>ML685791.1:14459246-14530062 GCA_007922175.1 Pelusios castaneus
TAATCGCATGAGCTTTCGTGGGATTTTCTCCCACGAAAGCTCATGCGATTAATAAATCTGTTAGTCTTTAAAAGTGCCACAAGACTCTGTTGTCTTTCTGTAAAGGTAATCACTCTGATTTATGTTCCAAGTGAAACACAAAGACAAGTTGATTCAGCTGTATAAAATATTTCCCTAGGAAAAGATAAAATAGTCAAGCCCATCATTTCCCTATGGTTGGTTGATTTCAGATCTTTCTAAAATACAGGTTTATACTCACATTGAGAAAGTATTTAGGACAGTCCCTTAAGTTTCTTCAGTTGGAGTTTTGAGATGATTTCCATACCCTTAAGCAGCCAGAAGTGCTATATGCACTAGAGATTTTTGAAAGAGCCACTAACTTCAAACTAGAAAACAATATGCACAGGAAAACTGTGCAACAGTATCAAAACAACATGATTATATCCACTGTATTACTATTATAAATCTCACTTATGTATTTATTCCTATGCATTATTCTACTTCCATTAGTTCCCAGTCATTGTAATTTTTTTTACCAAAAGCCACCCTATATTTTGTTTTTACTCAGTCTATGGGAAAACATTGGACAACCATCTGTGGTATTAAAAAAATGTGTACAGATATTTCATTTCCTTGCAAAAATCCCACCGTTAACAGAACAGTTCTACAAGGAGGAAATTGTGGCCAATTTTCCTTTCCTCTTAATTTTCCCTATAGATTTGATTGGGTTTCTTTAGTTCAGATTAAAAATCTAGCTGGAAAATATTTATGTGCTCTGGTTCATGTTTTCTTGGTAAAAGGTCATAGAGCTTGGCATGCATAGGGGCTGAGGGAAGAAGTTAATTTAATACTGTGTTTAGCAAGGTTTAAACCTGTACATCTTTCTTTTAAGGGCTCAGTTTGTAATCCCGGGAGAGTAAAAGTCTGCTGTTCAGAAACTGCACATTGTTTCCTAAGATTACATGTTGCCCCAACCCAACCCAAATCCTATGTATTTACTCCCAGATTTTAGTAAAGCAGCGTCATTTAGGGGTACGATCAGGGGACTGGCTTTCTAGACAATTAAGATCTATTCTTGACACCATCACTGACTTTCTGTATGATTCAGTGACAGACAAACAATTCAGTGTCTATTTTTTAAATTCCAAAGGGGTAGCCATGTTAGTCTATTGTAGAAAGACAACAGAGTCCTGTGGCACTTTTAAAGACTAACAGATTTATTTATTGCATGAGCTTTCGTGGGAGAAAATCCCACTTCGTCAGACGCTTTGAAGATAGGAAAGTTACAGAGTGGTAGGAAATTAAATGCAGGGGAGTGTATGACATAGCATCAGGTCAGGCTGTAACAGCAAATCAAAATAGGTGTTAGGATTCAAAACACTGGGGAACAGCAAATGACGATGTTCGACTGAATAATTTAGGTCAAATTCTGTGCCATGACATGCCTACAAGTTGACCTCTAGTCCTCCTGAAGTGAAAGGACTTGCCTCCTCCTAGGAAGACCTAGTGCATTTATGGTCATTTAACCTTCCCCACCAGTCTCTCCAGGGGTCGAGTCTGTGACCCAACTATAAACTGGAGTACATGGCAGGATTGCTGGGATATGACATCAGAGTTAAGGAGTGTCTCCCTGATGTACGACTGGGAGTAGGGAAAGCTGGTGCCTAGGTCCCTCCCTAGCAAACTGACAGCCAGGAGACTGATTGAGGCACTAGGTTTCAGAGAGACAATTCCCTTGGCTGATAGCTCCAAAATGGGCCCATTTGGTTGAAGATCTCTCCTCTGCTTGGCTACAGCTGAAGGGAGGTATGGAACCAGCATCCAGATAGGACTGCTTTGGGGAAATGAGATGCTTATTTGCGTGAGCGCTATGTTCCTCCTCCATCTCAGCCACTGTACAGCTTTGTGTTACCACTTGGGAAAGTAGAAGTGTGGCCCTTCCATGCCCCCTCTCCACCATCAGTGAGCTATATTGTGTCAGAATCCATTGGCCTGCTCTGGAGCCATGTATGAGATGGTAAGTGACTTCCATCCTCACCCCTCTTATTGCCACCTAGACAAGTCCTGTATAGCTCCATCCATGCAACTCATGAGAACTTGTCTACAGTAGGGGGCTTACATCATTGCAAATTACTAGCTGCTAGCCACTGATTGCTGAAATAAGGACCAAATCCCCTGTACAAAGAAGACCATAAGTCAGGATTTGGCCATCAATAATAATGAAGTATTTTAGAAGGGCAAGGGGTTGTCACCTTTTGGAGGTAGTGGATAGGACACTGGGAGTCAGGACCTGAGTTTTCTTCCTGACTCTGACACTAAGCTGCTGCATGACCATGGGAAAGACACTACAACTCTCCGTGCTTCTGTTTTCCCATTGCTTACATTCTTTGGTAAGGCACCTTGAAATCTGCATCTTAAAAGAGCTATATAAGCAACTTTCATCTATCATACAATGCAAACTTATAACTACCAATACAGCTCTATCTTTCCAGGAAGTCCTGGCATGATACTCTACAAATGTATCTGCTGGAAAGGCAGCCCTGGGTGTTAAAGAATTAATTAGACCTAAATGCCAAAGAAACAGAATTGTGGCCATAGGCCCAGATTGAATACTATGAGCACCCATGGCTGCAGTTCAGTGTGATAAATATTTCTGTCAACAGATTCTATAAAAAAAAATCATCTGTTACATTTTGTTTCTCAGCCTATCACTGCCATTCATAAATCTCCTTAAAGCCCCTCCAATCTATCATGCAATCAATGGAAATTCACCATACCCTAGATACGCCAATAAACTCTATAGTACAAACACTGAATCTGTGCCTGTGGGCTTGATAGATGAAAAATGTTCAAAGGGTTAAGACTTCTGCATGCAAAGGTGCTGAATAGCTGTTTAGTAACTAACCCTGGCTTCCTGCATCATCCCTACTGTGACAGCATGGGCTTTTAAATGGTAATTTCTCCCCTTTTTAACATTTCATGCACAAGAGAAAGCCTTGAATTCAGTGTAAAACAGTTGTGCCAATGGCAGTGTGGATTGTTCGTAAACATGTGACAAGGAAAGAAGATTTAGAGTACGATAATAAGCCAGTGGACCTCAGAACTTCTCTTTTGTCAGGACCATAAGGCACAAGCTACCATTGACAACTAATGGGTAAAATAAACTAAATCCATGAACCACTCAGCCCCTTAGAATCTCAGCCACGCAGGGGGCTAACAAATCCTCCTTTTCTTTGTTAGGAGCCCCTCTCCTTGAAGCGGAAAGAACTGTTACACTACTGCAGGTTGAAGCCTAATTTCTTTTCCCCCAAGCCTTAATCACACCTCCCAAATTACTTTCTCCAGATCACAGGGCAAATAGCAAAAATTGCAAGGGGTCTAAGCGAAGTGCCCTTCGCAACAGGAATAGAAAAAGGGCTCGCCAAGAAAAAGAAGAGGGCAGCAGACAAATTGATTAATTGGGTGGCTAAGATTTATACACACTAGTCTTGCAAAGGCCACAGTGAAGAATGTGAGACACTGATGGTTAAACAATAGCTTCTCAGTATCATTCAGTTCATGTGGAAATGGAAAATAGGGGGTTTTTTTTGTTTTGTTTTGTTTGTTTTTTAAAGCCCAAATAAGAAACCTCTGCAACTTGTCTGAGTTTCTATTATTATTAGGTACTGTTTAGTTTCCTTTCAGCCAAACATATCACAAAAGCACTCCCCAGCTGTTAAATTAGATAGATAATTATAGTCTAAAAATGGTAATATAAGAAACGGATGTCACTTGTAATATATCATGCGAATGGATAAAAGGTTCATTCCATCTTCAAAGAGGCAAATTACCTTTATTTTCCCCTTTGGTTTGTATCACACACAAGCAAACTGCCAGGCATTCTTCACTATAGACTGGATTTATTTAAATGGGACAAAGTCTTGTTATCCACTAGTACAGCTTAGCATTTGTCACTCTTTGTGACATGCTGTGATTGGTCTCTGCATGGGCGTGCAAGGAAAGGAGAGGTCACTAGAGTCATTCATTTTAGGGATCCACGGGGAAGGTCAAGACTCCAAAGGACTACCACCCACTATCCGTGCTACCCCGTGCCAAGAGAATAGGAAGACTGAGTCATTGCCCCACTCCTCGCCACACCAACCACAACTTTCTGGGGAAGCCCCATGCGGCATCATGTTTATGGAAGGTAGAGCATCTGTGTGTGTGGAAGCTCCCACTGGGATGGTGAGGCTCCTTAACAACCCCAGGGATAAACAATCATTTCTGACTTAGGTGGATTTTCCATCTCTTTTGCTTAAGCAGGTTTGATACAGGGTGAGAGTCTTAAAAATGTAGTGGCATTCGTGAACATTTTTTAAAGTCTTATCCTGAGGATAGAAATAACCTTATTCTTACAAATGCCAAGAACGGTCTATGTCTTATGGCTGCAGTTTTGAACACAGCCCAACGTTTGTGAGTATATTGTATATGGATTGGGGTGCTATACACCATTTTTGACAGATCACTGTATGTCAGAAGTGTGACAACACCCAACTGCTGTTAAACTTAAAAGTGTAATATCAAATCTGTGAGCTTTGAGCTACTGCAGCTGCTTCTTTGCATGTGAAAGGAAAAGCATGGCACTTCCATTTAAAAAAGAGCTTCTCAAGTAATAGAGGAAAAAGTAGTCAGCCACATTTTCAAAGAATTGCTGCTGAGGGATCATTTTATAATTAAAATGATCAATTTCATATTAATCTATTAAATATATATTTTAAAAAATATCCCCCATTTGGAGTGTGAGGCGATCTCAGGATTCTGAGGACTTCAGCTTCATGACCTTGGTTTTAAGATGTCACCAGAAACTGTTGCTGGAATTAAAGCTTCAAATTCACTGAGCTCAATGATTCTCCCTCTTCAGTATTTGTGGAGCTCCTGTAAAGTCAGAGAGATGATCACAGTACTGGATTTGTAGTACATGACTAAATGTGGTTGTATGCTTGTCAGTCCTAAAAAAAGAATTAGATAAGTTCCTGGAGGATAGGTCCACAAATGACTATTAGCCAAAATAGTCAGGGACGCAACCCCACACTTTGGGGGGTCTCTGAACCTTTGACTTCCACATGCTGCGGCTGGACAAAAGGGGTTGGATCACTTGATAATTGCTTTGTTCTGTTCATTCCCTCTGAAGCACTGGCATTGGCCAGTGATGGAAGACAGAGGGCTAGATGGATCATTGCTGTGATCCGTATGGACATTCTTATGTTCTTAATATCAGATGGTGCCCTGTTTCATCTCCAATACCAGAATCCATGGCATCAGCTGACCACCATCTCATTGTCTTTTGAATCCTCACCTCAGTTATCAGGAATAGGCCCTTTATAGCCAAATTACCTGCAGCACTCTTTTCTTCAGCATTTCTTAAGTCCTCCCTGTTCATATCATGACTTGTTCTGTCCTGAGAAGGTGAACCATGAGGTTCACGTGAATTATCACCAATTACATCATCAATTGCATCCTTCTTTCTTTTTTACCTACAGGTGGCCTTGGGGGGACAGGTGTACCAGATCATGTGGGACTGGAAGCATTTGCCTGGCTATTGATTGGCACATTGCCTTCTGGGTGATATCTGTCAATCTCCTCATCTTTGTTGTTTGAGAGAAAAGAATAAAAAGGCACAACTTAAAAACAAAAAACAAAAAAACAAGCCAGGCCCAGTGCTTTCCTTCCACATCTTGGAGCACTGCTCTCTCTGTACGTCCAATGGGTCATAAGACATTCGAGAGGAGGAGAGACCAATGGTCTCTGCTCAATGAAGTAGAATGCTTGTTAAGAGGAAAGTGCTGTACCCTGAAGACAGGATAGTAGAGGGACCACTAGTCTGGCCCAGTATGATCATGCTTATATGTAATTGTCAGAAAAAAAAAAACATTAAAATTATATTTTAAAGAAAAGTTCAGCATACTTCCTCAAGTAGATATATTTCTTTTGGTGTTGGCATTTCTAGCAATCCTGGGTCAAGGTTGAATGAAGGTAGTAATAAGCTGCCTATTAATGTATTCATCATTTTTCTTGACTTTCATGTTTTTTATTGAAAGTTACCCTTCCCAAGGACCGTCTAGTAACGGAGCTGGAAAAGGATGTTGGCTGCACACGGAGGATCATACAGACTTTACAAAAAAAACTTAGGCCCAGTAACAACAAAGTATGTAAAGTAGCATATAGACAAGACAATTTCATACAGGACTCTGTTTTTAGTAAAAAAAATTACTAAGAATTGAAACTATTTGGCGTTCTGAATATATTTAATTGCATGTTTTTTTCTCTAAGGCTTGCTTTAGACTGTGGGGCTAAGATAACGGGAGATAGGCAATCTGTGTGCCACAGAATGCATATCTCCCATCGACTTAGTTACTCTCACTTACCTCGCAGTCTTTACTATGATGCATCGACTGGCAATGGTCTTCTATCGATGCAGCCTTATTCCACTTGGAGGGGTGAAGTTATTGCGTCAATGCAAGAGCACTTCCGGGATCGATTGAGCGGGTCTATATTGGCCACTCATTCGATCCCACTGCGTTGATCCATGAGGATCGATGCAGCATTTAGAATATAGACTTGGCCTAAGATAAGTATTACAACTTTTCATCAGTAAAAAGCTTTAACAATAGAACAGAAAATTAAAATATTTCAAATACTACAGAGAGCTATTTTAAACCCCCCACATTGACAGTCATGACACCAATGGTAATTTCTTTTGCAAAACATGGATACCACATGCCGTGTGCTGAGAATAGGTCTATACTACCCCTACCCTGTGTACACCTCTGCTTCCAACTAATCCAAGATAAATATTTAATTAGTGAGACACTGACAAGTCGACATCTGGTCTCCAACTGCCTGTGCTATTCTAAGCTTATTTTAACCCTTAATGACATGTGCAACATCAGGAAGTCAAGGTTTGATTGCTTTCCCTTTCCAACCTTCTTTTGATGGAAAAGGAAAGTAGATCTCCTTACTGTGCTGTGTCACCTCACCTTCTAATGACACCTGCTCTTGTAGTATTATAGATTCCCTGTAATACACACACTTGCATAATGGATCTTAGCCTGTAAATACTGAGTGCTTCCATTATCGGCTGTGTGGTTCCAATTCCCATTTAAACATACTTTAAAAAAAAAAAAAAAAGAAATCTAAGATTCTAATCAAATGAGTTCAGGAGCTGGAGATTAAAGAAACAAATATCAAGAGACTGATGTGTTTGTATATATATATAGAGAGAGACACAAACACAGAATACAGACACTCTTATGTAACAAGAAAATATAACTGCAATTAAATACAGTATCGTATAACAGATATGTAGTCAAATAATTCCTTAACAATCATAAAAACAACAGAGTCCTGTGGTGCTTTTAAAGACTAACAGATTTATTTATCTCATGAGCTTTCGTGGGAGAAAAATACCACGCTTCAAAGTGTCTGACAAAGTGGGATTTTCTCTCACGAAAGCTCATGCGATAAATAAATCTGTTAGTCTTTAAAAGTGCCACAGGACTCTGTTGTTTTTCTGCAATAGACTAACACAGCTACCCCTTTGGAACTTATCAATCATAGCCACCCATAAACAGATTCACAAAACAAGTCATTACAGATTTTAAAAGTGCTTTGAGAACCTCAGATGAACAGTAATCAATAGTACTATCTTGAACAGATAACAGTGTCAACTACTAAGCAAACGAGGGACCGTTTGGTGCAAAGATTGCAGCTTGATTTGATCATGAACTCATGGAAACTGGAAGTGGCACTTGATTGACAGCTTCACTGAGTTACCAATTTAATGTGATGATTTGATCACCTATGCAGCCAACTGTCAACCAAACCACAGACTTTTAGGAGAAGATACATATACCAGATGATCTATTCCATTCTTTTAGATTCTTATGCAGCTAATTCATTGGAACTCATAACAACATTTGTTTTCTGATAAACACAGTTTCTGTTCCTGTATTTCTATGAATGGGTCACTGTATTCAAATTAAATTAAAAGAAATGAGATAAGGCTCTGGGGTTAGTTTGAGCTAGTGTAATATCTAAGACTTCTAACTCCCTCTTCTTAATGTGAAATTAGGATAAAGTATTTCAGGCTTCCAGGCACATTCTGTGTATCTGCCACTTCCTTTTGTGCAAGTCTAAATTTAGATCCAAATAGCATGAGAGAAAGGAACATGTATTACACATAAGTAAGGCTTTTCTTGTAAATTAAAGGAATACAATGTGTACCTTATTAACACAGTGTTGACTGTTAGAGAAAATCCATAGGCTATATAATATATGTCTAATAAAATAAAACATATGTAATATCTCTTAGAAATTTAGTTCCCAAAATAATATTCCTTTTGAAGATTAATGATAATCTATTCATTATATTTGAAATCTCCTTGTAGGAAACATCAGCCATTTTCACAGATATAGTTCTCCTGGGTATGGATTCCTTTCTGGACATTCTCCTACCTCCTATTTGTAGATACCCATTGTTTTAATATGGTGATTTAATGACATCCTCTCCTTTCCTGTCCATACTGCAAATGGTTCCATTAGCTATCATCTCCGCTTTCATACTCTGAAAAATACACTAAGCAACCTCATATTTAAACCACATACCCACAAAAGTATTTTAAATTATTAGCCAAGAGAGTAATATTGTGAAGTGGCTTCTTCCTTATGCAGCAAGAGAGACACGATAAGGAACTGTAGAAACTCTAACAGCTGAAAAACAGAAATATCTAGTCTTAAATGTCTTAAAATCAGAACTTGTAATTTTTCTTCTTTTTAACAATTCAAATACTAACTGGGATGAGGAAAATTCACTGGCCATCATTTAGTTTAAATGAATGCATTTGTAAACTACAAGAGCTCTATCTCATCAGTGATATCTCAACACTGGATCAAACCCACTAACCTCAAAAGTTTTGCTTACATACTGATGCATTTGACCCAAGCTCAATGCATTTGAAACATTTCTTCTTTTTTCAGACTGTCCCTTTTAGAAGAGACATTATTGTAGAGATGCAGCATCATATTTCATGTCTCATCTTCATATTGCTAATAATAACACATCTTGATGTATTTAGAAATGAAGGGCCTGTTTATCTAACAAGTGCATATGCAATTGACTTTGGAGAAATTTCATACATGGAGTAATTCAGTTATTTGATGAATACCCAGAACACAAATATCTTGGGGCTGATCCTCAATTGATATGAATTGTCATAGCTCTGTTGCATCCATAGAGCTATGACACTTTACACCATCTCAGCATCTGCATCCTCAAACTGTAGGCAATGTTTGACTCAGATCCTAAATCTTCATAAAAATATATAGCCAAACCCTATTATTATAGTGGACCACACTAAAATCTAGACCAGAAAACTGAAACTTGAGAGAAAGGATGAGATAGAATTGAAAACAAGGTATGTATCCAAATTTTCCAACTTTGAGTCCAAGTCTAAATAAATGGATTTTACTTTCTGAGGATCCTTTGGATTCTCCCCTGTGAAGAAAAAGTCTTCCATAAATATTTCCATAAATTCTTCAAGATGTTGTTTAATCTGAATTGTGAGGGCTCATAATTAAATGTACTTGATTGACTTCCCTAGTCATTCATTCTGTGTTTTGGAAAATATTTGTTCTGATATAAGTGCTTTAAATGTGGTGTGTCTGCTTCATTTATGTCATAGTTTTTTTTCCAGTTTTTCAAACATCATGGCAGCTCATAAGGATATCACTCATTCCTGAAAGTTCTGTTTATATATTAAATACCTTCCTTCCTTTCTCTTGCTCAATTGAAACTTAATAACTAAAAAGGCATGTCACAGATCTAAGGCTATGTCTACACTTGTTAATTTAAGTCGACTTAAAGGAGACCCTGCCAAATCGACTTAGAGCGTCCACTCTGGATGCCTAAGTCGACTTGTAGGGGCTAGGTGGACCTGGGACTGGTCCACGGTAGCAGGGGGGGCACCCCTTGCCAAGTGCCAGAGGGCTCAGCATTTACCCCATTGTACCAGGGTGGGCAGGGCTCTCTCCTGTCCTGTGAGGAGGTACGCCAGGCTCTGCCTGTGCAAGCCACCCTGGCAGGGAGGGCAGTGGTAAGGTCCTTTAAGTCAACTTATAGTCAACCTTGGGCTAATCTGCGTCTATACTGGCTTAGTCGACTTAATAAAGTCGATTTAGCCAGTAAAGTC
Organism: Pelusios castaneus; assembly: GCA_007922175.1. Taxonomy (NCBI): domain Eukaryota; kingdom Metazoa; phylum Chordata; order Testudines; family Pelomedusidae; genus Pelusios; species Pelusios castaneus. The sequence continues at coordinate 14,469,473 of ML685791.1, forward strand.
AACTTTAAAGTAGATTTTATAAAGTTGACTTAAGGAAAATGTAGTGTAGACGCAGATTAAATTAAGTTGACTTAAGCAAGCTTAAGTCGACTTAATTTATAAGTGTAGACGCAGCCCTCTACTACATAACAGATCATACAAAGCAAGAGTGACATTATTTGTCATTATGTACCTGTTTGGATCAGATCCTCAAAATGAAACCTTTCATTCAAACTGCCTGAAAACACACACATCCTGACATTAATCTAGGTGAACTTTTTTTTTTTTTTTTTTTTTTTTTTTTTTTTGGTCTTATGTGTTATGACAAATTGCAGGTATACAAAGTAGGTTCTCTTTGAAAATGTGATCAGCTGGAGGCCGCAGTCCTTCATTTGTGAAATACCTTCAGCAGGAAAAGCCACTCAAAATTCATGAAGCTGTGAAAGTAGGTCAATACAATTTATTACAATAGCTTTAGCAAATGATAATGTAAACTGCATGGGAAATATATAGTCTACATTGGGGGCAAATATGTTCAGTAGCTGGGAAATTAACATTTAGAGGAAGGGATATCAACAAATTTAGGTCCTGATCCAAAGACTTACTCCGGTATTTAATTTTGTACTGCAAGTAGCCCCAATGACTTCAATGGAACTACTCACGGTGTATAAAGTCAAGCATATGTGTAACTTTAGGGATTTAGAGAGTGAATTTTACTTAAACTAATTTCCTAACTAGATCAGTAATATAAATATGCACTATTATTACTATCAGTGACTAATCTTCTTACAGGGAATTCTTACTTTTTCTAGTTATTCCTACAAATTCTCTTTTAGGATTTGACGGACAATACACATAGCCTGAAATACCATAAACACTAATTCATCAGAAGCTAGATTATTCATGAGCTGTTTAATATGGTCTCAGTACTTTTCAGTGCCAGTACAATTAATTTTCTACAGATTCAGCTTCAGAATATTGTTCACAGCTGCATTCATTACCCATATGCATTAAACTCTGTATAAGTGAATAGGGTTGAACTAACATTTCTCAGATTGAGGACATTTGACATGTCATGGGGAGTTAGTCAAATCGCTAAGCTGCAAGTGTTAACAAGAAACAATTACATAAACTCCCAAGCTGCAAACCAACCCTGCCTGAAGCAATTTATTTGAATTCTTTTCTTTCTGTTGCTCTCCTAATTGTCTTGAACTGGTAGTGTTTATGTTAACACCATACATGCCTTTCTTTCCTACTTCATTGTATTGTAAACACTAACAAAAGACTGGTAACAGTGTGTAGCAAAGGAAACCTATAAGTCACAGAAATTTCTTTTTTTCTATTGTATTTCACAGTTGCCTTCAGTGCAGCTTGCTTTTTACAGATAAAGGATGTTGAAATAATTTCCTCTTTTAACTGGCCATTGTTAGATCTCAGAGGGAGAAACATCTATGCAGTTGAAATGAGTGAGAGTTTTAAAGTGTTTTATTAATGTAAGGCCCTATTCACAAAATAATGCCTCCTAGGAGCTCAATTGAGTAACAAAATAGAGGCTAGTTCCAAGGGGGTAGCCATGTTAGTCAAGTTCAGTAAAAACAAACAAGGAGATGAGCGGCAGTTTTAAAGACTAACAAATTTATTTATTGCATGAGCTTTCGTGGGAGAAAAATCCCACTTCATCACATTGTCACTCTTTGTGTATGATTTTACATTTATAGTACTTTACGTCTGGAGTTTTTTGCTCTCCCTTTATGGTATTTGTAGGATAAAATCACCTTTGTACTTAAATTTTGTTTACGGAGTCCTAAAAGATAAAAAGGGAAGAGCTTTTTTTATAAGATCAAATGAAGTTTCAGTCTACTCAGTTTCTTAATGAAACAATGTGCATTAATCTTCTGTAACTGAAAAATCTGTTCCTAGTTTAAATTCAGTTAAAACTGAACTTGAGTATGATCAAATGGTTTTCAGAAGTTTTTTTTGGGGGGGAGATGGAGGGGAGAGAGGGGAAAAGAAGGGAGGCAAGGAAGAAGGCGGTGGTTAAATAAATGGTGTATGACTGTTATGCCTTAAAATTCCATGAAGCCTTTCTATACATTATGTTCTAGATTTGAGCCTGGAATGGGACCCAGAAGAGTGTCTTTTCTTATCTCACTCCCATATTTCTGCAAAACAGACTGCCTCTGACATAAGCCTTTCCAAAAGTGGAACGAGGGTCTGATCCCCAGCTAATGGAAGTCACTGAGAATCCTTCCAATGCAAATCTGATCCAATGGGCTCTGGATCAGATCCAGTGTGCATAAAAACATCCTAGAGGCACCCATTTTCCAAAAGGCTGCCCCTCTCTCAATTCTACTATAGCATCCTGCAGCCTCTGTTTAAATTAGGTAACTAGAAAAAAGCCTCTACTGTTATTTGAAATTATTTTCAATTCAGACAGCTACCCATACCAGTGAAAGACAGATAAATCCTGATGAGGCCAATGAGTTTTTCGTTTATTTCTCATGTCATGTAGTGTAATTGTTCGTCATGTTAATTGCTTTTATCCTATCATGTTCTCTTTTGATGTGACAAAATGTAACTTAAAAGGTTACTGTGAAATGGGTCAGGACATAACATAAACCTCATCAATTAACTCAAGGCCTTTCATTTGCATCAGAAAGTCACTAGCTGTTTGGATTGTGATAAATTGGTAGTGCCCACAGTGAATTTACTATAAAGGATGGAAGCAGCATGAATAGGAGACAAGTTTCCTGGTCAGTTTGCAGGTTATAAATCAATTCTTGATATTCAGAAGCATGTACAAGTGGCATAAACTGCAGAAAAAGTGTGTGCGCGCACGCGCACACGCACACAAAGAAGGGATGTGAACAGGATTGATAGGAAACAGGTGTGTGATAGAGTCCAATTTAGCAACAATAAGTTCTGCAGAAAAACTCAGGCCATGTCTACACTATGGGCGTTGCAGCAGAATAGCTACAGTACTATAGCTGTCACTGTAATCCTGGAACATAGACACAGACAAGAGTGATGGAAGATGTTTTTCCACTGACAGCTGATTCTGCCACCCTCAGTTATGCTGAGCAGTACCTTACTCTGCAGGTAGTTCCCAGTGAAATCCATAGGACAACTAATAGAGGGTGCGTCTACACAGTGGTTAAAGTATAATTTGACGGGCACCGGAACCCTCCTAATCTTCGGGCCCCCTTCCCGTATTGTCCGAGCCCCCTTCATGCATGTGCGGGCCCCAGTCCAGATAGCATTTGCAAACACTTCTCAGTACCTCATGCATCAGTTATCACTCCATTAAAATACTTATATTTTTATATGGCATTTATGTCTATAGCAATTATTGTCACAAACTAGAAAACACTGCATAACACAAGACTATCAGATTACCCCCTCCTCTGCCTCATTAACTCAAGTATGATGATGAAAGCTCATGCAATAAATACATTTGTTAGTCTTTAAAAGTGCCACAGGACTCCTTGTTTGTTTTGCTGAACTAGACTAACACGGCTATCCCTTTGGAAATTACCTACCATATGGTTTCAACTGGTCTTATCCCTGGTGGGAATTTTCCTAAAAAATGCTAACATATACAAGGCTATAATGAAGACTTCAAGAGGATATGACTTCTGTAGCATTGCCAATAGCTTGGGTGCTGGTTGAAGTACTTGGAAGTACGTTATTTAAACATAGATAGAAAATGGAAAATGGCATTAAAATCACCATGACTTGTGATTGATAAAATCAGGCCTCACTTTTCCATAGCACCTTCTATCTGAAAAGCTGAAATCACTTTACAAGGGATAATGAACCAAGCTCTGTACCACCTCCTAAAGCAGTGGTTCTCAAACCGTTTCACATTGGCAATCGCTTTCACACAGCCAGCCTCCAAGTGTGGATCCCTGCCAAATTAAAAATACATGTTTTTCTAGGCAACACTATTTTAAATGCTAAATTTATAACCAAACCTTCTGCCTAAAATGAATTTATCTTTTCTCACCACTTGGAACTTAAGACTAAACTACATTTTTATGGAATTATTGTTAGACACAGAGAAGTTATTTTTAAAATTGTTATTGTTTAATACTGGTGGGTGCAAAGAATTTGTATCAATACATCTTTTCAGAGCAAACTTAGCGCCCCATTGCCTCCCTTGCTTCTGCACAGCTATTAGCAGCTCTGGGTGGCTCACAACCCCCACATAATAACCTTGTGACCACCTAAGGGGTTGTGACTCCCATTTGAGAGCCCTTGTCTTAAAGGGACACACTAACCTCATTTTACAGATTAGGAAACAGACACTGAGCTGTGAAGCGACTTTGCCCAAAGTCCCACAGCAGTTTCGTGGCAGAGCTAGGACTAAGACCCAGAACTCAAGACTCTCATGCTTTAACCACTGAACAATACTAGCCCCTAATATAACCTCACACCCAGCAAACCATCTTTGCACAGAGATGAATGCATTTTTCATTAGGATCTTAAGGAGTACCAAACCATTCACTAGTAAAGACTATTTAGACCTTAACTCTGTAGACAATTTCCCTTTGACCACTGTAACACCACATGTGCAGTGTGTCAGAACGTTTTTAGCAAACACACCATGGATGCCACCAATGTTCCCTCTAAGCTGATGATGCATCTGAGCAAGTTATGGTATTTGCTGAGCAGCAATTTGTGAGGCATGGTGCTGCATGGGCAACAGTTTTTTGGCACCAGAAGCATCAGCACTAGAGTTTTTCAAAGAAAAGACATTTAATATTAGCCAAATTAGCTATTTTTCACAAAGCTTGCTCTTGGAAAGGACTGAGCCACTTTTATTAAAACTTAAAAATTGAGCTTGAGGCAGAGAGTGAGCAGCCCACATGAGAATGTTAATTCTTATAAACAACAAAGAATAGTGGGCTTCTAAAATATTAGGGAGTCAGGTGTTATTCTGCCTATAGAGAATACATGATATAGTAGTATAAGTATTCTATCATCATGAGTCTGAGGAAGAGTTTATGAGTGACAAAAGGAGTTATGCAGGTCATCCTCAACTTATGCCAACTACAATCATCATATACTCTGTATATGATACTTACATTACATGAAAAAAGTTATTGTAGGAATGCTTTAGAGACTTAAAAAACTTTTATTGCAAATATTTTTCAAACTCTCAGTATAACAGCAGGTGTATTAGTTACCATGAGTTCAGTGTTCCTTGGGTCAGAGGAAGACACAAAACCCTCAAAGTTGCATGAGACAGCTTGTCTATGCATATAAAAGTCAGATCCATTGTTCTGGGCCCCTCCAAGGGTAGAAGTGAGCACTGAATCCCACAGAAAGGTGGAAAGCTCTGCAAGGCTACATTTTGGATCATTAATATGTTATGTTCTTTCCTCTGCTCCAGGACTGAACATAGCTTGACAGGGGAAAAAAGTAAATATTTTTTTCAAGTTGATTTTTTATTACATATTACAATTCAGTGGGGACAGAGTTGGGTTGCCTGGGGCATCATATTTGATTAAAGGAAAGGGGAAGGGGAAGGAAAGGAAACTGAGGATTCCCACTGGGATGTACTTCACTGAATTACGTTTTGGCTATGTCCACACTACAAACAGATATGAGTGCAAAACAAACTGCTTGAACCCCACCAACTCTTTCTTCACAAATGAAGCACAGTCTCAAATCCACATCACCCCAACCTTGTCCGCTAGTGCCCACATCAGACTCCCTCCTTCCCCATGTCCTCCTCAGCCCCCACCCCTATTCCCTAAGGACCCTGCCCCCAAACCCCCACTCCAGTCCTCCTAACCCCCCAGCCCCCAGCTTTCCTCATCTTCACTCCACCCCCTTCAGCCCTCCAACCTTCTCCACACCTCCCCAGGCCCACTCCAGTCCCCCAATCTCCTCCATCCCTCCCCAGCCCCCCACCCAGTCCCCACTCCAGCCATCCATAGTCTCCTCCATCTCAACCAAGCCCCCACCAGCCCCCCACCTTGACCCCTTGATCCAGCTGTCCATAGTCCCCATCACTACTACCCAGCCCCCACAAACCCCTACCTAGTCTCCTTGTCCCCATGTCCCCTTCACCTCTCCCCAGGCCTCTAACTCCATCCATTCCTCCCCAGCCACCCCCCCATCCTGACCCATTGATCCAGCTGTCCATAGTCCCCCCCACCACTACCCAGCCCCCACCCAATCTCCTTGTCCCCATGCCCCCTCCACCCCTCCCCAGGCCTCTAACTCCATCCATCCCTTCCCAGCCCCCTGACCCAGTCCCCCCTCCAGCTGTCCATAGTCCCCTCCACCACTACCCATCCCACACCAGCCCCTACCCAGTCTCCTTGTCCCCATGCCCCCTCCACCCCTCCCCAGCCCCCCATCCTGACCCCTTGATCCAGCGACTAGTGAGTCTGGACCCCTCCATTTCCACCCCCCGTCTCCTGCCCTGTACCTTACCTTAGCCCCTGCCTACAAAGACCCAGGACTGGATCAGGCCACGCTGCCGGCTGCTGCCCTCTGCTCCCACCGTCGCTGCACGCTGGCTCCTCGGGCCTGATCCTGCCCCTCTGCCTCTGCCGCCGCATGCCACCACCACAGGCAGAGGCAGCATGGCTGGATCAGGCCTGGGGCCCCCTTCCCCTTCCTCTGCTCCCCTGCGGCCCCTTCCAGGCTCCTCTGCCACTTTCCCAGCTCTGCTGCCCACTGCCTCTCCCAAGCTCCTTTCCAGCCCCCTTAACTGGCCAGAGGCTCGGAGCTTGCAGGGGTCGCCGGCAGAGCCACCCTTGGGCTGGACCAGGCCACTCCCGCTCTGAGCATGCTCTGTCTGAGCATGATCAGGGCGGGAGATTTGAATCTCCCCACTGGCCGCAGCAGGAGTCTGTGGCTTTGCTGGGGCCCTTGGGCAGAACGCAGCGTTCCGCCTGGGTTTTCTATTTTTAGGGGCTCCAGAGCACTGGCCCCTAAAAATTGTGGGCCCCAGAACGCCGTTCCGGTGCGTTACCCCTTACTTTAACCTCTGCGTCTATATTTACAAATTAGGTCGACTTAAACTTGCTTAAGTTGAATTAATTTAATCTGCGTCTACACTACATTCTCCTTAAGTTGACTTAAGGAAAATTAAAGTCAACTTTATAAAACCTGCTTTAAAGTCAACTTTACTGGCTAAGTCGACTTTATTAAGTCGACTTAGCCAGTGTAGATGCAGATTCGCCCTAAATTGACTTTAAGTCGACTTAAAGGGCTTCACGGCTCCTGCACTGCCCTCCCTGCCAGGGTGGCTTGCACAGGCAGAGCCTGGCATACCTCCCCACAGGGCAGAAGAGAGCCCTGCCCACCCTGCTCCTATGCCCTACCAGTGTCCCTGTCCTGCTCTGCCCCCATTGTACCCAGGTACAATGGGGCAAATGCTGAGCCCCCTGCCACCGTGAACCAGTCCCAGGTCCACCTAGCCCCTACAAGTCGACTTAGGCAACCAGTGTGGACTCTCTCAGTCGATTTGGCAGGGTCCCCTTTCAGTCAACTTAATTTTTGAGTGTAGACATGCTGTCGACTTAAAGTCGACTTTGTTAAGTCGACTTAGCAAAATTGACTTAAATTAAGAAGTGTAGACATAGCCAGAGTGAGGTACGATTCAGTTGAAGGAAGGGTAGCAGAATTGATCCTAAATTTTTCTGTGCCTTAGTTACCCATCTCAAAATGAGAAAAATAATCTTTCCCTCTCTCACATAGGTGTTGAGATCAATGTATAAATGTTTGTGAGAGCCTCAAATTCTCCAGTGGTAAGAGCTATATAAATACCTACATAGGTTAGATAAAAGGGTGCAAGCAACCTTCAAATCTCCCTTGCGCCATCTCTCCAATATCATTCCTTCTCACACACATATGCACAATGTGCAATGGCAGTTCCATCCATCACAAGAAGTGTAGAGATTATTTGCTTCTAATGCTTTAAGTGCAGAACACAGTCCACTAAGAATTGGGAGGAGATGAGACCCTGGCCTCAGTCATCTCATTGATTTGGCATAAAGTGCATATTCCACTTTTGTGAGCCATAGGGCTTCAAAAAGGAGTTGAATCTCCTGAAGTATAATCTCCCTGCAAGCTTCCCTCTGGGCCAAGTACCAGGTTATGCCTCTCGATCCCAATCTGCCTTTAGCATTTAACCCCCTGAGATTACAGCCAGTGGTTATTCATGTGCACCATGCCAAAATGCACCATATATGCCAACAGGTATTTAATATTTGCAATTGCATGTGTTAGACTGACTGGATGGCAGCTCCTGCCTACAATCCATATGAAAACAATACTTTAGCTCTCATGGGCCTAGCCTGAGTGAGAAAAATGTCACATATATTGACTGATTGGGATGGAAGATTTTTATAATGTTGGGCCTATTTCTGTTCCCCTTTGCTTCAGATTTACACCAAATTCACTTGGCAGAGTATTATTTATGTAGCAGTGTGACAGAACAAACTTCAGTGAGAATACTTATTGCAATTTAAGGTTCAGTATGTTGCTTACCATATTCTCTGTGAAGTGCGTGGGGCTCCATGAAGGTGCAGGAGTGTGCTTGCTTGGATACAAGTAAAGGATTTAGCTCTATATTTTTAATATACTGTTTAGGATTACTCGTAAGAACAATCCGTCAGCTCTGCCACTTTTGCAACATTGTACAGTGCAATCCTTTCAATTCAGATGTAAATTCTAAGCAATCTCAACATGTAAGTAAGCTTTCTCACTCAAAAACGGCATTAATGTGTGATCTATGAAAAAGCAAATTTTGTCATTGGAAATATGTCCAAATTTAAATAAAATAGACACTCTCATGTAAAATTTCTATTTTGCTAAAATTAATTTTTCCAGTCAAATTTGACCAGCTTTGTCAGACAACGAATATGATATCTAGTGCTCTGCATATGCCAGACAGTTCATGAAATCATATATAATACTCGTAGTGAATGAAACTTGCTTTTGCCTCTCTGTGCAAAACAAGCCAAAATGAGCCAACATTTTAAACCAAAAGAAAACAGAAAATTTTGTTTTGCTTCCAAGTATTGATTCAAAAATTAAAATGTTGTTTCAGTTCTTTTTTGGTTTTGGTTTTTTGTCTATGTTGTCTCCCTTCCCCTCGACTGGACAAAGAGAAGGAGATAAGAAACGGAGAGACACTACATACTTTTTTTACTATTTTCCTCACATTTTTTTTTTTTACTGAATTAGAATGTGTTCAATTTCCTGTGGAAAAATATATTTCATGTATGCTGCTAAATTTTTCAGTTGTTTTAGTTTTCTAGAATGTTATGCCCTTTCACCATCTTAGGGCTTGGCTACATGGAGACTAAGTGTGAGCCAAGTTATGGTGTGAATCTACAGCATATTAGCCTATCATGCACTCACTGGGTATGTGGACCCAGCTACCATACACTAAAGTTCCATAGTGTGCTTTGCAATACTGTTGTGTGGTAACTGGGCCTACATGGCCGGTCAGCTTTACACCCTGGCTTTTATGAATTTAATCTCTGTGTAGATAAGCCCTCAAACTATTCTCTTCCTTCTTGTTATCTAGTTCTGTTAATTTCTGAAAAGAAATAACTAAAGAACTTTGCATTTTGGTGATAAGAAAAACATTGTTGCATTTGTATTTTTTTTTTAAACCATTATGAATAGTTTCATTCTGTGCTTAGTCTATTACTCCCACATCCTCCCATTTCTTAGTATAGGAGCCAGTGCTGCCTTTGAAAATCTATGGAGATTTATGATTTCAATAAATAGCATCAACATTCATAATTTGCACATCAGCATTAGACAAGAGGAAGAAAAGATTCACATTCCCTAGTGGAACATGGAAAGCAAGTAATTACAACCAGACACAACACTCATACTGTAACTTCAAAACATATTATGGGAGAAAAGAGGACTGCAGTGACATATTAAGTAAATAGCCATACAGGATATATGCTAAACAACTAAAAATATGCTATACACAGACTCACAAGAAGATTTGCAAGAGGTTGGTTATATGTGACGAAAATATAGGAGATTACTTCCACTTGCTTTTCTATGTTGTATCATTTTATTGATTACTACATTCCTTGAACTCCTGTCTTCTGTTTCCTTCAAATTGTTTCAAAATGAAAATAAATAAAAACCTTTATTTTGGATTTATTTAGGTTTACCTCTAACTTGGCAGTGCATTCTGGGAAAAAAGCAAATTTTCACACCAGTAGTTCTTCCTTCATTAACTAGTTAAACAATATACTGTGAATTGTCTAAGCACCAACTGCTAATCAATGCACCCTGAATTTAGATATTCACAGGTGTCCACATTTAATCCAGTGTTAAAACCATTAATAAAAATCATTTAATAATAATTTAAAGGAATGTGAAATTTGTCCCTACGCATAAGGCATATACACCATTTAAGTCCCATTTAAGTGAGACATAAGTGGTTCATAGGTTTTGTGTTAACTCTTTGCACAGGACAGAATTTCATCCCTCCCGAATAAACTCAAGGAAGTTTCTTTCTGACTGTAGATATTCTTCAAGGAGAAATGAAATTTAAATTAATCAAATATTTATTTTAAAGTATTCACTCAGTTCTGGTTTTGAATGGAAAGAATAATATTTTAGCATTTACTATAGCGGCCCATTCATTTGCTTGTGGCCCTAAGGCTAATTAGGTCATTCTGATACTGGGTCCCTATTTGCTCTTATAGTGTTCTGATAATCCGGAGCATCTGGACATATGCTGTTTTATCTGCTACCATTCTGGAAATGTCTTTCTAGCCGATTGCAAGTTGAAATTGTCCAGACTTCCTCAGCATTGCATCCGTCAAGTCAGTATCTCCACTATAGAATTCAAAGCCTGGTACTGAAGAGATTACGAGCAGGAGAGTTAAGAGGATATAGAGTGTGTTCTTCTGTAAAATTACAACGCAATTACAATTTAGGGATGACATGACGGCATGGGTCAGGCATTTTGAAAATGACTGTGTTGCTTGCATTCCAGCTAATTAGCTAGAGTAATATTCAGTGAAAAGCACCATCACAAATTTGGGGATTTGTAACAGATGTAAGTAGTATATACCAGAATAAATCATTGGATCATCTGGCCCAGCAGCCTGTCTTCACAGTGGCCAATAATGTGTTTCAGAGGAGGTATAAAATCTCCTTGATCCCCAGGGGTGATGTCTGAAATGGATTGAATAAAACCAGAAACACTTGAACCTTTGTCCATTCTTCAAAGCAAACTCTCACTTGTGAGAGGATAGCGCCACAGCTTGTTTGCATATATGGAACATGTGAGCACCTTTACTTCCTGGGATGAGCACTGGGCAAAACTCTTTATCATGCTTTCCACTTATTTTATTTTAGGGTAACAATAACCATACAGAAATACATTTACCACCACGCATTGATCTCCAAATGAGCTTTCCTAATTGTAGATTTCTAATATCACCTTTTATAGTAAAAGTTTATCCTCAGAATAAATTCTTAGCTACTTTAAATCCAACTATTAAATACCCAGGTTTTCAGAAATGAAGCCTGTAACACATCACTCTTGGAATTAAAGCTGTGGCCAGTCTTTGGGGAAAGGAAAACCCAAATATCATCACTAACTACACAACTTGAAAGACAAAATGTTATGAACTAGTTTTAAATTCAATTAAACCAATCATCATCTCCTCCTTTTTCTAACAACAAGGTCGAGTAGGACCAAAATTCTGAGCCAATTTATCTTGTCTGCTTCTTGGCTTAAGTTACAGCTACCTAGACAGAGATCCACCTGAACTCTAGACAGCCACCTTCCCACCCCCACCCACATTTGCTATACATTCAGGGAAAATAGGTGGCATCGCAGGAGGGTTGGAATGGGTTATGGGATTTGTAGCCTTGTCAATGCCCCACTCCCACTTAAAGAACCATAGGGTTGGGCCCGACAGATCTGCCAGTAGAATGTGCTAGCAGGAAATCCACTTGCCCCTTGCAAGCTCTACCATAGTTCAGCAAAGGAAAGAAATCAGTTCAGATTGCTACAAGACGTAGATACTCTATTTCCCAATATAAAACCCTGATGAATCCCAGTGGTGACTACACTGACAGACAAAGAAGGAGAATGGTATATTTCACACTTCAGGGGATAAACAGCAAAACAAACTCCGAGATTAACTTCTAACCATGAAAGTATAACATTTGGAAAACTGCAGTCTGAAAATGACTCTCTTATCAAACTGGAGTAGTGGATGAGTGGGAGTATTATACAAAGAAACCAGAATGTAGTAGCTAGAAGAGAAATAAGCAGTCTCTAATATACACACATGGAAGTGTGTGTGTGGGGGGACGGGGACGGGGGATGGGAAATGCTCTTTAAAGAAAATTGCCTGCAAACTTTTCTAACTAAGAAAACCACTAAAATGAGAAGACAAATAGATACAATCCTGTAACTGACATACAAAATATCAGATAGCTGCATTTGCAGCTGGTGGAGATTATCTATAGAATGCAACCCAGTGCCAATACCTTTGATGAAACCAGTTCCCCTTTAAGCTACAGCTCCAAACAAATGAAGTGGTGACCAGTTATCATTAATTTTCTGCAAGTCATAAATTAAGTCCAATAGTTGTTCATCAACCTATTTAAAAATGCAGTTAGAGCATGAGCAGGAACTCTGTAGTTAAAGTGTGAATATTTGATTTTAACTGAATGTTATTGAGCAGCGTCACATTTAACAGAGATCGACAAATATTGTCTCCCCCTCCCAACCCCAAAAGTCACATGAATATTTTGGTAAACATTCTCCTGAATTTGTTTTATTGATAGGTGTGACTCTGTTCATTAGTATGAATGAATTTTTATTTGCAAGACTATTCATTGAAAGTAAAAATGTAATGAATACTTAGGAACATTTTGACTTGGGTGAGGATTTGTGCAGGAAGAATTGCATGGCTGTCTTGAAATGTCCATTGTGGAACAGAAACACCACCAATATTTGAAGAAACCAAACATTGCTAAAATATCGAGCTGCTAATATTAATACTCAAAAGAAAACACACAACAACTGTGCCTTCAAGTCCACAGTCAGATATTTTTGTTTCCACGGGTATCATATGACAATTCCAAATAGTGAACAAATTTAAGAATCATGGTCTATTGCAGACAATTTATCAGTAGCAGAAAAGGCTCAATTCACAGAAAAAAAATTGTTCATTGTAAATCAGTAGGAATAGATCATGAATAATAAAGATTTAACAAAACCTGTAATAAAATAGCCATTTGAATATCAAATAGTTGTGTTGGCATTCTTTAATAGATTTTAAAAGTATTGCTTACATAAGGAATTAGGCTCTTTTTAGACATTAATATGATTATTCATGCATGCTGTGTTGCCACTCTCCTTATGGTTTTCTGGGAATGGCCCTTCTTCCTTACTCATTGTTTTATCACCATCACCTGCCATGTGATTGACCAGTGGTCTCCCTGAGACTCCAAGTGATACTAAATCCCATTGCAAAGTCCAGCTGAGGACTTATTTTCCTCTAGCCTCAGAGTTTCCCATCAGAAAGAGTTTTATTATGCTTATTTCTTTAAACACTCACCTCAGAAATTGTCTTTATTGAGCTTCTGTCTCACTCTGCAAATGTCGCTTGCAATCACGGACTGCCTCACTCCTCTGCATCCTCTATGTCAGCTGAGTTGAGCCCATACATAACAGTCCTGTGTGACAAACATGCGCCACAGTCTATGGAAATAATGAAGAAAACAACATGACAGGAATCTCTTACTGATCTTTTCAAGGTTATGCACTGGTAACAGTTTCCCACCAAATGAATCAAGACGTCTGAACTACATCTTGAGGACACCAAAGACAGTAAAATAATGAATAGTTCTTAAGGCCCATTTGTGGCTTGGATCTGGGGATGAAGGTAGGCCTATGGGAGGAAGCATCTCTTTCTTGTAAAATAGTTCATAAAGACTTTGGCTCATTATACAACTACATGTATGTTTATACTTAAAGTACTTTTAGGTCTTGCCTACACTAGCACTTATGCCAGGAAAACGTTTGTTGATCAGAAGCATGAATAAACATCCTCCCCAAGTGACATAAATTTTGCTGGCATGAGCTATAGCATGGATGATGCTGTATTGGCAGTAGTCTCTCTTCCCCCACACTGTCACCACCACTTGGTTAGGTGGTTTTATGATGTCAGTGGGAGAGCGCTCTCCTGTTGACATAACACAGCTACACAAGGGCTCTTAACACATCACAGTGGTACAGATACAGCTGTGATACTAAGTTTTAAGTGTAGACTAGCCCTTGATAGCAGCACTCACCAGACAGGCAGCCTCCATTTAGCTGCAATTACTCTTGTGGCTGGAAGAATCACAACAGAGTCATGTATATTGGAAAAGCACAGCAGGATAAGTCTATATGTAATAGTAGACAGTAGCATGTTCACGGAGTAAGTTCATTCTCTATTATGCTCCCTCGATGTTAGTATATATGTTAACTGTGCCATTACACAGAACTCCTGGAGAGTTTGCTGCTGAACCTGTCTGTCCATGCAGAAACTAATATGGTTGCAGCCAGTCTTGCTAAGTAGTACCAGAGAGTCATCATTTGTACTCTTGGCTGCCAGAGGTCTGGCTCACTGTTGTATCTCTGCAGCTCTGGAATGGCGTCAGGAATAGGCTAAGAAGCCATAATGACTCTCCCAGACAGGGCCAATCCATGCAGTTTTGGTGCCCTAGGTGAACTATGACTTTGGTGCCCCACCCACATGTTATAAGAGAAGATACTATTTTAATTCTTTTTTAAATAGAGAAAAAAATTCATTTCCATCTAATTTGGTGCCCCTTAAAGCCTGGCACTCCAGGCGACCACCTAGTTCATCTATAAGATAGGACCGGCCCTGGTCCCTGACACTGCTCAGGGAATATCTTCAGCAGAGGTTAGCCTCATCAGATCCCCTTTCATTTCCATAGTCAGCCTGTATCTCTGGAACATTCTGGCATCTCTTCAGCTTTTGCCTGGGGGGCAGGCTCTATGCTGAGTTAATGGCATCCTTTTCATATGCGTCTCTTATCCCTCTCTCTCTTTATATCTTTTGAATGAAAGATGTTCAACTTTGCTGTTTCTTGGCTTTCTCTCCTCCCATCGTTCTCTGCTACCAACCCCCCCCGGACCTCTTTCTACAACACCCTGCCTCACCTTCTTTCTGGAACCACAATTCCCCCCAAGCCTACCTCACCCTTTCTCCTCTTCCCAAGCCCTGTATGTTTTATTATGAACAACACTGGAAAAAAGTCTAATGGTGTGGAGTTATGTCTTTCTCTCTTCCTCAGATGTGTATGGGGCTTTTCTGCCCTATCTACTGCTTCTTTCAGTGATAATAAATAGCATTTCACTTCTCTGGTGGCTGAGATCTCTTCTACTTTTACCTTCTGTCTTACCCTTACCTCATTTAGGAATAGTTTATACACACTTAGCTAGCCTGAACAAACAAGGAGTCCTGTGGCACCTTGCAGAAAAATCTGAAATTTAACTAGTAAAACATGAGTTCCTTCCCCCTTCTGAGGCGTAGGAGACCTTTATTTCAAAAGCCATGAAAGAGCTCAGAATTTGTCAGGTTCATTGTGAAACTTCAATCTTGACATGCTCCCACTAAAATCAGTGGCAAAACTCCTCACCAGTTCTTTTTTGTGTGTGTGGGGCAGGGCGGGGGAGGGGGGGCCAGCAGGGAGTAGCGGTGTATTTCAGAGTTAGCATGTGATGTATCTGAGGAAGCTACACCTCGGTTTATTGTTTACTTGTTAGTAGTATAGTTTTCTTGGAGTACACCTATTGTAGATTCTAAAACATACCAGTCATAGGAGACCTGATCCATTAACCACTGAAATCATTGGGCTTTGAACTGGGCCACAGTGCAAGAGGAACTGCTGACTTCCTCAATCCTGTTAGTCGCTACATGGGAAAACATTATATAATCAGTTCTAAACAATGCTGCCAGGGCCCCTTGGGTACACTTTACTGGGGCTCAGCTCAGTCTACAACCCTCATTACCACATGTGAGAGAGGAGGTCCGCATTATAAGTTTGTACTGGGGCTGAAAAAATTAGGCTCAGGCACTGGAGTGCTGTACCCCAAGAACTGCAGAAGCAAGAATTTGCTTCTGGCATGATGTGAAGTTCCATGGAAACTCAAGGAAGAATTCTGCCTTCCTGAGATTTAATTCTTACCAAACTGTTTTAGGGAGAACAGCTCTTCACTGCCCCCAGTGCAACACTGTGTCCAAGTGGCACAATTGAGCCCAGAAGGAGTACGTAGCCTGGAGGGGTTTGATTTCCTGAGTTATGACTCAGGTCAATATGTGTACTTGTAATGAGAATATCTTCCAGCATTTGCCAGGGAAGTAGTTGCAGAAGTGTTCAGACTATCGTGAGCCTGGATTAACTCTTTAGAACAGATTAGATAATGCTTGTCTCATGTTTTTCTCTGTACTGACTGATAAGATTGAGGAAGTCGGCAGTTCCTTCTTGCACTGCAGGCCAGTTCAAAGCCCATTGATTTCAATGGTTAATGGATCAGGTCTTCAATGGGCAAACTGAAGAGACAGGAACCTCAAGCATATGAAGAACTTGCTAGGAATGACCTACAGAAATAAGACCACAGAAAAATGAAGCAAACAGCCAAGTTGGGGAGAAGAGGAGAGGGAATAGCAGGTGCCAATCTCAAGAGGGTACTAGAGGATATTACACAATGGTCATTAAATTATATTTCCAATGGCTTAAACCTGAGTGGAAGCACTTGGGTTGTAAGGGGCATGTGCAGTTGTGAAACCAACTTTTACTTAAATGTAAAGTAGCGATTGTATACTTAATTGTTCATTTTTTCTACCGAGTAAATATTCCTGACTCAGAAACACTATTTGTGTTCTTTTTTATTTTAAGAACCACTATGACAAAGTATTTGACATGATTGTGGAATAGCATGATGTGGTGATTCCCCTGTCCCCATGGTTGTAATGAAATTCGTTGGATTTTTTTTTACTGCACACCTGGGTAATTTGCTAGAGATAAACACTTGCATTTACGACGACTATGAATCTTTTTACCTCTTGTCTTTCCATCATCTAGGAAAGAAAGAACAGTTACAGCACTTGGTTAAAAGTAGACCATTCCCACGTTTTTTAATTACTGGGTGATGCATTCATCCCCTTTTCCTTTGTTAGGCAGCATCTGCGTAGGAGCCAACCTCAATATTTTGAGTCCAAAATTACATTATCCACATATTCTTTAACTTCTCTGAGAGTCCACATTTGTGAAATGGGTTTAGTAATACATTCCTGTTATGAGGTCTTGTAAGGATTAATTAACTAGTGTTCATACAATGCTTTAAAAATGCTACTTTCAGTTCTATAGGGAGTTTATTGATTAGTACGTGTATCAAAACTTCAGTATGGACACACGATCATTTAAGCATGTTTGCCTCTATGTTTACAATTTGCATTTACTTGACATGAATATTATACCAAATGAATTATTAGTAGAAAGTTAGCAAAAACAGTACATTTTATGACTACTACAGAATATTCAGACAATGAATTTCATACTCACAAATGCATTTTTATGGTTAGAGCCAGCTCATCCAATCAAGGAACAGAATATCACCCTGCAACCTATAAATCCATCCCAACCCATCTAACACCTTGTGAATATTAAAATAATCTTCATTTACTACTTCTTTTGTGTCAAATCTCTGCTTCCAAGCAATCTATAGACTAAGAATTATTCAGAGTAATTGTGAATAATAGATACATTTGAGAAAATTGTGAACAGAAAAAAAAATCTTTCCAAATAAGTGATCTGCCATAAATTATTCATTCACCTCTAATCAAAAGTGCTTAGCATGAAGGAAAGAAAAGAAAAACCCTCTCAAAGCAGTAATTATTGTAATTATATTAATCAAAGGAGCTATGTGTGGCAAGTATGCAAAATAAGTTTTCCTGAAAATCCACATACTTATTTGTCCTCAAAAGAGGAACAGGAATTTCAGATCTTGATTTCAGTTCATCAAAATGCTTGATAACTGGAGAGTGAGAGCTATGCCACACTATTTTCTCATTTTCCAGCAGTATGGTTTAATTCATGTGGCAGTCTCAGCATTTCTTCACAGCCCAGAAGTCTATAACATCTGACAATTGGATTAATCAAAATGTAGTGCTCAATGTTCAGATCATTCTTTGCATCATATGAATGCAACAGAAAAATACAGTGTTGAAGGAGGAAAATGGAAAACATTGGATTTTCAATAGATACAAGCCAAATAACCATTACTTTAATTAAAGGAAAGGAAACTGCAGTCAGATTTTGTAGGTCTTCCATAGCTCCTTTCTGTGTGCTATTTTTAATGCTGTTATGGTTCTTGTAGGTAAATCTTCAGTTACTGGAGATGAGCATTAAGATATTAACTGAACATAGATTATGAACAATGGCTATCTAGGAATAGCTATTTCACAGTTTGGAATGCTTTCTTTTTCATCTAGCATGTCTTGCAAAGGAAGGATGGGAGAAAGGAAGTAACTGCCCACTTCCTCTAATTTCCTTTCAATTCTCCTTGGAAGGAAACATTACAACATCAGGTTTTACTAGCTCTTCAGAAGATTTGTTTTAGTCTCTAACAATAATGTGACTGCTGGAAAACCAGGGAGATTTCCTTGTTTTATTTTGACAGAGTAATCAGTGGGCCCCACTTCAGCAAAGTATTTAAGGATGTGCTTATTTACATCATAGGAATGGACTGTTGAGTTAAAGTCCTAATGATTGGACTCTAGCATTTAGAAATTCTAGAGATGAAAAGAGGTGAACTGAAACTCTGACCTTAAAAAAACAAAAAAAAAGGCTTTATAAATGGGAGTCAGTCAAAAATGCCTGGATAAAGTAACTCAAATGCTCATGCTCAGAGGAGAAAAAAAAATATGGTATCGAATATACTGATGTGTGGGAGGAACACAAAACCTAGATAAAGGGTTTATTTTGGGTTTTTTCCCCCTTTCAAAGGAACTGCAGGAGTGGAAAATAGGAAGGATCATGGGAAAACAGAAGCCCCTGACAAAATTAAGACTGGATTTTCTAGGTGGAGAATGAAGAGAAGTGATAATGTATAGTTCATATGTTTCAAAACAAAATAATGACCTTCCCTCATTTGGGTACATATTTTTCCCTGTCTTATCTTAAAGACATAAAAAGGGGTCTTGTTGCTGCAGC
The DNA here is from genome assembly GCA_007922175.1 of Pelusios castaneus. Lineage (NCBI taxonomy): Eukaryota > Metazoa > Chordata > Testudines > Pelomedusidae > Pelusios > Pelusios castaneus. Next base: position 14,488,706 of record ML685791.1, read on the forward strand.
TGGATCACTGAGTAGTCTGCAAGCCAAATTTAAGAATGGCATATTCTGACACGTGTCAAGGAAAACCATAACAAGTCACAACGATGAAGAAAGTAGAAATAAAATGGTCAACATGTAACTCCACACAGCATCAAGATAGTTACTACTAGTGCAAAAGCAACAGGAAAAGGCCAGAGTGCAACAGAAACAGTTCAGAAGAGGCTGATAGTGAAGGGGAACTTGGAGTGCATCTACACTGGCAAGTTATGTCGACTTAAGGAGGCTTAAGTCGACCTAAACAAAGCCATGTCCACACTGGACTTTTCTTAAGTCAACTTAAGCACTTCCTTAAGTCGACATAAGGAAAGCTTAAGTCAACTTAATAGCACCTAGTTTTAGGTCGACTTAAGGCTTAAGTCAACTCCTTAAATTGATTTAAAGCCAGTGTGGATGGGGATTAGCATCTAAGTCAACTTAATAAGGTCGACAAGGGGCTATGTTTACACTAGAAAAGTTAAGTTGACTTTGTTAAGTTGACTTAATAAGGTCAACTTTAAGTCGACTTAAAGTCAACCTTATTAAGTCGACTTAAAGTCAACTTAACTTTTCCACTGTAGACATAGCCTTGGAGAGGAATGCCTATGATTCTTCACTGAGGGATGGCATGATGGCAATCAGTATGTATGAATGATTTGCAGCAATTGTTAAGGACAGAGGACCATGAACCATGAAAGATGCAGGAGTATTTCAGATACTGTGTCATGAGTAACTGTTACTAAATATTTACTTCAGAAGGAGAACTACTTTTCGTATGTATTTCAGCCCTATGTCTTACAAACAGCATTTTCTAATCTTCATAATCCCTTGCCCATATTCACACTCAATATAGCCCTAAAAAGAGAGGAAGTCATTCCACCATCATTTTGTTAAAGCAGAGTTTCTTCTACATGTTTATAGCAGTAGAAGGTTGTCATCCAGAAAACATTTTGATAAGCGTTATCCTAGGAAACACTGTTCAACACCCTATAGCTATTTTGGCCAATAACTGCCTGAGGGGAAATGTCCATTGCCAGCAATAATTCAGCCAGTCCAAAAACAACAGATCAGGAAAGCAGGCATCGGGATTCAGCCAGATACCACTTCCACATTCCATTACATTGTGCAGAGCCTTTTAAATTCCCAAAGGCAGAAGTAGACTGATCATTTTCTGAGAGGCTTCTGTGTGTCAGTGGCTTGACTTTAATGAATTAATTGCACCAAAATGACATTTTAATATACTATCTGAGAACCTAAGCAATTCTGATCCAAAGATCCTCTGACTCAGCACCATCCTGTCTTAAATGTAATACAGGTAGTAGTTTCAATAATACCTGAACCCAGACAATCTTTAATAAGAATCTCTAATAAGAACTGTGGAATAAGCATCTTCCTAAATCCAAAGAAGTAAATGGTGTACAAAAGACAATGCTAGCGCTGAATTAGCTTCATAGAACTTTACTATTGTTCCCAAGAATACAACAGAAGTATAGAGAATTACAAAGAAGAATTAAGGTGTAATTTGAGTGTAAATGAAGTCTACCCATTTTCTTCATAATGGGGACATGAAAAATCAGACCATTTTGTTCCTTCAAGAAAGAAGTGAAATGAAGAATATTTCTAAATTTTAGCAAAACAAACAAGGAGTCCCGTGGCATTTTTAAAGACTAACAATGTTATTTATTGAATGAGCTTTCATGTGTGTAATTCCACTTCATCAGATGCATGAAATGGAAGCTGTAGCGTGACAAATGAATAAGTAAATACAGAGAAGGGTAAGTCACACTGTCAATTCAGCTCATGCGATAAATACATTTGTTAGTCTTTAAAAGTGCCACAGGACTCCTTGTTTGTTTTACTGAACTAGACTAACATGTCTACCACTGTAAATTTTAGCAATATGTTTTTACAACATCTATTTAAATGTCTTTATGTATTGTCTTGTTTAGATAACTATAGTACCCAGTTTGAATCACTACTACATTTTTACATAGTTTTAATGCAATTCAGGTAGTTTACATTTGGTGGGTATTAACTGGTATAAATCAACCAGCTACGTTATATTTTTAAACATCTTTTTTTCATATAGCAATCTTAAAATTTAAATGTTGTATGTCAGGATATGTGATGAAGTGTATAAACCTCTTCCCAGATTTGGTGGAAACAATGAGAAAATCCTTTAACAAAGTAAGGGAATAATGTGGGAAGCATCTGCCCTTGCTGCAAATTTTGTAGAGAAATTCTGTGTCATGAAGAAACACAACTGTTTCTGCTACTGACTATTTCCATTTTGAAGAAGAAAAGCCCTTAAGGCAACGATGAATTTAGGAAATCTCTTGGTTTAGGACGTGAACTGAAAGGGGAGCGGACTTTCCCCAAGACTAGGTCATATGTAGAAAGGCTGCTTGCTTAATACTTACAGATTGTTTCCACTTTAGCTGAGAAAAGCCATGGATTTTTTTCCTTATGAGATTGATAGTAGCTTGTAACAAATGGGCAGCAAATGCTGGCTGCTCAGTTCCAGATGGGGAAGGCTAGTAGACTAGTAATGGTGTCACATACAGGGAGGCATTAGCACAAGCGTCCCGAAGCAAAATCAGTAAGAGTGTATGTTTTTGTGTAGTCATAAGGTGGATTCTGCCCTCCTACTCAAAAAGGGATACATGAATCCCCCATCCAAAGAAGGCCAAAGAAATCAAAACAACAAAGAGAAAACGGCCAGTCTTGCCTTACGTGGAGTGTAACAATCAGCCCAACAGTGTCCTTCCCAGGCCCCATTCGAATTTTTAAAATAAAAATTCTTCCTTTTGTGGCTTAAGCAACAGCATAGCTTTCTCCTATTACCCTCCTCTTGCTCTGCTATCACAATAGTGTCGCCCTTTTCTACCCAGCAACTGGCCCTGATCAATTAACAAGAATAACTGCAGGTGCCTGACACCTTTTAAAGCCATCTGCTTCCACATCCCAGCAGAGCCAAAAGGAAAATAAAGATGGTTGGCAGATGGTGTTCAGGTGGATTCTAGGATTAACTGCCCGGTTTCCTCACAGGAGAAGTACACTCCGTCATCTATAAATGCGTATACGGTATGTAGTGATTCCTAAGACAGGAAGACAGAGCTCGCATAAAGGGAGATGAGAGGGAAAACTGTGTATTATTACAAAGAAATCTGGGTAGCCACCAGTAGTTTACCATATCTTACATTACTGACTCCAAATATTTTAGTTAAGGCAAAATTATCTACTATGAAAAGTTATCTACTTCCAAAAAGTTTAGAGATATCCAAGCAGTCAGTTTACCTGAATCATTTTATGGCGACAATGAATTTGTGCCAACATTAACAATGTGATCTAGGGCTCCTTTGTTGTGCTTTAGTTTATAAGAAAAAAATGATTTATACAAACCACCCCCTCTATATTTCTTAGGTAATTCAGCTTCATCTGTCATCTGGGAGGATTGTGAAGTATTACAGCATACAGAATTCAGGAGTAAAGTGGGGGTGGGGAGGTGGGGGGAAGGATGAGGTTTATTATAAAACCACTTTACTTTACTAATCCTGTCTACTTCCAAGGAAGATTTCAGAAAAGTATCAGTGTTCAGCTGGATAGCTTTAATGGGATTACCTTTAACACTGTTCTAATAAGTGGTGTTATTAAGCTGTCTGGCTCATACTGAGATTTATGCATAGCTACTCCTTTTCTCCTGGTTTTGTTACAAATTGGAATTAGTGTCTATTTGGTGTAGGATTTCATGTTTTAAAGAGGATTGGGTTAAGGGAAAATCTTTTGGTTAAAGCCCTTTTCTATTTTGCCTATGTTGAAAAATCACATTCTCTCAGCCTATAAAATATGTCCTAAAAGGGATTAGCAACACTGTTCAGTACAAATCTGCCAGAAATTCAAACTAAAGAGCTCGTACATAAGACACCATATATTAATGTGATAGAAAACAGTTTAGATTTTACAAGGGAAAAATATGTTTTCTAAATAGTGTTTGAAAGTCCATGTTAAAAGTAAAAAGGAACATGCAGAGGTTCTCTTTCAACCATTTAAAGGGAGTCCTTTTCGAAAATGTGTGTATTTAATTACTATTTGTCTTAAACTGTACATTCACAGGGAATATTGTTCAGTACAATTTTGAACTTGATAGAAAGTCTATAAATGTCAATGGAAAGGCCTCACATTTATTTCACTGGGATTTGGATCGGGCCTCTTAAATCTAAAAATAAATACAAATTAACACGGATAAAAGAGTTAAGGTACCACAAAGATAAAAACTAACGAACAAGCTGAAACCCTCCTCTCCTTGGAGATGCTCCATGAAAAAGACAACAAAAAAAGCCGAAATAATGAAACCCATGTAGGGATTAATGGAAATGGGGAGAGAGAGAACTGGAAAAAGCACGTGCCACTTAAAAGGAAGAAAAAGTCCCTACGGGTCAGAAAGGCATAAAACAAAGCTAGGATATTGTGGTGTGGTAGCACACTGTGTCTATAAGCTTTCCCAAAGGCTGTCAGGAGCATAGCCATGGCAGTATTGTTACTCCTGTCTTCATTAACAAGCAGAGAGAGTTCAACCTTGAAGGGATGGGAATCATGGCATGCAGGGCCTGTGATTCTGAGAACCTCAGCAGTGGCATCCTTCAGACCAAGACTTTGATTTGTTGGTTTGTTTAAAAAAAAAAGAACTTGAGCTTCATCCCATTTGTCATTCAGTGTCAAAACTTTCATTGACTGGAATAGGAATAACAGGACACTCTTTGTATGGTGGTTTAGAGGTGCTGAGATGGTGGCTGACTGGGAACATGTTGCTCCTTTCTCTGTTTCAGGCTGCCCCATTCCCAGAAAATATGCTTGTAGTTATTCTCTGTTAAGATGTCTATCAGCCTCTGGGCATGCATTCCTTAAGAATTAACGTGATTTTTTGTTCACGGTACTAAAACTTTTTTAAAGTTCTAGCTAGGAAAGCAATGCACATTTGAAAAGGAATCTTCCTATTAATAGTTCAAGGCTTCTATTTTGGGTTTCCGTACTGGCATGCAGGACCCCCCACAGCAGTGGAAGAATGCAAATAGAATACAAGAAGTCTGTGGGAGTGGAGTTATTTTTCAAATGGGAAATGAAACATCCAAATTTTAAAACTACAATAAAAATCACTGAACAGCTGCTGTGAATTGTAGTCATGAACCCCAGATTTAGCTCTCAGCACAAAACCTCTTGAAGCTCTTCTTGTGATTTGTGAATCACCGCTTTCTTACTTTTGTGTAGCTATCTGAACTTTAAGTAACAAAAGAAACCATTGTGGAAATAAAACATTTCACTCTATAATCTGGATTTTTCTCTGGTACATATATAGTAAAATCCTGTTTTCTCCTTAAAAAGTGACCTTGAAGTTTTGCTGCAGTACTTTATTTTGTCATACATTCCCAACTCCTCCCACCCCCTGGATGGATTTTGGGTAGTAAAATCCAAGTAGCATGTCCTAAATGCAGTTACCACTAGGTGGCATTCCAAACAATGGGGGATAGAATATGATAGATTTACCCATGCTGCATAAAAACTTGCTTTGGAAGGAATCTCACTAGTTTTAAAGAGACCACTAGACTATACGATTAGAGCCCTGCAAACCCATGGATATCTGTAGATACAATGCGGATATCCGCAGACCATTTCTTGCAGATGCAGCTTGGATACAGATCCACATATTTTTATCTGTGCAGGCTAGAGCCCTGCAAATATGCGGATATCCACATTATATCTGCATCTGCAGATACAAAATAGATATCCACAGACCATTTCTTGCAGATGCAGATCAGATACAGATCCATATATTTTTATCTGCGCAGGGCTAGAGCCCTGCAAATACGCGGATATCCACATTATATCTGCATCTGCAGATACAAAACAGATATCCACGGACCATTTCTTGCAGATTCAGCTCGGATGCGGATCCACATATTTCTATCTGCGCAGGGCTCTATATATGATCATATTGGTCCCTTCTGACCTTACAGTCTGACTTCTCATAGAGTAAGTTATTTCTCAACACGTGTAAGGCCTTATGTTCAAATACTGTTATATTACATAGTCCCTACACTACATATTCCAGCAAGTAAAAGCTGATAATATAGGCAAATGTTTTGTTGAACTGTACAGTGATCTCAGATTTCAAAATGCTTTTAAGCAATACATTTTGCTCCTTTTATCTGGCCTGGGGTAAAATGATTCCTTTCAAATGCAGTAGAAAAAAAGCCATATATTCTGAGATTTTCTGTGCTTTCTGAGGACTTCTGATGAGAGCTACCACACATGCATTACTTTTGAGTGTGGTGCCTTCACAGAACCTCCAGGGAAGGATGTGGGTTACTGAACTCACTTGGGGTGCATCTACACTTGTAAATTAAGTCAACTTAAGCCTGCTTAAGTCGACTTAATTTACTCTGTGTCCATACTGGAGTTTCCTTAAGTCGACTTAAGCTGTTGCTTACGTCGACTTAAGGAAAAGTAAAGTTGACTTTGTAAAACCCAGTTTTACATTGACTTTACTGCTTAAGTCGACTTCTTAAGTCGACTTCAGCAGTGTGGACACCCTAAGTCGACTTGGTCGTCTTACGGCAGGGTGGACAAGGGAGCATCACATGGCTCCCTGGCAGAAGGGAGCCACTGTGGCTCCATTATCCTGGGGAGCTTCTGCTCCCTTCTCCCCAGACCTGCGGCTTCCCTGCCAGGGGAGCCTCAGTCCTGGAGAGAAGGGCTCCCCAGCCAGGGCTCCAGCAGGAGGGAATCCCCCACTGGAACCCTGGCTGGAGAGCCTGGGAGGCGGGCGGCTGAAGTCCACTGGGATCCCAGCTAGAAGGGAGCCCCACGGTCCTTTTTCCCCAGAACCTGAGCAGTCCCGGGGAGAAGAGAGCCAGGACAAGCCGCTAATGGCTTCCTGGGGAGAAGGGAGCGGAAGCTCCCTTTTGCCCCTGATCTAAGTTGACTTAAGCCTTAAATGGAGTTCAATCTTGGTCTAATTAAGTCAATTTAAGTTTTCCTTAAGTCGACTTAAGCTATTGCAATAGCTTAAGTCGACTTAAGGAAACTCCAGTGTGGACACAGAGTAAATTAAGTCGACTTAAGCAGGCTTAAGTCGACTTAATTTACTAGTGTAGACGCACCCCAGGGTTCAGGAGATTTTTATGGCCCTGCATGTATTTCCTTCCCTCTAAAGAAAAGAGCAGATGCTGTATGTGTGAGCCGTAGGCTGTCTTTCACCTAAATCTACACCTATGATTCCATTCCACAGAAGTTCAATAGATATGGACCATTCTAGCTGAATTTGTCCATTTAGTCTTTTTTATACGTACTAAAAATTTCTGTTCCCCATAACTAGTTTACATTCCTAATCTTCATATGGTGCCTATTAATGGAGCATAAATATGGAATGTTAAAACTCTGTATATTTCAAGCTATCTATAGCCCTCAAGGATGGGGGAAAATTAAACAAGAGAGCAGGCAGCCTTCCAGAACTAACACAGCTTTAACAAACACATGAAATATTTATAGAGCATGTAAAGAACAAAGGAAATACAGCACTTTCATTATTTACAATTTCTTCCAGTGTTTCAGGATTTCTGCCCCTGCCACGTTGTTGCTCTGGGCACAGGGACCAATGCTGTGCTGTTCTATGCACTCTGAGTTGCCTTGATTTTGTCTAGAACCTCGTTTTCATGTTTCTTAAAGGGAGTCACTTGCCAATGCATAAATTTTTGTCATAAACCTTAATTAATTATTTACAATTAAATCCATATATTTGTTGATTTTGCTGAAGGGAGGGGTGATATTTTTAGCATTTGCAGTTGCAATGGTCACATTTAAGAATTTTTCCACATTGCTTTACGTAAACAAATAATGTTACCTCTATACTACTTATCCAGACATTAAAAAAGTTCCTCTTATAATGGATCACCCAAATTAGCAAGTCTTATTCCTAGCAGAACAGTGGGCCAGAAACTAAGTTTTTCTTTACTTTCCTATGTGGTCACAGAAAAACCAACTTTCAAATTCCTGATCCGACACATACTGAAGGCATGTGTTCCTGTCTCCAGAAAGAGCCCATGCAGTTCTCATTATCTCACAGGACAAGCTCTGGTGATTGTGTCAAACAATTATTACAATGTTATTAAGCACAAAGGAAATATATTGACTGTGATGCAGACATGAATCCAATCTGAAACCAGTGCAGTTTTAAAAATGTTTTTGATCCCAAAACACCACATCTTACAACGTTGTTAAAGAAAAAGGAGGGAGGGAAGATGGGAGCAAAGTTAAGGTATTTTCAGATATGTTGGTTTCTTCTGAGATTAACTATAATTCTGAATTTTTAACTATTTTTCTCACTACAAAGTTCTTGAGGGGTTTTTACATGCAAGTTACCAACAAGTATTCTGAACTGTAAGTTCATTCTTTCTAGGATAATAGAGATCTATTCTAATCTATAACTACATTCTATCTATAATATAGTCAAATGCAAAATAAATTTTTAAGTTGCAGAGTTGTTTATAACTTGCAGGGTAGATTCAAATCCTGTTTAGATTCTTCACCATTTTTCATAAGCCAGTCATGCCATGAATAGAAGCAGACTGAGAGCTTCTCTATGTTTGAACACTTATATCACCACATCAGAACAAAGCATTCCTCTTTCAGTTTCAATGCCATTTTTGGAAGAAAAAATAATTATTCAGAGTAGAAGATAAAACTCTATATTCCAGATCTCACAAGCTGCCCAGACTAAACAAAAATGTATCAGGTTTCACAGCTAAGCTGTTTTATCATTTCTCAGTATTGAAAACTGCAACTGTTTGCTCATCACATTATCTGACTGACTGGAAAGGCAGCACAACAAAAAGATGACTCTTGGTACTGGATGTTTGCTCTTACTGGCAAGAAAGGCCAAGGGACACAAAACAAAGGTCAACATCTTCCTAAAAAGGAACTTGCTAAAAAAAATGGACTGTTATTCTCCTACAAATTTACGGAGCTCCAGGTCTGTTTGTAGACAATACATGATCAGAAGGAGTCAAATTTACTAAATACTCTAACAAGGAGTTTTGTGGCACTTTTAAAGACTAACAAATGTATTTATCACATGAGCTTTTGTGGGAGAAAATCCCACTTCGTCAGATGCTTTGAAGATGGGCAACTTATAGAATGGGAGGAAAATAAATGCAGGGAGCTATATGACACAGGATCAGGTCAGACTGTTACAGCAAATCGAAGAATTTGTTTAGATTCAAACACTCGGGAACATCATATATAGGAAGGTGAGGTCAAATCACCTGTTGTAATGAGAAACAACTCTGACATTATTATTAAAGAGGTTGACAAAAAAGATGCTGTCATCACCATGAATAAATCGGATTACGATCAGGAGGCTTAGACATAACTCTCCAATACAATGTTCTACAGACCACTTCTCTCTGACCCCACTGAAGGATAGTAAAAGGAACCACACCACGTACTCAAGAAACTCCCCAAGGCAGCACAGGAACAAACCAAGACAGACAAACCAGCAGAACCCCAACCAGTGACATTCTATCTACTACCAAAAATCTATAAAAAAGGAAACCCCAGATGTCCCATCATCTCAGACATTGGCACTCTTACAGCAGGCTTATCTGGCCATGTGGACTCTCTCCTCAGACCCTATGCTATCAACACTCCAAGCTATTTTCAAAACACCACAAACTTCCTGAGAAAAATCCAATCCATTGGTGAACTTCCAGAAAATACCATCCTGGCCACTATGGACATAGAAGCTCTTTACATCAACATCCACACAAAGATGGATTACAAGCCATAGAAGAAACATCTCAGATGATGCCACAGTGCACCTCATGGCTGTACTTTGTGACTTTGTACTCACCCACAACCATTTCACATTTGAAGATAATTTATACCTTCAAGTCAGCACTGCCCCACAATCCGCCAACATTTTTATGGCTGACTTAAAATAAAGCTTCCTCAAGTTTCATTCCAAAGCACCACTCCTCTCTTTATGCTACATAGATAACATCTTCATCATCTGGACTCACGGTAAGGACACCCTTGAAGATTTCCACAGAGATTTCAACAATTTCCATTCCACAATCAAACATAGCCTGGAACATTCCACACAGGAGAATCACTTTCTGGACACTACAGTGCAAATCAGTGATAGACACAAACACCGACCTATGCTGAAAACCTACTGATCGGTATAGTTACCCACATCCCTCTAGTTTTCATCCAAGATACACCACACAGTTCATTATCTACAGCCAAGTCCTAAGACAGAACCGCATTTGCTCCAGTCCCTCAGAGAGAGACAGAAACCTTCAGGATCTCTACCAAGCATTCTTAAAACTACAGTACCCACAGGCAGAAGTGAGGAAACACATTGACAAAGCCAGACAGGTACCCAGAAGTCAACTACTACAGGAGAAGCCCAAGAAAGAAAACAATAGAACATCACTGGTCATCACCTACAACTTCCAAGTCAGACCTCTACAGCACATCATTAAGGATCTACAACCTATTCTACAAGACGATCCCTCACTCTCTCAAGCTTCAGGAGACAGACCTCTCCTTGCTTACAGACATCCCCCCCTCAACCTCAAACAGATACTCATCAGCAACTACAGACCAAACAGCAGAAACATTAAAGCAGGTACATATCCCTGCAACAAACCACGCTGCCAACTTTGCCTACACATCTGCACAAAAGACACCATCATAGGACCTAATCAAGCCAGCTACTCCATCAAGGGCTCATTCACCTGCTCATCCACCAATCTGATTTATGCCATCATGTGCCAGAAATGTGCTGTTGAATAATATTTAGGGAACTAATGTTGCAAAGCCAATAGCAAGAACTGACTGTTTTGGATTTTAAACAATGAGTATGTGTGTGCACGCCCACACACTCAAACACAAAATTGGAGAATTACATAATTTTTAATCGTCACCCAAATTGTATGTTTCCATGGAGAACAGAAATCTAGACCCTAAAAGAGTCTACATAGGTTGATGTTATGTCAATTAATTAATACACAATAGATTGGTAACTCACCAAGTGTGAGTAGAACAGGGAATGTTTAGCAAGACACGTTCAGGGTATTTTCTTTGTTTTGGTTCTTTTTTGGATTCCTCTGTGCTGAGCACATGTACTCCCTCCCCTCCCCGCATCCTGTAACTATCCAAGTAAAATCCCAGAGAAGCAACTCTGTGTTTCTTAGCTGTTCTTTTAATTAAAGAACATTTATCCTTTTAACATAAGTTTTGTATCTGTGTCCTAAAAGGCAAGAGGTTTTGTGAGCATGTGCCTGAGACTGCGCAGCCATCTACTAAAGGGGATTCAGTCCCATTTTCAGCTTGTGCTACAGCTAGGATGCAGTCGCTCTCCTGAGGGAGGAATAAGGGCGACTGAGGATACCTCGCAGGAAGGAATTCCCAAGTGCGCCTTTCTGAATTTCAAGAGGTTTTTACTTTTGGGTGGTGGCAGCAATACCACTCCAAGGCCAGGAAATTGGTAGCCTTGGAGAGTTTTAGGACAAGGCTGAAGGCCCAGTGGTTTTAAGGCCTTTTGCAGCCCCCCACTTCTGCACTCGAAGTGGGGAAACAGCCGTGACATGGTCCGTTACCAATACACATCTACTGTGGACATGAGAAAAAGAGCCAATACAAATCTGGGAACTGTTTTTAATCAAAGATAGAATGGGATGTGACTTCATAGCACAGAATAAATTCACAAAGCCTCTTGAAAATGAATTGCAGACAAAGCATGGAACAGATTTATACAGGAAAATACGGTGCAAGGTCATGTTCCTTGGAATAAATTGTGGTCTCAGGTATTCCTGCATAAATCCACCAATTGACATCTGGTCCCTTAACTGTTGGATTTAAAGAGTTCATAAAGCACCTCTTTGCCTGTCTGCCATATTATTAACTGATTTAAACAGTCCACTTGGCAACTTTTATTACGAGGAGTCTATCAAAATTTTGGCATCTTGGTTCGTGCTACAAGTGCGCATCATTCCTTCCTTCTTGAAGCATGTAATGCTGACATGAGTACGGGGTCTACTATATAGTGTCTGACGACACAAAAGTGGGGGGAAAAGCAGGGGAAAAACAATATCATTATAGTTATAATCAGAGTTCAAATTAAAGTGACCAGTCTATTTTAAAACCTTGTCATCATCTAGATAGAGTATCACAGATGTTTTTGAATGGTGGATCATGTCTAAAGTCAGATTTACAATGGCAGCAAAATTTGGTGGCAATCAACAGGAGTTATGCAAGCTACTCTGCATGACTCGTGTGACTTCTGTCAACTTTGTAACTTCCCTTTTACACGCTGCCTCCACTGCACTGTGCCGACAGGAAATGTGTTCTCATTAAAGCAGCAGCATGCCACCGGAGGAGGTGGTTTTGCTAAATCGACTTCTGGATCTATTGAGTGTGTCTTTATTGCCACTCAATCGAACCAGATAAATTGGTCTGATGGGGGCAAATTTGCCACCATCAGTGTAGACATAACCTTAAGTGACTAGGTTTATAGAATTTCACCTTCTGTGATTTCATATAAAAACCTTAGGAAGGCTGTCAAACACTGATGCAAATATGAATAGATAATTTATACAAGATGCAATGTACTTTGCTAGGAGCTTGTTTCCCCCTTTACTATTATTAAACATATTCAGGCAGGTATAAGACCTTTTCTACTCAATGTTCAATTATTCCATCTATTGATCCTGCTAATCTTAGCTCTATCTTTATGACACCACAGTTTGTTGCTATGGAAGTGTTTATGAGTTCCCATTCTAAGTATTCCACCCTCACTATAGGATCATTGGTCAGCAAAAGTAGAGCTGTGGAAAACACTCATCTAATACACCAAACTCACCAAAAGTTAGCATGTGTCAGGAATAATTCTGATTAACACATGAAAGCAAAATAGAATTATTTTTCCAGAGTATATATTTCAAAGTTTGCTTCAACAGCAATGTAGCTCTAATTTAATTTTAATTTAGCTTTTTGCATACAATTTTTGTTATTTAGAAAAAAAGGAGGAAGGAAATTACTTCATGGAAGGTTGACTGATGCCTCTAAAAGTGTCACTGTCTGAAATATTCAGAACTTTGTAGGAATAACATGTGCCAAAATAAGAATTCTTTGATGACATTCTGTTTAACTTCACATTCAGTTTCCTAATATGGAAAGTTGGTTGGTAAGAAAGAGGAAAAAAAAGTTTGTTGAGTGGTGTTTTTGCTTCCAGTACAGAGGACTGAAGTTTGCCTATATATTTATAATAGCTGCCAGCTTTCTAAAAGTTTCAGAAAGATGGTGCCTACTCAGAGAGCACTCTAGGGAGGGGTATATTAACTAAGCGAGTCAAATCTCCTGAAAAGTACCAATATTGGTGATGACACTAATAGATCTTATTCAAAAGTCTGCTTACTGCCTAAACCAAGAGGAAAAAGGCACTAAGCCTAAAGGATTCTCTCACTCCTAGAGGAAGTCCAGCTGAGGCATATTAATGACTAGAACTGTAAATAACATGTTTCAGTTCACTGGCAATTGCAAAAAATAAAATTGTATCAAGTCAAATGAAAAATTTATTTTGTGTTTTTTCAAATTTAAAAAAAAAAACTTAAAAAGACAATTTTTAATAAAAAGTTGTTTCACACTGAAAAGGTCAAAAGATTTTATTTTGACAGTATCAAAATGAAACATTTTGGTGTCTGGGGATCTTTTTTACTACTGAAACAATTTAGTAAATTTGACACAAATTAAAGTGCTTCAACCAACAAGAAACTGCATTTTTCACTGAAAAAAAAGTATATTTTTTCCTCCAATTTCTATTAATGAAACAGAGTATTCAGCTTCAAGTGTAAATCTTCTTATACCCGTAATTTTAAACATAAACTGCCAATGCCACACTCATTTCTACTACTTGACACATATAACCTTATTTGCAAGAAGCAGCATCTATAAGAATTCTACTAAATATATTATTGTGCATTGCTAGATATATAAATGATATATGCTATTAAGCAGTACTCCTTAAAATATTTAGATTCTGTAGCCAAGGTTAAACAATACATAAAAAATAGCCCAGGAACCCATGAATCAGAGTTAATTTTGCTGTATTGTGATAGAATATGAACTCTTTTTATATGTAATGAAATTCAGGAGTTTATTATTTGGATCAAGTTTGATTTACTACTTCCTTAACTATTTGTTTATTTGATTTTAATTGCTGGCATACTGTAAATAATCTAATATGCAAGCACACTGGGTGAAATCTTGGCCTCACTGAACTCAGTAGTTTTGTGAGATCAGGATTCAATCTAGTGTTACTGATTTTGGTTATGGGTCAAAGAGGATAGTGCTGTGTATATAATATCTCTGTCTGTGTTGGTGTGAAAATCATTATTAATAAGAAACCCAGGAGGGAGTATGGCCCTTTCAAAATCCATTTTGTTAGTATAATTCTCAAGTACAATATATGTACCCTAGCACTTGTACAGATAATGTTGCTAAATCACTAGTTACTGGTTTTTAGGGAAATATTTATTACAATTCAAACCTCTCTCACCTAAGAGGGAATTACTCAGAAAAGACTTACTCTGTAGAAGCCCCTGATACAGCCACTAGATGTGCAGCAGCTTTTTAGGATCCGTAATAATAAACAAAACAAAAGTGTGTTTTAACCTGAGGAATTCTAGGACGCAAGGGAGCAAAGGTAACAGAAAAGAAACTGACAATTAAATGAAAAAGATATGGGGTAAAGCTACAGCATGCCTTTTTGAAGCATTACATTTCAGTCTGGCCTCATAGGCAGCCCTACAGAAGCATAGAGGCTAAGGTCTTACTAGAATGTTAGAAGGCATAAGCAAACGACAATTTGCAGAATGGCAAATAACTTGAAATGAACTGTCAGGACAATTGGGAGCAGGGCTATAATAATGTTTTATATTGTACTTGTTTTTATGATCCCTGCATAACATATTGGAAGCAGCTGTGACATTTTTGAATACCAGGGAGATGTGATGGACCTATTTAATAAAGTGGTTTAACAGCCTCAGGTGGTCTGAAGATTTAAAGACCAGGAAATACCACAGACATATGAGAAAATAGGATGATCTAAACCAGATCAGGTTATTGAAACAGATTCTGATTACAAGACGGTTAAATAATTACAAATAAGGTAGTTACGTCATGTCACGGTACAACATGATAGCAATGCAGTGCTCTGTGACAGTTTTTTACTTTGTCATCCCTGAAATATGGGATATATAGACTGTCCATACAGATTAACATTAGGCTGGTGCTCAGTCTATAAAAGCCAAATATAGAAATTTTATGGACATTTTTACAAAAAGATGGGAATCTTTATATTTTGCAGCACAAAGTCATATTTTCAGACTGTGTGTACACATGTGAAATGATCTTCCACTGTTTAAACAGCAACATGTAAACACATTTGTTTGTTTTAACTTTGCAAAAAAGGCAGCAAACACTGAGCCACCCATCTGTGATGCCATTGAATTAGGCCAGAAAAACTGAAATGTATTTTCAAATCAAATTTGTTTCTGTATTTATGGGAGTTGATGGTAAATCTTATGAAAATGGGGGCTTTTAAATATATTCTTGTCTGGGTGCATCAGCTTGATGTTGTTGCTCTGGAAGCTAACAGGTGTTCTCAAAATCATGTCTATTGATGTACTTTCTATTCACATCACTGTAATTAATACCAATTTAATCAAGGAATTGTTTTTGAGGTACTTGTGCTCCCACAGAGAAACTAAGTACATAGATAATTATTTATTGTATGTTTAACTGCCTCTTTTGTACCTGAAAATATAACTGCAGAAAAATTTTAGAGTGGAGAATAAAAGTGAAGCCAATATCTTTTATTTTATTGCATTGAGACAGCTATACAGGGCCATAGAGTCCCACCGAGTTTTAGATAACTCATTCCCTGTTAAAATCAAATCAGTGGAGATTTCTGTATTACAAAACCTCAACACCAAGGTTTAATTCTGACCACCTTGAAGTCAATGGCAAGACTTTCATCAACTTGATTAGGGCCAGGATTTAACTGTTAATATATTAAGTGTCCTACAATGCCTAATGATGCCACACAAAGCTCTGTATACATAGAATAATAGGGATGGAAGGGACCTCACGAGGTCATCTAGTCCAACCCCCTGTTAAAAAGCAGGACCTCTCCCCCTAAATCACCCCAGCCAGTGTTTTGTCTAAACGAGCCTTAAAAATCTCCAAAGATGGAGATTCTACCACCTCCCTAGATAGCCCATTCCAATACTTCACCACCCTCCTAGTGAGAAAGTTTTTCCTAATATCCAACCTTGACCTCCCCAGCTGTAATTTGAAACCATTGCTCCTTGTTCTGTCCTCTGTTACCCTCGAGAACAGCCTAGCTCCCTCCTCTTTGGAGCAACCCTTCAAGTACAGACTGCAACTCAGGCATAATTTGTTTGCAACTAGATTTAATACACCAAATACTGGGTTTTCCAATTACCAGGATAGCAATCATCTCATATTATCCCTATGTTAACTTCCTGTTTACAATGTTTGCCTGTACTATGTTGTGTGTTTCTTAATACGTTGTGGCAAACAGCCAGTTCTCCTCTCTTGGGTCTTCCATTTTCCCTGTAGTTAGTGGATCAGGGTTCCCTCAGTTGCCCTGTCTCCAAAAAGGGGTAGGGGGACTCTGATGATGTCCCATGGGAGAGGGGGTTTGGGACTCAGGCCCACCCTTTACTCCAGGTCCCTGCCCAGGGGCCCTATGAGTTGCAGGTATGTGCTGCTGCTGGCATCTTTCAAGGCCACAGCTCTCTCCCCTAAGCTGCTCCCCCCCCACCCTTTCAGTTCCTTAGCCCTGTCTGTCTCCACTTGTATTTCCCCTCCTATGCACACTACCTTCCTCAAAAGTCCTCTGCTCCTTCTCCAGCTTGGGCCCTGTCTGTTTGGAGCAGGGAGGCTTTTATCAGGCACCTGGCTACTTCTTAATTGATCTCAGGTGCTCCTAATTAACCTGTAGTAACCCTAGCTAGTCACCAGGGAACAAAGCCTTCAGCATTCTGAGGCTTACATATCTCCCATCTATGACTTTGTTCATGCCCTCTGGTCAAGATATATCTCAATATTCATTGCTTTTTTATTTATATGCTATCCTATACCTACACCTTTGAAACACAAATAATGGTGGGTAAACAACAAAAGTAAATGCACAATATAATGTAATATTTAGTCCTTATATAGATATACCACATAATTTAAATTTAAAGTAAATTGCTCGAGATTATAATTTATTCTACTTTTTTTACTGCATTGTGAAAATTATAAATACAATTATAAATTTCTGTTGTGTAGCAACTGCTTCTTGAGCTAATACAAAAGTCCTACTCATTCTAGAGATCTTAAGTCATCAGTTCACCCCTCAGACATATGGGTGAACTCAAAACTTATTGATATTCCCTATCCAGACTACTTGGGTCACTGCAGAAGTAGTAAATCTTATAGCCTCTTAGGGCTGGGCATTTGTTACAAGTCTAGCCCTATGAACACATTGGCAGTAGCATTTGCTTAATAAACTAAACCAGGCCACAACAAATCAATGTTTCTGGTTGCCATGGCAACCAGTTTTAGTAGCTTGTCACCTAGCTCCACTGCAGAAATGTAATGGAGGAGCGGTGACCAAAAGTAAAATTGCTGGTGCCTAGCTGTGAGCCAATTTTGTCCAGGCCTGAGCTAAACACATTTTTTTAATGAATAAATGTCTTTTCCTTGTAATTTAATGTTATTCAATGCTAAAAAACTATGCTAAAAGATGAATATTTTGCAAATTTTCTGTTTGTTGTATAGTAGGGGAGGGAATGGAGACCAGGTAAAACTGAAGAACTGCATTAAAAACATGAAAACTTAATACTACCCAGGCACATTCTCCTATTACATTTATAGCATTAATGGGATTAGATGATTCTCTGGAGGGATTCCTCAGACAGGAGCCTATCAGTTGAGGGATCAGCCATTCAGTTATTTTCCAATTACCACAATTATGTAAATCTAGCCAGGAACTTCAAAGTGAATGAATTTGCAGAAGAGTGAATGGAAAAAAAATCTGTACATTGGTATGATACCAGTGCAATATCCCTGTCCTGTGATTAGATGACAATTCCACTTTAGTTTAATTTGTTCTCATTTTGATATGTCAAATTATAATTTAATGAGGTAATTAAATGCAAGACCTAATGATCAGTGTTATCAGACTATTGCACAATTAATCTACTATCAATAAAAAGTGCATTTTTAGGGAAGAAAAGTCACACTTGTTAAAAATATTTCTTCTGCCTTCAAAGAGTCAATCGAGGCCTTAAAACATATCCAATCAAATGAGACAAGAGGGTGACTCAAAGAAAGTATCAGCATTCCTCATTTGCAGAGAGGAACCAATACACAGAGATTATGCATGAAGGAGGTCTGGGAATTGATCTGAACCCAACACTCACAAGGCCCAGTCCATTGCTAGTTCATTCAGATTTTAGATTAGGAATTAAGCAACCAACTTTCACTGGAAGTCAGAGATTTGGGTGCCTAACTCTTTTAGGCACCTTGGAAAATCTTAGCCTTAATGTCTTACTGTCTGCTGGGATGGCAAGGATCTACCATGCCATCATTAGGCCTTTGGTGTCCTGATCCTGAAAGATATCCTGAACGAACAAAGGGATACAGACAACACCACCACCTCCACTAACTAAATCCTGAGCACTAGCTGGTGATAAGTGTTTTTTATTTCTTCTCTCTCTCATTTTTCCTTCTGTTTAAGAAGTCTGGTTTAGCCATCTCAGACTATTACACAGCTTGTGATCAGACAGGCAATAAAAAACAATTCTCTAAAACTACCTGTTGCTGAGGCAAGTTTACCAGATCTCTCAGTGACTAAAACCACGTGTCATTCCTGTGTTTCTCTAGCAATGGCCTTGCCAGTGAGAGCTAGCACCAGAGAAAGGCTGCATCTTTCTTCCCCTTGTGTGTGCCTGTCTCATTTTGTCTTTTAGGAAAAGGGATTGCATTTTAGCAGAAGTAACAGCAGTTCCAACCCATCTCAATGAACTCTTCCGCTTTTCCCCCCAGAAAGATAGTTATTGCCCTCCTTGATCTTGTTCAAAGGACTTAAAGGGGATGAAAAAATTCTCTCCAGCTAAAGGGAAAGGGAACAAGAGATGTTAAGAATTAAAGTCTTACTTAACACTTCATTTCAAATACTTTTAACAGTTTCTTTCTTTACTGTATCCTCAATAAAAGGTTAAAAGGGTTCTTAATGGTATGATTGCCATAGTATTAAGTAGGCTGAAGTATCTGTATACCAAAATCTGAAGTTTATTTAATGTTGGATATTTCAGAATCCCACTGATACCTTTAGGCCCATGTAACCCATTAGAATTAATTCAAGTTTGGGTCTCTTGCAAGATACCTTCAGCTCCCACAGGAGTCAGTCAAATATACTCTTTTACAGGATCAGACCTGACCCTAAAGCACAGAAGTGTATTAATGTTAATAGGAGTCCAAAATAATTCTATGACAGAAAACCAAAACACTTTGAAATCATGAAAGTTTAATGCCCCATTGATCAGATATAATGCAGCAAGCACACAACCCAATATGGGCACTGGCCACATGCCAAAACTTTGTATTTTACTGAGTCCTTTTTAGAAAACATGAGCTCATCGTTTTTCTGATGATAGAGAATAAATCCATGACATTTTTACTCAGTCAGTACAATAGTGC
The DNA here is from genome assembly GCA_007922175.1 of Pelusios castaneus. NCBI lineage: Eukaryota > Metazoa > Chordata > Testudines > Pelomedusidae > Pelusios > Pelusios castaneus. The sequence continues at coordinate 14,508,557 of ML685791.1, forward strand.
TAAGAATTTTAAGACAGTAAGCCTGGAATAAACATTGCTTTGTGCATGTAAATCAAAATAAGAAATAAATGAGGCCCAGCTCCTGCAATTCACTGCATGTGGACGCAGCAATGAGATTCTCTGCAGGCACATGGGTAAGAGTTGCAGGACCAGGGTTAAAATGAATAAACTTCACTGCAGTTATGTTTTGTAGCAAGCTAGGCAATTGAACTTACTAGAACTAACGCTAAATTAAATATATACATCTCCAAAGAGATTAGTAACTGGATGATATGTGGATGTTTTAGTAAAATTATTATGATTAAAACCAAAGTTTGCATTCTGGACACTATTTCTTTGGAATAAGCACCTCTGCCCTTTTACAAGGATTGCAGCTGGATGCTGCCACTTGAAATATCTGTATATTCTGAGCCAATAAAAATCCACTGTCTATGATTTTATATGTTATTGTAAGTGTAAACTATGACTTAGGTTTCCAGGACAACACAACTAAAAATCAAAACCAAAAAAAGCCAGGCATCTATGGAGAAGAAAATTTGCTTAACATTTGCTAAGGACCAGACATTAAAATGAGATTAAAACTAAAGTAAATGAAGGCTGCAAGAAACTCTTGTTCAAAGTTAGGACCTAACAATCTTTCTCTCTTGTTTTTAGGAGGTAGAGGGGGAAGGACCTCAAAGTTAGGACCTAACAATTTTCATGACTTTTAACCAATACAACTTCTGCATGCAAATACAATAAAAAGCCAACTATATGGCAACTGACTGTCAGCTCTGCTGTCACAATCCTTTGAACTTTATTTTGAAATTAAATGGTGAGCCATCTTAATGCAGAAAGTAGTTCTCTTGAAGTCTCTTAAGTAATTACCACAGGAATTAGCTTTTTAAAGAGTAAAACATGCTGAAATGTATTTCTATGAAATGGCAAATTTGTCAGAGATAATTGTAGTTCCATGGGAGACGACATTATTGGTGGTGGTGTGCGTCCGACATGAGTGTCTGTTTGGCTGCATGCATGCGTCCCTGTGTAAGTAACACTCAGGATCGAAGAAACCAACACAACCATGGATATTTGTAGAAACAAAAGTGACAGGCTAGGCTTTATTGCAGCATAGCACAATGATAAGAAATCTATAATCAACAAGTATACTGACAACATTCATGCTGTCAATTCAATGGAACAGCTCATCTGACGACAGGACTCTCCATCACCCCCTCGGCTACACGAAAACGGGGCTTTTCCACTCGTATGAGTTTCAGCTTTACTGTTTACCAATTTCTGTGAGGTCAACCTGACTCCTGGCCACTTGACTATTTATCCATCTGAGGCTTACAGTTTTGGCTTGTTTTGCTAGGTCTTGGGCCTCATTCCTGGCCATTTCTACTTATCTTATAGACTCCTTCTACTATAATAATTAAATAAACAAACTCAGATAAACCTATGGGTAAACACAAGGAAACGGAAAGGATCCCACTGATTCCAGTGATCTTTGGGACAGGCCCTATATCAAGTTACAGGTGTTTTCCTATAAACTTTAATACGATTCATCAATTTACAACACAGACAACAGAGTTAAATTAAATGAACATATAAAGACTGATGACAAAAAATCAAATTTTAGACTAATGATTGCCATGATGTCAATATCAGTAGTGAGTACATCTAGCTTTATAGCTCTTTGTTACAACACTGTATTGTCCTCTTTGCTTTTATAAATCATGTTCACATTAGAAAAATCAGTAATCTGGGATCCTCACGTACTAGACTACTTAGACAGTTTTAAGAGCTGCTTTAAACACTGACTTCTGTTTAATGCTCAGAGGCATTAAGACCACAACATTAATAATAAAGTCCTTTCATTCTACCTTAGTGATTGGTTAAAAGTACATGGTGATTTTTATATTTTTTGAAAGTCAGTTTCTACTACCTAGATAATCTGAAAGACAAAAGGCAATTTAAGATTATCATTCAAGTGAGATTCTTTGCCTTTAATTATGTTCTTCTGTTACTTTTCATGACTTCAATCTCAAATGCAGATTGTGCTGAACTATTACATCATCATCTAGTAATATTTTTTTCTTTCCTGTTAATAACAACATTGTCATTAGGATCTAAAAATCCATCAGAACTGAGTGAAAAATACCAAGTGAATAATTCATCCAGTTATTCTCTTTTTTGGGGTATATGAATTACCCAACATTCTAGAAAATCACTATTTGGAATTATCCACCATATTGTTGCAACAAATAATTATTAATCTACAGTTTCTTTTGAGTATTCAAGTCTGAAGTGCCAGATCTTCTGATTAGACAGATGTTATCATGGTATGTTTCTGTTCCCTTATTGTTAACTGTAACTTTCAAGTCAGGTTTCTAATGTAAATACTCATTATGAATTACATGACTATCCTGCAATTTGCTTAAAGCTTCAGGAATTAATCTAATTTGCTGGAGTATTTGTGGAAAGCCAACATAAGAGGGATTCGAACACAGCCAGAGCTGATTGACTTAAAAACCCAATGCAGAATTTATTTTCAGATATGCATCCAGCTGTAACTGGCTTTTTCCATATACCTTCACTTCCTTCCAAGGTATGTATTTTAATAACTTTCTCAGCATCCATGTACTGATTGAACCTGTCAATTTACTTCTAACGCAAGATTCATGTGATGGATGGAATGGCTTAAAGAAGCTCAACCAGCATAAGAGCAATTAATAACTAGTTAAAGCAGAAGATTTCATTTCTATAAACAGAGTAGTGTTAGTTGGTGACTTCATATCGATGGAAAAAGTTTAAATAGTCTTGGCTAAATTTAGTCTGGGAGATTTTACAGATGGATGGTGATTTCTAAAATGCCCAGTACAGGTGGCGTGTACTGGTGGTACTGGGATGGACAATAGGGGGTGTGTATTGGTGGTACTGGGAAGGACAATAAGGTCCCTGACAAAAGGAAAAGGTAACAGAGAACATTAGGCGGTCAAAAAGAATCTGGCAATAATTCAGTAAGGCAGGTTTGTGGTACAACATGCCCATGTTAAATATGTTTCATCAAAAGAATCCTTGTGTTAGAGACAAGAGTCAGGTTTTAAAAATGCCAGTTTACTCAAGGAAAGAAAATGTCTATCAAGCTATATCCCAGAAGAACAGGAAAAGATGGCAGACATATTGAAGTGGCTTGAGTTCCAAGTCTCCAGGGACATGGCTACATCTTGGAATTTAGTGGTGAAAATCTGAGTTTAAAGGCAACAGAGAAAGGGGCTCACCCATCTGGACAGCTTTGAGGATAAAAAGTTCCTGAGAATGAGATGCTTTGGGAATTTTGATTTATATTTCTTACCCAAATTTTAGTTCTTTTCTTTCCATTTTGAATGGTTTGTCTACACAGAACAACACTCTCAGAGCAACAATACAGACTACGAGGTGTGTGATTTCTAATATGCTGAGCATTAGTCTGCGTAGACCCTGCTGGTGTGCATTGGAAATTCCCGAAGGCACATCAAAGCACTGCTGTTTGAAACAGTGCCATGTTAAAATGCACTATAACTTTAAACGCTCATCAGCAGAACCCGTTAGTGTGTGTTAGCAATCACATCCACTGGAGTGCACACTGCTGACCTGTGGAGATAAGCCCTAGTGTTTAATAGAATCTTTGCTAAATCCTGTGACATGTAAATAAAAATGGGCATAGTCTTTTGCCCTCTTAAACTGCTTTATTATTTAATTACCAACTTACTTGACCTACAGTACTTTTTGCTCACCAGACTGATGTTGCTTTATAACTAAGCAAATCTTTAGTCTGAAGAGAGAAATGACTGCATTCAGGAAAGTGGTACACTCAGGGAAGAGACAGAGAGAGTTGCTCTTATTTTTCAGACAGACTGCAGTATAACTGCTACTTATATATACAGTGAAAAAATCTTTCAGATAAAACTCCCTTTTAACAATTGCATTAATGAAGTCCCCACCTGCCTGTTTTCTTATTAACTCACCTGCTTAGCTCCCAGACTTGTCCTGGGCTTCTAGGTTGTCCACTAGGTGGAATGCCTCAGATTTGGATACCCAAGATCCTCTGGGGTCCATAGCTCTGAGACAGCCTGTGAAGTAGACTGTCTTAGAGACAGGATTCCATTCTCATTCATGGAGATTTTAAAAATTTTGATTTTAGTTCCAAATTGGAATGAAACAGCAAAACCCTCCTCAAAATGGAATCAGATTTTTCCACTCAGCCTTCTTGTCAAAGGGATGTCAGTTACACATCTGCCATCGCTTTTTAATTTTAAACCCTCCACTTAACCATTAAATCTTACAGCTTTTATTAAGGAATGATTCACTGATGAAAGCCTGTAAGGTTTCTAAAGAAAAAAGGTTTAAATGTTCTGAAGTTGCCTAGTTCTGTTTATCTCTTACCTCTTCCTTAGTGAATCAAAGACACACTACCTTCCTTAAACCCTTCTCCTGAGTTTGTGTTCTGTTTATCCAATCAGGAAACAGACACTACTATGGGACTTGAGTGACCAATCCCAGCTAAGTAATGCAGCTCAATAGCAAGCATTGAATACCCTCAATCTGATCAATCCTCAGAATATAAATTTAATCCTGCCCCTCCCCCCTAAACACCACATGCAGACTAAAAATTTGCTGCATGAATCCAAACTATCAGTGAATTTAGAGAAATTGTAATCTTCTGGAATGCATTATGCTGGTAGCAAGAGGCTAAAGCAGTTGTTCCCAACCTTTTTGGCTTGGGGACCATAGATATCATTTTTACAACCCTGAAGGGCCACCAGTTCCTGCAAGTAGGACCTCCCTCACCCACTGCAGCCAGATGGAATTTGTTCCGGGTGGAGGCTTCTTCTCTCCTTGATGGTCTCTCATCCCCCTGGCTGCAGCAGGGAAACCACACATGTCTTGTAGTTCTGTGCATTCCACCTAAGTCCCTAGGCAGTGTCTCCATTCTGGCTTCAGCAAGGACCCCAGTACCCCAGGGACCTAGAGAGAGCACTTGGCTATCTGCTGGAGCCAGGGGAGGGGAGGGTTGATCTCCCTTCCTTCTGGTTCCAGCCTGGACCTCAGCACCTATGGACCTAGGTGGAGCACTTTGCCTCGTTCCCTGCTACAGACAGGGGAAGTGTAGTACTGATCTCCCATCCCCTTGACTGCAGTAAGGAGCCTGCACCAGTCTTTCAGTTCTGTGGAAACACAGTCTGCCTGGGTTCTTAGGTAGTGGCTCCCTTCTGCAGCCATGAGAATGGGAGCCCCAGGCCACAGGTTGGGAACCAGTGTGCTAGGAAATGCAAGTTATTGCAAAATACCAATTGAGAAAATACATAATACAAGGAACGGAGTCTTATGCCTAAGAATCGCACCTGCTGTGCTTGTTCATAACAAATCTTGCAGAAGAATTAATATATATCTACAACACAGAACTTTCACATGAGCTGGACATGAGTTATGGAACAAAAAAAAAACACATTTTGTTTACTTAGATTTCCCATGATAGTCCCTCCTCTTTCATGCTAAAAAAAATCCCACTTATACACCAATGTAACAATTTTCATATGGTCTGGAAAGGAAGGATAAAAGATTGTTCCTTCTGTTTTTAAAAACTTGGGATGCACATAGAAACTACAGGAAGGGGAGAGGAGCTATATAAATATTAAAGATCTATAAAATATATGAGATAAATAGCACATACCCATCCACTATGAGCACAGAGGGTGGAGTGCTCCTCCCTCCCACAAAAAATTATGTGAAGTCATGGGGGCAAACTTCCTCTAGAAACAAGAGTTCCTGAGGTTGCTGTCCCTTCTTCGGTCTTTCTCTTTTGAAGTTCTCACTCTATTGCATACTTTTCACAGAAATATTGCAACTGTGAGTTTTTTCAGCCTAATAACCTTTACAAATATTTTCCCCACCGCAAGACTTTTATCAAAGAGTGTAGCATGTATTTTTAGGCAGAACTCAACTCAGTTCTGCTGAAGTATTTCCATACCAACGATCCTGAAATAGATTGAGCTTGATAGTATATATGCTTTTATGTGGTCAGCACAGTCAGCAGGAAACATTAAAGATTTGTGAAGAGAAAGGTTTCAGAGGGGTCCTGTGTCATTCTGTTTTCAGGAAAAACAACGAGGAGTCCTGTGGCACCTTGGACACTAACCCAAAAAATTGCCATAGGACTCTTCATTATTTTTGTGAAAAGAATCTATGCCTCATGACATAAGGTCTAGCAGTTTAATGGATCCTTTTATGTTCAAAAACACTACCAGGACGTGTTATAAAAAAAAAAAAGTCTTAACTTTGCAATCAATTCCTGCCCTCTGTTCTTAGTCTAAATGAATAAAAACATGACCTATTTAATATGTTTATTCCATGAGAAACAACAGTTGTCTTACATTTTTAGCAATTAATAGGCAGCAGGTTTAAAAAACAGACATAAGGAAATACTTCTTCACACAATGCACAGTGAAATTGTGGAAATTATTGCCAGGGAATGTTGTGAAGGCCAAAAGTATAACTGGGTTAAAAAAAAGAATTAGATAAATTCAGAGAGGATAGGTTCATTAATGGCTGTGGGCAAAGATGGTCACGGATGCCACCCCACTCTCTGGGCGTTCTCTATCCTCTGACTTCCAGAACCTGGGATTGGACGACCGGGGAAGGACATTGATAATTGCCCTCTTCTCTTCATTCCCTCTGAAACATCTGGCATTGGCCACTGTCAGAAGACAGGATTCTGAGCTAGATGGATTGTTGGTATGACCCACTAAAATTGGTTTATGTTGTAATGTGTTTATGTTATAGTCTAAATGAATCAAATATTTCTTTAATATAAAGGTCCCTAAAGAAATTAAAAACAGTTGACCAAGGTTCTAATATTCTGTAAATAATAACAGTGGCTATGTCTACACTGGCAAGTTAGTTCGAATTAAGGAAGCTTAATTTCAACTAACTTAAGCTATGGCTACACCAGGCTTTCATTAGTTCAAATTAAGGGCTTCCTTAATTCGAACTAATAAATTCAAATATGCTAGTCGAACTAAGGGTTAATTTGAACTAGTTAGTTCGAATTAACCAATGTGGCCATGTTAGTTCGAACTAATTGCTTAGTTCAAACTAACCGGCCCGTTAAACTCAATGCAATTTGCTAATTTGAACTAAGCAAGTGCCATAAGTGGCACTTGCTTAGTTCAAACTATATTTTGCTAGTTCGAATTAAGTTAATTTGAACTAACTAAAATTAGTTTGAATTAGTTAGTTCCAATTAACTAATTCAAACTAACTTTAGTAAGTGTAGACATAGACAGTAAGAGTAACAGTTAGAGTCTATTAAGAAAATATTGACAGGTTCAGTAGGTAACAAAACTATTGCCCTATAGAACAAATATTTTATAAAGCCGATGGTTGGAGTAGTTTCCACAGTTGATGGAGGTATTTTTTCCATAGAGTAAGTGTAGATTTTTTTTTCCTGCCCAGCTGGAGCAGTATTCAAGCAGGAATCCTCAGAAAGGGTAATATTCAGAGAAAGTAAGGAAGCAAAGGGTGTCCCATCTGATTCCACCTCACCTCCACTCAAGGATCTTCTCCACATGTCCATTTCTCCAATGCCCTTCTCTCCTCTCCCTCTATTTGCATAAACTTCTTGTGGGAAACAGGAAACTGAAGTATCCCCACATTTTATACAAGGTGCCTTAAGGAGCAGCAAGGATAGACCTGTTATTTTCCCCACCCACAGCCTTTGGAATACTGATCAATAATGATATTCAGAATCTCCTTGTTCTAACATGGACTGTTTCCTAGTGCATGCTGGCATGTCTTTTTGGTCACAATGACCAAAAAAATAACCAATGGAAATTTTCTTTTTAAAAAAATCCCAGATGTTAGTACCCTTGAGGAAAAAAAAGGACAATATTCTCCATTAATATATGCAAAATCCTGCTGTACCACTATTGTAAACTGTAATCTTTTGGATCATTTCTGTAGAATCTTGTCTTACTATTTTAGAAAGTTCTTTATATAAAATACATTTATCTGAATGTAACATATATAAACAACACACAAGCCAAGAGCACCATTTTCTTCCAGAGGCTAATTAGGGGTGAGCGGAGCAGCCAAGTGCTGATCTGTGGCCAAGTCTGGTTCCTGACTCAGACAGACTTGGTCTCCTCTTTGAAACATCAAAGAAAGAAAAGTATATATTTTGGTATGCTCTCATTTGTATGTTTCTTTCCTAATTCTCCAAGTAAATTTACTCTCAAGAGTACCTTCCCCTTAAATTATAATCCTCTCTTTCCCCCCTTCTCTTACTCAACACTGGCAGACACACAGCAAGTTTCTCTCTTGTACTACCCACAAAAGTTACTGTGTTTGTTTGTCCTGCATGCAGCAGACCAGCCAGTAACTCTAAGCTCTTCAAGCTTCATGCAGAACATGTTGTTACTTTTAATTACATGATTTGCAAGTGTGACCAAATGATTGTGACAGAGTGACTCTTTCTTCTCTGAATGTCCTGTAGAAAATTGCCTATACATGCGCAGAAAACAGACTGCTCTCTGTTATAAATCTGGCTTCCCATGTCCTGATTACTCTGTCACATTTGACACATTTCTGCCAACTACTGCCAACCCAAGAGTTTGCCTTCCAGTATTTTACTGGATTTGGGCCTCTACCGTTACCAACCTCAAAAGCTGGGTGTAGTGTTCTGCCTAAGAGTACAGCCAACTGGTTTCTAGGGGTGTTTCAATGTTTAACTGTAGATTAAAAGAAAGAGAGACAGGAATGGATCCAGGACAGTCGCCAAGGTTTACTATTTATTGACAAGATGAAAACATTGAAATAGCAGCTGAGGCCCTAGGTTGTAACACATCGGGAGCGACAGAAGTCTTAGAGTCACTTGTACGAAGTGGGAGAATAGGGGCAGCAGTGAGGCCAGAGGATAAGCTGAAGAGCATCACAGAATAAGGGATGAACTGTACACTCAAAAACCCAGGAAGCAATGAAGCATCAATCCACCAGGAATATCAGAGATCCAGAAAGAATACTTTAATATCATCATATTGGTATTTTATGAATGTGTCTGAAGGAATCCACTGCAGAGAATAACAGGGTTCTCTGCCAACACCAGCCACCAACTTAACTGTTTATTCTTCATACTTCATTCTGTGGCCTAGCTGGGTAACAGTAAAAATGGAAAGCTGAACAGCAGGCATTTCCAAGAGAAAGAGAAACAACCAGAATCTATGGGCCAAGTTAGTGCATTAGTTAGCAAGGAAAATATAGCAAGGAGGAGATTAATGATAATGGGAAAGAATCTTTGACGTCTTGCCATCTTGTCACTAATTCCTCTCATTTACACTTAGATGTCCTTATGACATAGTTTTTCCTTTTTATGCACCTCCGTGTTGCCTATTGTGTATACTCATCTATTCTATTTTTTCACAGTCTCAGCATGGTACAGAAAAGAAGTCCATAAATTCAATGTCATTTAGGCCCATTGTGATATTCTATTCTGCTGATGTTATCTTTAGTGGAAATTAGCTATTATATAATTTTATAATGAAGATAAGGCAATTTGCCTGGTTATATGAGAAAAGAAAGTATCATAATACAGAAAAACCTTTCATTTTTCACTCAGGTGCATCATAGATTATTTTCACGTGCTCACCAGTTTAAATTGAGCCCTTATTTTCTCTGCATAGGACATCTCAATGACTGTGTTCGAAGTGAATTATAGATTTGTCTGGAAAGGAAATTATAAATAAAAATGGGAAGCACTAATAAATAAATATAGGAATAGATACTTCATAATTACCCTACTGCTGCCACAAGAGAGATGCATCTCCAGTGCTAAGCAAAAGCTCAGCACTGTGGGTGACTCCACACCTGAAACACTTTGCACTGGTCATAATGAAGTACAATGATTTTTTGAGAGCCTCATAATATGTGCTCACATCACAAAGCAAGCACCCATTTTCAGTATTATTTTATATGACTTAACAGTAGATTTCCTACAAGTATGTTTTCTGAATCACAAAATTTCTACCTTTAACACATTGTAGTGGCTGAACTGAGATCTCAAATAATAATTAAAAAAAAGCATGCATCTGTTTCTAATGGGGCATTCTAATATAACAGCACTTACCTAGTTTAGTGATGTGCACTCTAGAAAGGACTAAAATATAGAGACAGGAAACTTGGCCACGGTTTTAAAAAAAGGCAGTGAAGGTCTAAAATTGAATAGGAGCTGAAGGAAGAGCTGTTTGGGAGCTTTTTAATCATAGAACAGGGGTGGTCAAACTTGCTGACTCCCCAAGATTCCCTCCCTCCTGGGCAGAATCCTCTAGCTGCACCATCCTGCCCAAAGGCAGAAATTCCAAGCTCTCCACCTAGTCTGTTAGGGGGTGGTGGTGGTGGAGAACATAGGGACTCTCTGCAAGTCATACTTTTAACCAGGCCATTTATTTAGATACTTCAGCATGGACTTAGAGATAGAGATTGAGGACAGGGATTTTGGGAGAACAAATGTCATTGGAAATCTATGAGACTTGTGAAACTAATTCAGAGCTTGTTACATGAAAAACAAGCAAGCATTCCTGTGTCTTTAAAAGTGCCACAGGACTGCTTCTTTGTTTTGCTGAACTAAACTAACACACTACCCCTTTGGAACTTGTCTACATGAAAAGTTAGCATTGAATAAGTGAGGGTATGAATTTAAAGTGCAATAGCTATTGTATACTAACATTGCATGCAGACAAACTGGTAGTCACTTTCGTAAGACCCAATCCAGGACCCTGACTCTGGGATCCCACTTTTGAGACTATTGGTCCTCAATTTACCAAAAAGCACTCCTTTTGGAATATGATGCCTCTTGGAGTAGGATGGCATTAGCTGAAAATTCCCTGGAATAGCAATACTAGCACCTGATGTGATATTACATCACTGAAAGTAAGAAATAGACACTGATACAGAATAAGATATTTAATTTGTCTAGTTGGCAACCGGTAATGAGTGGAGTGCCCCAGGCGTCGGTCCTGGGGCCGGGTCTGTTCAACATCTTCATTAATCATTTGGATGATCGGACAGATTGCATGCTTAGCAAGTTTGCAGATGAGACCAAGCTGGGGGGAATGGTAGACACGCTGGAGGGCAGGGACAGGATTCAGGGAGACTTAGACAAATTGGAGCACTGGGCCAAAAGAAATCTGATGAGATTCAACAAGGACAAGTGCAAAGTCCTGCACTTAGGATGGAAAAATCCCATGCACTGCTACAGGCTGGGGACCGATCGGCTAAGCAGCAGCGCTGTAGAAAAGGACCTGGGGGTTATGGGCGACAAGAAGCTGGATATGAGTCAACAGTGTGCTCTTGTTGCCAAAAAGGTCATGGCATATTGGGCTGCATCAGTAGGAGTGTTGCCAGCAGATCGAAGGATGTGATTATTCCCCTCTATTCGGCACTGGTGAGGCCGCATTTGGAATACTGTGTCCAGTTTTGGGCTCCCCACTACAGAAAGGATGTGGACAAATTAGAAAGAGTCCAGCGGAGGGCAATGAAAATGATTAGTGGGCTGGGGCACATGACTTACGAGGAGAGACTGAAGGAACTAGGCTTATTTAGTCTGCAGCAGAGAAGACTAAGGGGGGATTTGATAGCAACCTTCAACTACTTGTAGGGGTGTTCTGAAGAGAAGGGAGCTAGGCTGTTCTCGGTAGTAACAGAGGACAGAACAAGGAGCAATGGTTTCAGGTTACAGCCAGGGAGGTCTAGATTGGATATTAGGAAAAACTTTCTCACTAGGAGGGTGGGGAAGCATTGGAATGGGTTGCCTAGGGAGGTGGTGGAATCTCCGTCTTTGGAGATATTTAAGGTCCGGTTAGACAAAATCCTGGCTGGGATGATTTAGTGAGAATGGTCCTGCTTTTAGCAGTGGGTTGGACTAGATGACCTCATGAGGTCCCTTCCAACCCTATGATTCTATGATTCTTTGATTTCCACTAATATTTAATGCATGTTTAGAAGAAAATATCACCATGAATGGGAAAAGTTTAGGAGCAATTAAGGATTCATTTAACTATGGCAGCTGATACTTTATGTTTCAAGCCAAGAAACTGAGAAGAGAAGAATCAAAGCGGAATAGTTCAAATTTCTTGACAGTTAGAACAAGATCATTAAATTATTCTCTGCCTTAGCCTACTTAAAGAAAAGAAACAAAATTCCCAACTTCTCTCACTGCGTCTTTAAAGGATGAGAGGTTTTGATATGGCAAGCCAGTTGGCCCACCCAGAAGATTTGTTCCATGTGTTCTGTCATGGAAGATAAATATAGGTGCACATTTAAAAAAAAAAAAAAGTAACAGCAGCTCTAAGCTACGTGATGAAGCTTAGAAAATTTCATGCTTTATTAGGAAAACTATGATGAATACAGCATAGTTTATGCCATTATCAATGGGATACAAAAGCCTTCAAATTTGGCCAGTTCCTCTGGGGTTTGCTACTGGGTACATAGACAGTGCAGCCAGCAATGCAATGGTGAGTGACAGACACTAGTCAATCAACCTGTCTCCCCTTGGGAAGCGCTCAAAGATGCGGTAGTGGAACTCCTTAGGTAAAGAGAATGTCCCCAGAAAAATGGATAAACCAGAATCTTGTTGGCCAACACTATGTACATTATTAGGACTGCAACCATTTAGAAAAGGTGCAGTTGTGGACATGGAACACCACTTCTTCAACTCAGAGTGACATTCCAGCTAAAAGCTGCGGCAGGCCTGTACCGTCTTGACCTTTGTCTTGTCATCGGAGTTGTACAATCCTTGCCAAGAAAGAAGGTGGAGGGCCAAGAGAAAAGGAGAGGTTCCCTGCCAAGAGAAAAGGTGGAGGGCTAATGCCTTCCATCTTTGTTTTGCCTAGGTCTGTGCTCGATAGTCACTCATCCTGATGAGAAATGACACAGGCATTGTCAGCAACTCAGACATTCACGCAGCCCTATTTAGGAGTGGCCTGTTTGTCCCGAGTGAGTGGACCTGTAGATAGTGTAAGAAAGTTTGCTTCTTGTGCATTGGGCTTTTCTCCCACACTACTGCCAACCATCACCGACTGACTGACTGACTTCATCACGTTTCTTTTATCTGACAAGATGTTGGATGGCCATATTCTAAGAAAGCCTTACAATGTGATGAAGACTGATTGAATGTTTTTTAAGAAACTATTTCTCCGCTTTTAGCCTCCTTTATTTTTTGGGGGTGGGGGGCATCAATATAATCTTTATGCAACTGAGACATTTATTTTGCACACTCACACAGCATACATAGTTGCTTATTATTGCTTTGGTAACATCAAGAATAATTTATATTCAAGCTCATTCTGTAATCATTGGTTTTGCACTACTGAAATGAAAATGTCCAAAGTTCAGCACAAACAGTCCAAGTTCAACCCAGTTTGTTACACAAGGGATTAATTTGGTGAACAATTCAGTTATTTGTTAGAAAGTTCTGGAAAAGCAAAACCACTTAACTTTAAAGTACTGTGTTATTGTGAGATTCCTAAGCATATGTTAAAATTAACACTGGCTCCTTGGTACATATGTGTATACCACATATTTGCTCTTCAGTAGAAACACTTATTAATGTTAATGATGGTTACACCACATTATAGAAATGAACATGCCAATAACTATACCACTATTTTAAAATTAAATGAAAAACACTGAATCTGAAGAATAATAAAGTGCAGCCTTCAGAATGTTTTACAGCAGCACTCAATATTCAACAGCAGAGCAGATTCATTGTGAAGCTTTCACATCTACACGTGATGACATTTAAGGCAGTCAGGTTTGAAACTGAGTCCTGAAAGATATTTTTTTAACCTTCTTTAACTCTGTTTCAAATACATCAGTAGGAATGACATCACATTAACACCTTCAGCAGAGTACTTTTCAAAAGAACTTTTTGTGTTTAGAATCTGGCCACATGGAGCCAAATGCAAAGACTACTGAAGTCAGTGGGAAGTCTTTGCACAGACTGCAATAGGTATTGGATCAGTCCCATGACTAACTCAACTGCCTCCCTGACATACTCACAAGCAATACAACCATTACAGAGCATGAGTGAAGTCAGTGGTAAAACTCCAATTGACTTCACTGGCACCAGGATTTTACCTCATGCCTTAAATGAGTATTACAGATCAAGTGAAACATTAGAAAATAAAGATAAAACTATAACTGTGACAGATTTATGAAAAGTTTAATTTTTTAGCTATTGAAATAAAATGCTATTCCATACTGCTAAATGGCTGAAGTTCTGTATCTTCCCAAGCTACCCCCGTGGGAACTTCAAAGAACATCACAGTAGATCATATTTGTCATGTTATATCCAAATGTTGTAGAATGATTATCCAGCTACTGCACAAGTATTTCCATAAGAAAATAAGAATGGTCATACTGGGTCACACCACTGCTCCACTCATTCAGTATCCTGTCATCTGACAGTGGCCAATGCCAGATGCTTCCAAGAGAATGAACGATACAAGGCCTTCATCAGTAATCCATCCCCAGTCACCCAGTCCCAACATATGGCAGTCAGAGCATGGGATTGCATCCCTGACCCTGTTAGCTAACAGCCATTGATGGAGCTAGCAAATTATTCCATGAATTTACCTAATTCTCTTTTTTAAACCAAGTTATGCTTTTACCTTCGTAACATTGGCTGGCACTGAATTCCACAGTTTAGCTGTGCATTGTGTGAAGAAGTACTTCCTTTGAAAAAGAAAACAAAAAATAAAAAACCTGATGCCTGTTAAATTCATTATATGATTAATTATATTAAATTCACCCATGGTTCTTGTGTTATGTAATAACACTTCCCTATTCATTTTCTCCACACCATTCATGATTTTTAGACCTCTCTCTTAGCCCTCCTAGGTTGTCTCTTTTCCAGGAGGAGCAGTCTCAATCTTTTTTACTCTCTCCTCATAAGGAAGAGGCTCCATTGCCCCCAAATCATTTTTGTTGCCCTTCTCTGTACATTTTCCATTTCATATATCTTTTTTTAGATGTGGGGACTAGAACTGCAGGCAGCATTCAAGGTAATAAATAAATAACATTGCAAAGACTCTGTCTTGGGGTCCAGTCACTGCTAGAGCACCTCCTTCTGACCGCTCTCAGGATTAGCTCTTTCCATGTGCTACACCCTCCTCTGGCTGTCTCTCAAGTCATCTCTGCAACTTTCGGTGCCCTTTCTTTGGCTGGAGGCCCAAGTCATTATATGTATTACCTCCCTTGGGGGCATCAAATTCTTTCAAGGCAAACTGCCCCAGCCAGTCTGCTCTCTACTGTCTGGTCTAAGCCGCTTCTCTAGTGACTGTTAGGGGAACACAAGACCCACCTCTATTCTTGGTTCCAGCTCAGGGGCATCTTTGATGAGCACACAAATTATGCTCCATCCCATACCTTGTTTGTTTTCCTGTAAAAGTCTTTCCTGCCTTTCTGGCTTTCCTTGCTCTCTGGGTTTGCCAGTCCAAACTCCCTCCTTCCAGGGAGAGACTGTAGCCTACCCTTTGTAGTCCCAAACACACTTCCCATCTTTCAAACTACTTCTCTGCAGCCCCTAGCTATTCTTAGCTCCTGGGCTTTCCATGGAACTCTCCTGTTCTGACCAGATGAGCATCAACTAATTAATTCGTTCTCCCGGGCTTTTCCTCCAAGGTAGTCTGGGCAGTTCATTGGCTCAGCTAGCCACCTTAACCTCTCCAGAACTTGTATGAGGTGGACACTGCATCACAGACTCAATCAATCTTTATGCATATAGTAAGTATAAATTAAGACACATATAGCCTTTTTCCTCTTCACAAGGCAATTACAAACTGATCCAGTTTCAACCAATAAATACATTATCCATAAGCAAGTACTGAATATTATGGAAAAAACAGTTTATAGCCCATAGATAGTTCTTGAACTGCTTGCTAGAACTATTCAATAATTCATTGTGATGTCTGGTCACTTAATTCACATGATATTTTTGCACTCTGATTGGATGACAGCATAATTGCCAACGCTGCATAGCTATTTGCCTTAACTAATCAATAGTGAATAGCTACTGCTCTTGCCTGCACAAGAATATCAATATTTGCATGCAGTTGTGTTTCAGACTGAAGAATATTTATTAGACAAATATTAATCCAATCAAAAACCTGTTTGTATAATGTTCAGGCCCATTATTTTTTAACATGATAGAATCGAATCACCAGCCAGCCAGCCTGAAATGAATATTTGTAAACCCTGTTTTTTCAGGAGCTGGTCAACTCTAAGCTTTTAAGTATGCTGACAGTTGGAAACCAGACAGACTCCATTGATGGTGAGACTGAGTTCTGCTAGATTTTCCAGATACTTTTACTTGCTTTTCAGCAACACATATTCTATCCTAGACTGATTTTTAGGCAGCTTTTTCTAGTACAGGTTCCTAATGTTTTTAAATCCTGGGGCAGCAAGGTAATAGTATTGCCCTAGAATAATTAGGGGGCACAGAAACTGGTGACATCTGGCCCTTTTCTCTCCCATTTCTGCACAAAGAAAACAGAGCTGCTCCAGGCTGGTGCCCCCACAAGATTTTTTCTCTTTGACTGTCTTTAGAGCACATAAAAGGAAAGTACTCCCTTTGAGAAAGTGGAGCAAAATGGTTTTGACATCTGGTAGCAGAGAAATCTCTTATCATATCTCTTCCCTCACCATAGCACAAGATTGCTTCTTGGTTTACAAACCGCTGTTATTTTATATACATAAATAAAGCTGTTGCCATATAAAAACTCAGAATGCAGAAAAGTGTATGATTTCTTTAAGGGCTGAAGAAGAGTGAGCAGATTAATGCAATATTGTATTTTGTTTGTGGACTCCAGAGGACACAACTCCTATTGAAGTGCTACAGACTTTTGGTCATTGACTTTAATGCTGGCAGGAACTCCTACCTTTTCTAAGCCAAAGGCTTTTCTTTCCTCTGACTCTTTAATGGCTAACGATTTATTTACAAGCAAAAAATATTACAAACAACTGAAACCCACTGATTTCAAAGCTTGTTCCTGACATTTAATATTTGACCTTGCCAGGGAAATCCTGACACCAGAAATACTATTCATAAAAAAGCAAAATGCAAATGCTTTCTGTTTTTTCCACAAAGTACATCACCCCATCAATCTGAGAAATGTTTTGTCTCCTAGAATCATGGAAATTAAAAAGTCGTTAGAGGGTCTACCAGAAATCAGAGTAGCTAGGCCTCTAATTTCTTTCTAGCAGAAACAGAGCCACAGAATGGAGGAATCGATGGGAGTTGTGCCCATATATGTTGGGTTGAATGTATCTTGTGTTGCTAACAGTTTTCAGTGAGAGTGTTATTATTATAGTTAAGTGATTGTCTTTATCAGCTCTTGCTGAGTATTATATACAGCAATAAAGCTGAGAATGTTCTTGATGGTACTGAAAATATGAAAACCACGATAACCACAAGTTTTTATGTATGCAACTGCAAAGGTGACAGATATGTTTCTTGGGAATGGATACGCCTCAGAGTCAACTGGTGTGGTTTACATTGAAGAGCCTGAAAGTTTGCATACTTCTGCTTATTAACTTTGCTTGTGTAGAAAAGATAAGTCTACAAGGGGTAGAGAATGCCTTTGTACCTTCTGTCACTCTTTAGTACAGTGTTGAAATTTGAAAGTAATTATTATACTTTACTAATCTCTGCCAAAATAGCGTGTTAGTATAAATAACATCCAAAAACCAGTCCTTGATTTTCCCTTTAACTTTGGGAGATCTTAGATGAGACATCTGTATACTATAGGGCTATGTCTACACTTGCACTTTTAAGTCGACTTAGTGTGTCTACACTTAAAATTAAAGTCGACTTAAAGGAGAACTTACAAAGTTGACCTAGAACATCCACACTGGATGCTCTAGGTCGACTTTGTGGGGCTAGGGCGACCTTGGGCAGGTCCACAGTGGCGGGGGGGCACCCCTTGTGTGCAATGGGGAAAAGGGGGACAGGAACCCTGGCAAGGCAGAGCCCTGTGTGTGATGCTGTCTGGATTTAGGGAAGCATTTATGATATTATTTTCAATGGATATTTCATAAATGCTCTATAATCCATAGGAACTATGTCATGTTTGGTATCAATAGAAAGGTAGTAATTTGCTGGGAATGTTTATATAGTTTATGTCTAGGAATTCTATTTGGATTAGAAGTTAGAAATTGGGTATTCTATCTGTACTTTAACTTATGTTATTTTATTGAAATACCTGAGAGAGCTGGGTGGGTGTGTCAAACCATTGTGTCCTTAATGTTTAGGAACGTACCAGGGACTAAACTGATGAGCCATTAAGGACATAAGGAATACACCCATTGTGTCCTTAATGGCTCCTCAGTTTACTCCCTGGGACCATATCACCTGGCAGATTCCTTAACATCAAGGAGACAATGGTTGTTCACACCCTCCCGTCTAAGGCATTTGTCCAGAATGACACAAGTTAAAGTATGGATATAACGTCAAATTCTTAACTTCTAATCGAAATAGAATTCCTAGACAGAAACTATATAATCATTCCCAGCAAATTACTACCTTTCTATTGATACCAAACATGACATAGTTCCTATGGATTATAGCATTTATGAGATATCCATAGAAAATAACATCATAAATGTTTCCCTAAATCGAGACAGCATCACACACAGGGCTCTGCCTTGCCAGGGTCCCTGTACCCCTTTGCCCCACTGTACACAGGGGGTGCCCCCCCGCCACCATAGACCTGCCCAAGGTCCTCCTAGCCCCACAAAGTCGACCTAGAGCATCCAGTGTGGACGCTCTAGGTCGACTTTGTAAGTTCCCCTTTAAGTCGACTTTAATTTTAACTGTAGACACACTAAGTCGACTTAACTAAGTCGACTTTAAGATGACTTAGTTAAGTCAGCTTAGTTAAAGTCGACTTAAAAGTGCAAGTGTAGACATAGCCTACGTTAGTACTCCCTATACCCTGCTAGCATAGACTAATGCAGCATGTAGAAAAGCCTTCAGTGTATTTTCACTCTGTCTGAGTATGTATTGGAATCTAGCCATCTTAAGAAATAGTTACAGTTATATTCCTGAGAGATTCTATCACTGACTATATCCCCCTGCAGCTGTATTAACTATTCTTATCTACTGTACTTCATTGCACACTAGACACTCCCTCCAGTGCTTTGTGTAGTGCAACTGCACTAAAAGTTAAATAGAATTTTTTAAAATATCAGAGTACAGGAAAATAGGTTTGTTAGCTTGTCTGACTCTCTGCTTTAGGCCAACAAACTATCTAAATTCAGTGGTTTAAATAAAAAGATCTGGGGCTGAAATAAAATGGTCAGTTTTTACTCTGTAAATGTGAATTTAATTTCTACTAAGTTTTTTTGCTGTGTAATGTTTTATTTGCAACTTTAATTAAACATCATATAAGCAACCAGTTTACCATTTGGGATTACCTAGTCCAAGTACTGTATTATTACCATCCTTAAACCCATAAATTCTTATAAATTCAAAGTGAACAGTTCTCAGTTGACATTCAGTAGTTAGTCTGCTTAGATTTTCCATTACTCATTTTTAATTCAGAAATATAGTGACATTTTCAAACCTAGTGATTTAATGACTAGAATATCAGTCAAATTAATGTGAGCCTCTACCTATCCCTTCATAAAGGCCAGTTTTTCACCTTGTGCCTGTGAAGGAATTTCAGTTTTCAGAGGCAGGAGCTGTAAGTCATAACAGCATTTTTCCACAAACACAGTTTTTCCTAACTTTCTATTTCTCAATATTTCCTGGCTCATATGGATTAAGAAGCAATGAAACAAAACCATTTAATAGATTTGCATGACATATTCTCAGTACACTGACACTAACAGTTTGCAGGAAAGCAGTCTCATTTCAAACAGTGTGTTTAAAAAGTAATTAGAGGGTCTCTCTCCCTCCCCACTGGAATACATACAATTTTACAGGGTGAGAGGGTGCAGTGGCTTACGTCCAAACAAAATATCCACAAACATAGTAACAAAACAACACTACTGGGTTTATCTCTTATTACAAAGTCAAAGCCTGCTTTACTGAAATGAGATGAGGCCTTATACACACTACAAAGTTATCGCGCGGTAAAACTCCTTACTGTGCGATAACAATCAAAGTATCCACACAGGATAGCTTCTTGTTGCGCAGCAACAGCCCTCTTGCCGCGTAACATGTAAACCACCCAAACGAGGGTGGTAAGGCTTAAGCTGTGTGGATGCTTACTGTGTTTTTTGACAGCCTCCGGAAATGACCCAGAGTGCCAATCCAGGCCATTGTGGGACATTGGAGCTATCAAATATGTCAATTTCACTGCTCTAGCAGAGCAATGAAACTCACTTTTTTGGAGCTGCCGGGTTCGGCGGCTCCGGGGGATTGGCCCCCTGGACCGGCTAGGGCAGCCGGTTTGGGCCAGCCCCCTAGTCCAGCTGCAGTGGTTTGGATGGTGGTGGTGGCTCTGCAGCCCCCGCCGCCACCTGAAACCCTGCAGCTGGAGCCCAGTGGGTGGCTCCAGAGAGCTCAGGTGGCCAATGGCTGGAGCCCCACTGCGGGGCTCTCAAGCCCCGCGCCAGGGCCCGGCTGTGGGGCTCAGCGGCCCCGACGTGGGTCTCAAGCCCCCCGGCAGGGCTTACCTGCCCGGTGGCTGGAGCCCCACCGTGCCCGGCTCAGCTGCCCAGGGACTGGAGCCCTGAAGCCTGGGCTCAGCTGCGCATCCGGGCTTGGCTGAGCCGGGGCTCAGCTGCTGCTCAGCTGGCCAGCAGCAGCTGAGCCCCAGTTCATATGAGCCCCAGCTGCAGGGAAGGGGCTCAAGGCATCACCATGGCCAGCCTTTCGGCTGGCAGGGCCATGCATGGTGGGATAGGTACCCACCATGCACTGCTCCTTCTAGCAAAAATTCAAAGAAGTGTGTGAATGCTCCTTTCGCTAGAAGAAGTGCTGTGTGGACGCAGTGAAGCGTTATAAAACGCTTGCTTGTCCTGCAATAACTTTTATTGTGGGACAAGTCTGTAGTGTGTACGTGGCCTTAGAGGAAAGAATGTAACTTTTTTCTAATGTTAGCCTTGGAAAAATACTACTGCTCAGGCCATGTACACACTACAGACTTGTCCCGCAATAACTTTTATTGAGGGACAAGGAAAGCGCCATAAATATAGCGCTTTCTCGTGTACACAGTGCTGCTTCTTTCGCAAAGGAGCATTCGCCGTGTGAATGCTCCTTTGCGAAAGAAGAGAAGTGCATGGTGGACACCTGTCCCACCATGCACTGCCCACATCCAGCCCCCTAGCCCAGCTGCAGGGCTTCCAGTGGCAGCGGGGGCTATGTTGCCAGCCCCCGCTGTGATCCGAAGGCCCGACGCTGAGCGGGGGATGGCCCGAACCGGCGAGGGTTCGAGCCAGCCCCCCAGCTCAGCTCCTGGGCTTCGGGTGTCAGCAGGTGCCGCGGC
>ML685791.1:14538157-14653210 GCA_007922175.1 Pelusios castaneus
TTTCTTTCTTTCTTTCTTTCTTTCTTTCTTTCTTTCTTTCTTTCTTTAATTTTAAATAAAAACTTTCTAAAAATTAAATTTCAATTCAAAATTCATTCAAATTCAATTAAACACAATTAATTAATTCTATTTACAATCACTTTAACTTCAATTAATGCCTATAATTTCTGTTGTGTGAGTTTACACAAAAATTTTATTCAGAAAAAGTTTTGCACACGGCTTGAAAATTTTGCACACAAGCCGTCAAACCTTAGAGGGAACATTGGGTGGGACCCCCAATACTTCCCAACACTTACTTACTCCCTGAACCCTTCTTCCTCCCCCACATCACTTGGGCTTCCCAACCGCTTTGCCAGCCCATGCAGTGCAGGACTCCCTGTGTGGTGGAGCAAGCAGAAGCAGCAGTGCGGCCAGGAGCAGCAACTGCGAGGCGGTGGCAGAGGGCGGAGAACGCATGGCGTGGGGCTGCCAGATTGGCTGGGAGCAGAGCGAATAGGGGGGAGGCTAGTCATGTTACGTGATCCCCCGCACTCGCTCTGCTCCCAGCCAATCCAGCAGTCCCACGCTATGTGCTCTCCGTCTGCCACCGCCTCGCAGTCGCTGCTCCTGGCCGTGCTGCTGCTTGCCTCACCACTCGGGGAGTCCAAGAGCCTGAAGGGGAAACACAAGGCAGTGGGGGATAAAGGAAGGGGGAAAGCACCAGAACACTGTTTCACCCCATTATTCGATTTATAGGGGCCCCGCAACACTGGTCCCTGAAATTTGTGGGCCCCAGAATGGCATTCTGGTGAGGATAACAGGAAGGGGTTCCACAAACATGTTAGTAACAAGAAGAGGATCAGGGATGGTGTAGGTCCCTTACTGAATGGGGCAGATATCCTCGTGGTGGATAATGCAGAAAAGGCTGAAGTACTCAATGCTTTTTTTACTTCAGTCTTCACAGGGCGGGCCAGCTCCCAGGCTACTATACTAGGTAATGCAGAATAGAGAGAAGAAGAGCGGCCCTCGGTGATGGAAGGTTAGATTAGGGACTACTTAAAGAAGTTGGATGTGCACAAGTCTAGGGGCCGGATGAACTGCATCCAAGGGTGCTGAGGGAGTTTGCCAATGTGATTGCAGAGCCACTGGCCATTATCTTTGAAAACTCGTGGCGAATGAGAGAGGTCCCGGAAGATTGGACAAAGGCAAATATAGTACCTATCTTCAAGAAAGGGAAAAAGGAGGATCTGGGGAACTACAGACCAGTCAGCCTCACCTTAATCCCTGGAAAAATCATGGAGCAGGTCCTCAAAGAGTCCATTCTGAAACACTTGGAGGAAAATAGAGTGATCGGGAATAGTCAGCATGGATTCACCAAGGGCAAATGGTGCCTGACCAACCTGATTGCCTTCTATGATTAAATGACTGGATTTGTGGCTGCAGTAAGAGCTGTTGACGTGCTATACCTCAACTTTAACAAGGCTTTTGATACAGTTTCCCACAGCATTCTCATCGGTAAGTTAAGGATGAATGGGTTGGATGAGTGGACCGTAAGGTGGATGGAAAACTGTCTAGATCAGCAGGCTCAGCGGATAGGAATCAATAGCTCAATGTCTAGTTCGCAACCAGTAATGAGTGAAGTGCCCCAGGCATCGGTCCTGGAGCCAGTTCTGTTCAACATCTTCATTAATGAGCTGGATGATGGGATAGATTGCATGCTTAGTAAGTTCGCGGATGAGACCAAGCTGGGAGGAATGGTAGACACGCTGGAGGGCAGGGACAGGATTCAGGAAGACTTAGACAAATTGGAACACTGGGCCAAAAGAAATCTCATGAGGTTCAACAGGGACAAGTGCAAAGTCCTGCACGTAGGATGGAAAAATCCCATGCACTGCTACAGGCTGGGGACCGATAGGCTAAGTAGTAGCACTGTAGAAAAGGACCTGGGGGTCATGGTGGATGGGAAGCTGGATATGAGTCAACGGCATGCTCTTGTTGCCAAAAAGGCCAATGGCTTATTGTGCTTCATCAGTAGGAGTGTTGCCAGCAGAACAAAGGATGTGATTATTCCCCTCTATTCGGCACTGGTGAGGCCGCATCTGGAATACTGTGTCCAGATTTGGGCTCCCCACTACAGAAAGGATGTGGACAAATTAGAAAGAGGCCAGTGGAGGGCAACAAAAATGATTAGGGGGCTGGGACACATGACTTACAAGGAGAGACTGAAGGAACTAGGCTTATTTAGTCTGCAGAAGAGAAGACTGAGGGGGGATTTGATAGCAACCTTCAGCTACTTGAAGGGGTGCTCCAAAGAGGAGGGAGCTAGGCTGTTCTCAGTAGTAACAGAGGGCAGCACAAGGAGCAATGGTTTCAACCTGAAGCTGGGGAGGTCGAGGTTGGATATTAAGAAAAACTTTCTCACTAGGAGGGTGTGGAAGCATTGGAATGGATTGCCTAGGGAGGTGGTGGAATCTCCATCTTTGGAGATATTTAAGGTCCAGTTAGACAAAAGCCTGGCTGGGATGATTTAGTGGGAGTGGTCCTGCTTTTAGCAGGGGGTTGGACTAGATGACCTCATGAGGTCCCTTCCAGCCCTAAGATTCTATGATTCTCTTATTAACAACTTTCTCTCCGTATGAGCCTATTTCCTACTTCTCTTCCAACTGAGTTTCATCAGCCATTAGACTTTCTTAAGCTCTTTTCCAGCTGCAGCCTACCACATGACCCTTTTTAACTGGCTCAGGCTTCATGTGGGGTAGACATCCCCTCACTGAGAGCCTTCATTATGCTCTATACTACATGGAAAACTATCTAAGAATTAACCACTAAATAATTCAGCCTCTAAGATCTACTATACTAACTATTAGTATCTAGAAAGTCAAACTTCCTGGGCCTCAATGATGACTTTTTAATTTTTAACCTTATTATTATAGTATAATCATATTATAGTAGAAATCTCTGCAAGAAAACCCCAAAATATAGTTTGGTAAATGGCAAATATATTTGGGTAGCATATATTCATTTAATTCTATTTTTGAATTTTTTAATTAGCAGATTGGGCAACAGCAAGAAGCAGATCATTTTTATAATCAAATGCCTTTACAGATTGCTATGTTTCTTATTTCAGAAACCACACATCGCTATTTTAAAACCTTCCTCCTAAAATAGTCTGTCCTTGAATCCAACCAAAATGTTTCCTGAAGATTTATAATACAGTGACAATATGTGAGTTCTGCAAACTTATAATCAGTTATTCAAATAAGGGAACTGGATAGGCTCATAGACTTTAAGATCAGAAGGGACCAATATGATAATCTAGTCTGACCTCCTACACAAGTCAGAGCATAGAACCTCACCGACCCACAGCTGTAAAAATGCTCTAACCTGGGACTGAGTTCCTGAAATTCTCAAATCATGGATTAAAGCATGGATGGGCAATAAAATTTGCAGGTGGGCAGGTGGGGGCGGCGGAGAGCCGGCCCAGGGCTAGGACGGGGTGGGGCAGAGCACAGAGCCGGTCAGGGGGTCAGAAGGGGGCAGTGCAGTTTAGGCCCTGGCCCTGGAGCAGCACAGCACAGCACTAGCTGGGGTGGGGGAGAGGGGGAAAAGGGGAGGGGACAGTGTTGCACCAGCTGAGGGGGGATGGGGAGAGGGCCGGGGTGGTAGGCCAGATGGCAACCTCTGGCGAGCCAGAGGGCTGTATTTTGCTCACCCCTCGTTTAAAGACATTAAGGTACAGAGAATCCACCAGCAAGTGAGTCATGCCCCATGCGACAGAGGAAGGTGAAAAATACATGTGGCAGAGACAATGGAAGTGAGGGTATTAGAAGATATGGAGAGGAATACCAACACTCACATTTGAGGGGAACTGCAAGGGGCTATAGTCACCACATCAGATGTTATCTCCAGAGGTCCTGCTTTGCCTGTGGGACAGCTGCCCACCCCCTCACCCACAAAGGAAAAAATGCTCATTAGCCAGTAGAGACAACAAAAGAAAAATTTCCAATTAAATCTGCACCTAAATGAGGAAAACATCAAATGACTATTTCTCCGATTTCTTCTCTCAGTTGGGGGTGCAGGGGTGGTGGCAGAATTGAGTGTCAGACCTCATTTTCATGATACGGGATTAAACATTCAGCTTTATATATTAAAACTTACTTTAGACAACAAATATGGAGGTTTATCTTTACCACTGTTGATAGTTAGGTATCTTTATCGATGGTATTTGCCATCCTCACACAAAGAAAGAATTTAAGATCATGTTATATGTTTATGTTTTTTGAACATTCGCTATTTTTGTAGGTAAAACAGAAATGCACAAAAAATGCATTTTATCAATCTCGCCTTTGAGCTATAACTTTTAAAAGCAGTGTTACACTGTGGAAAACAGAGGTCAAGCCTGAGTGTAAGTAGCAGCAGTTTATCAAGTGTAAATTACAAAATAGTTTATTTCAAAGAAAGAAAAAAGGAAAGAAATATTTTCTAAATGATTTTTTCAATGAAGTTATGTGAAGTTGCAGAGAGCAGCCATGATGTTATGGTTTAAAATGCTCTTACATCATCTGCAAAGCTTAGGGTGTAATACATAAAACCAATATTTCCCTAACTT
Source organism: Pelusios castaneus (assembly GCA_007922175.1). Classification (NCBI taxonomy): domain Eukaryota; kingdom Metazoa; phylum Chordata; order Testudines; family Pelomedusidae; genus Pelusios; species Pelusios castaneus. Next base: position 14,542,746 of record ML685791.1, read on the forward strand.
GGCACTTTTCATTTCTTTTTAAAATGAAAGAGCTACCAAACTGTAAACAGGGATATTCTCAAAAGCCAACACTGAAACTTGAAAAAAATAAAATCCCAAATCCATTTCTAACTTCCAGTCCCAGATGCTGCTATCAGAGGATAGGTCAGACTCTTTATTGCGTTCTGGCCTCTTTGCAGAGTCTGGTAGCTCAACACAGGAAATGGAAAGAAGCTGGACCTGGCCAGATGAGAATTCTGTTAGTGTGGGTGAGTTCTCAGCTGGCACAGCACTTGCATCACCAGCTTCTGTGCCATCAGCCCCATCTGGGACTAATATAGCCAATAGAACATATGCTGGGTGTTGTTGCCAGACCATGTTGTACACTGGTCCTCCTCATCTGAGGATGAATCATTGAACCCATTGGAATAGGGTAAAGTAGTACCCAAGAGTAAGGGCCTGGGGCAAGAAAAGGTCTGTCCTCAGAATCATAACTGGCTCCCTGAAACACCCCCCCATAACCCTGCTATGCCAAGAGAAAACTCAGCAGAGAACAGAATCTCAAAGACCCGCATAATCCTGCTATGCCAAGAGAAAAGTCAGCAGAGAAGAGAATCTCAATGTATTCTTTAAATTGATTTAGCCTAACAATTTTGTGAAATAGGTAAGCTTTACTATCATCATTTTATAATTGGGAAAACTGAGACATGATTTTTTTAAGGCTCATCTCTGTTTATTATTGACATTAGCTTCTTAATGTTTGCCATTTTTCTCTTAATAGATGTTCAATTTCTTTACTAGGGATTAGAATTAAACTATAAAATGTTAATTTTCCAGACAGAATAACTATATGTATATATCCAAAAAATAAAGTACAGAATTTTCCAAATTACCCTTTCTGTATAGTCATCTTGATCAATCAGTCCTTCAGCTCTTGTATATATTACACCAAGCAAGGTCTTCCATTCTTCTCTTATTCTAGCCTTCCTACTTCATTTACAACCATGGAGTTACACATTGCATTTAATTGATCTCAACGCTGTCAGATGCTTTTTCATAGTCAAGAAAGGCAATGCATAAAGGGAATTTGTATTCCCTTGTGTGTTCCAATAACTAGTCAATAGTTACGATATGGTCCATTATGCTAAAATTCCTTCAAAAACTTACCTGCTTTCTTCAATGCTGTTTGGCCAGACTCTGTGAGAGTCAGTTTGTTATTATTTTACTGAATATCTTGTAGACCTGTGAGAGTAGCCATATTGGATGATAGTTCTTTAGAATTTCACAGCTGTCCATGGGCAGCAAAATAGTGTTAGACTCTTTCCAGGTAAATGGTATCTTTTACATTTTCAAGTAGTGGCTACACCTCTCAGCAAGGGTTTCTCAGAGGTCTTGGCCTCCAGCTCTTATCATTTCAGTTGTTAATCTGTCTTTCCCTGGCATTTTTCCTTCTTTCATTTGGTAAACTGCATGTTGAACTTCACTGATGAGGACAGGGAGTATGTGCTTATTGGTCTGTTGAAGTATTGGCAATGGGACATTTATTTGGGATGAGAACAGATCAGTGTAAAAATCTTTTCAGATTACTTCTATCTCTTTTCTCTATACCTTTTTTTCTAACGCTGTCTGTGGTATTTGTAATTGATATAACAAATATTAGCTAATGTCTATTGCTACTGGCTAATGTCTATTTTTGATAATAAAATTTGGGGGCAAATTCCTACTTGCTTTTTTATGTAAAGTTCCTGTTTGCGTTCAAAGAAAGAAAGAAAGAAAGAAAGAAAGAAAGAAACCTGAATTCTGAATACAGATTGTCTCTTAGATTGAAACTCATTTATTTGACAATATTTTTATTAAGCAATTTTCTAATAGAATTCATGCACTGTTTGTTCTTTTATTACAATATGGGGGATGGTAGATAGTTGTGTGTCTCATGTGAAGATGGAATGATTAGAAATATTTTCTCTTCTTGTTTAATAGCAAAATAGTTCTTCCATCAAAGCTGTTTATATGAATAGTATAACTCATGTTCCTTTCAGAACATTGTTTAACAAAAATATGTCTTTGGGGTTGTGTTTAAAAGGTTGAATGTGGACTAGTATTATAAACAATTGTTTGCCATACATAACTAGGAGGACTCTAATATAAGCAAACAACAGCAGAGAATTTTATAGAACAAGATTTTATATAAAGATAAAACATCAGCATTTTTTCATATATAGTACAGACCACATACTCTACTAGGTAGGAAATAATCCAGATGTTAAAAACAGTATTATTAATAGGGTCATTATGTCAGATTAACCATAGATTGTGTTTGTTCTAGAATTTGGCTGGATAGTAAGAAAGTCATAGGTTTTAAGTATATTTTTTACAGGGATTAAAGCAAGGAAGAAGTTATTTTTTATGTATTTTTGAAATAAACATTGGCAAATGTGGTTTACATACATGCAGTGCGTTTACTGGAGTGCATTAAAAACTTTCTCAGTAACATAACTCCCTTTCTAACATTACGCTTATTTTAAAGATTATATTAACAACTATCATAAAAGGTAAAGGTGAATAATTATAAATATTATAATGTATATAAAATCATTACTAGCCTCGAGAATTCTCCACTTTTGGTATGCCATTTAAAATCCATAGATACTGAAGATGGTGAAGTAATATCTTTTACTAGAACAATTTCTATTGGTGAGAGAGAGTTTTCAAGCTTACAAAGAGCTCTCCTTCAAGTCTGACAATACTCAGAGTGTCGCTGCCAAAGTCAAGCTGGAACCTATTGTTTTGCATAGTTAACAGAAATTGCAAGTGATCATTTAAGATGAAAAGGTCCATTAACACCTCTCCAGTCATAGAGGGAGAAGGGTGGGGGGGAAGAGAGGAGCTTCCTTCAGGATACACCTGACTTCCTCTAGAAACTCTGCAACATTTAGGTTCCAAAATTAGATTCCAAAGCATCTGATGAAGTGAGATTTTCTCCCACGAAATCTCATATGGTAAATAAATCTGTTAGTCTTTAAAAGTGTCACAGGACTCTGTTGTTTTTCTGCAACATTTACAATCTCCTTCCTAAGAACACCCTTGCCACCATGCCTGTCACCTATCTATACAGCAACAGCCCTCACAATAATGGCATTGCTGCCTGCCTCAAATATTTATAAGATAATGGATAGCCCTCAGATATCCACCCCAAAGACATTGTCAAACTCATTCATATCATCCTGACTCATAACAATTTTACATTCAACAAAAACATGTGGACCAAACCATGGGTACAGTCATCGGTATTAGGATGGCTCCACAATATTCCAGTCTTTTTATGGCCACTTGGAAGAAAAATTTCTGGACAAATGCATCACAAAACCAATGATATACCTGAGAGACAACATTAACCACCACCCACCCATCAAACTCTTTATAGAACACTCTCACAATAACACCAGCTTCATGGACACCCTGATCAGCTTCAACAATGTAACCCAATGAATAACTATATACAGGAAACCCATGCATTACCCCACCTACCTTCATAGATCCAGTAAGAATGCCAAGCACACCAAGAAATCTGTTATCTACAGCCAGGCACTCAGATACCACAGAATATACTCCAAGAAGGAAATCCAGGATACACATCTTAATTTACTTAAAACTACCTTCAACAAACAAGGGCACTCCACTGGAGAAGTACATTGCATTATAGACTAGGCCACTCAAGTACCCAAGAGAAACTGCTTCAATACACAAATAAAATGCCCTCCAATCACACACCTCTAGTTATTACCTACCACCCCACATGGAACCTATAAAGGTTATCATCAAACAATTATAGCCTATATTCAGTGGGGACCCATCCTGAAAGAAATCTTTCCTGGACCCCCTCTTCTGTCCTTCAAACATTTGCATCCCAATCTCTCCAAGCTCATCATCAAAAGCAAGCTCCCATGGACCAGGACAAACCAAATAACAATGGCACCAATCCCTGCCAGAACAACAAATGCAAAATCTGTAGACATATCTCAACTGCTATGATGATCAACACCGCACACAAAACACCTATCAAGATCCACAGGTCCTACACATGCTTATCAGAATATGTGGTGTACCTCAACAAGTGCATTAAATGTCTCAAAAAAACATACTTCTATGTGGGTGAAACTGAAAACCACTACATTCTCAAATGAACACAAAGAAAAATGATAAAAGGGAAAAAACCACCATAATATCTCTGAGGAACAGTTTTCATAAAGCAATCGCTCGATAGGTGACCTCTCAGCTCTCATCCTCAAAGAAAACCTGCACAACACTTTTAAAAGATGAGTCTGAGTGCCTAAGTTCTTAACTGTGCAAGATATTAAAAAACATGGATTGAATACACGCATTAGATTTGTGGCTTGTTATAACAATCTATAATCCACTTAACTCCCACTCCTCCCCCCCTTTGTTTTTTGCCTTCCCCCCTAAGACTGGAGATATGTTAAGAAGCTACTTCACTTGAATGGTCCCTTAAAATATATGTTAACTACTTATGGTAAACAATCTCTTCCGCCTTGTATTTAGTTGTGACTCTCTGAGGTACTCTTTCTGAGTACCTTTCCTACATCTGAAAAGGAGCTCTGTGTAAGTTGAAAAGCTTTTCTCTCTCACCAACAGAACCTGGTCCAGTATCTTGGGACAAACACAGCTACAACAACATTTAAAATCCATGACATCTGATAAAACAAAAGAATTAAATGCCTTCATTTTTTCCTGCATTTTTCTCCCATATTTTCATCATATCGGTTTTTGTTTTCTTGAAGTGACTCTCTGGGATTGCTTGTGTGAATTAGTATAAGACTTAATTAAAGGCAGTAGGATAAAGTGGACCAAGCTACTCAAAACCTTTTTTTCCCAGCTAAACTATGTCACAAGCAATTTACCACAGGAAGCCAGTTAGTACAATTGGGAATTCTTAATCATTAACACAGCATGTTGTAAAAGCAAGTGGGTAACCAGAGGTCTCTTCAGAGATTTGCAGCTTTCATTGCTGTGTAATCCTGTGGATAACTACAGGTCAGAGGCTATAAATCTGCCAAAATAATAGAAATTCCTCTAAATCATATTTGTGTTATTGTGTACGCTCTATTAATCCATTTTTACATATACACAGATGTGATGACATTTTTTAGATACATCTAAGTAAATAAATGGCCCAAAAATGAAGATCTTTGTGCTTTGAAGGAAGCTTGTGGTATGAGTTTTTTTCTTCCGTTCCAGGACCATCGTCTTTAAAATAGCAAGTAAAAGATGTTTAAGGATGTCCCAAACTACAGGTTAGCTATTTGTGAAAGCAGTGACTGGCTGGCTGTTTCCATAACAACACTTCACACTTTTCCCTGTTTTGAACTCAAATATTTTCTTTGACCATGATAAGATAATCATTTTTAATCAAACAGAATTGCCAATGTATCAGTCTCCAGTAACCTTTAGAAGACCCATTCCCTAAACAAAAGCAAATGTGAAGGGTAGGAATGAAGGTCCAATTAACTACTATGCATAGAGGCAGTGACGCTAACTCTTGAAATTTTCATATTGTTATACCAAAAAGAGTGCCCAAAATCTTTTAAAGGGGAAAAGGCAACACGCCATGTTTATTATAGAAGAGAACAAAATTATAAACTAACTTATACCTACACACACACACACACACACACACATTCATCCACGCGCCCAAACACACCAGAAGATATTCTGCAGTTCATACAGTTACCAGTCCTGATTGTGGCTTTAGTCTGTTGCTGGAGTTCATTGCTCGTGGCAGCTTCCTGGCCAGGGAAGCTGAACATGAGGAAGAGCGGGGTCTCTGTCAGGCGCTCACCGACGCTCCTTCTCTCAGGTGGTATGCAGAACTGTGTCCCCCAAAACTTTGGAGTCTAACCCCAGTCTTTACAAGTTACGCTGCTCCAGGGGCTCTGTGTCCCCGTTGGTCACCAGGCAGCTGCAGTCGTGACTTCCAGCTTGTTTCTTGATAGCTTGATTAACTTTATCCTTTTGTCTCTGCGGTGGATCCTTTTACTTTTGGGGATGTGTTCACATTCTTCAGCCACTGGAATGGACTTCGCATTCATCAGGACAAGCTGACAGTTTGGGATTGGTTCACACATACATACACTCTCCATCCACACCTTGCTCAGACAATGTAAGCTATTCACTTTAGAAATAGTTTCACACAAGATGGGGTACATTGGTCAAAGATGGAGTCTAACATTTTCAAGATGGAGTCTTACATTACTTCAAATGTTATACTTTTCTTTAAATGCTGCAGAGACTGGGTAAAAAGGGTTGTTATCCCTATTGCCTAAGGGTACATAGGCATAGATTTACACCACAATGCAATCTGGGAAAGAGTGGCTCAGAGGGGAAAGACCCCCCACCTCCCAGCCAAGAGAACCCCAAGATTAGTGGTTTGTGCTCTCCAACAGCTACACAGAGCGCAGGGTCTGAGAGGACAATCCTATTAACAATGTAACTCATCACAAATGTCAATCATCATAAACCAAGGAAACAATGTTGCAAATAGGGACCCATTACAAATGTCAATCATCATGAACCAATTAAGACTATACAAGGATTGACACAAGTTATGAATGAAACCAATAAACCAATTAAGATTGGAGAAAGTTATGAAACCAATTAAGACTAGAGAAAGTTATGAAAATTATATAAAGGTAGACATGATACAAATAGAGATTGACAAAGCCATACAAACAGCAAAAAATCACCTGCATATCCCTACATTATAATCCTAGAATCAGAAAGGTAGGACTGGAAGGGACTTTCATAGGTCATCTTGTCCAGTCCCCTGCACTGAGACAGGACTAAACATTATCTAGACCTTCCTGACAGGTACTTGTCTAACCTGTTCTTAAAAACCTCCAGTGACAGAGATTCTACAACCTACATAGTTAATTTGTCCCACTGCTTAACTACCTGTACAGTTAGGAAGATTTTCCTAATATCTAACCTAAATCTCCCTTGCTGCAATTCAAACCATTACTTCTTGCCCTGTCTTCAGTGGATATGGAGAACAATTGATTAACCTCTTCTTTATATCACAAGTTTCACAATATTGGGTGTTTTTATAATGTCTCAGCTCCTGAAGACATGGTGAATAAATGAGAATTTCACCTTTCACTTATTAAAAATGTTTTTGGACCTCATAGCTATGAAGAAAACTTTCAATGCATGATCCTTAAAGGCTCAAAACCGAGAACTTTGTGGGGCTAGGGGGACCTTGGGCAGGTCCACGGTGGCGGGGGGACACCCCCTGTGTACAATGGGGCAAAGGGGTACAGGGACCCTGGCAAGGCAGAGCCCTGTGTGTGATGCTGTCTGGATTTAGGGAAGCATTTGTGATATTATTTTCTATGGATATCTCATAAATGCTATAATCCATAGGAACTATGTCATGTTTGGTATCAATAGAAAGGTAGTAATTTGCTGGGAATGATTATATAGTTTCTGTCTAGGAATTCTATTTCGATTAGAAGTTAAGAATTTGATGTTATATCCATACTTTAACTTGTGTCATTCTGGACAAATGCCTTAGATGGGAGGGTGTGAACAAACATTGTCTCCTTAATGTTAAGAAATCTGCCAGATGATATGGTCCCAGGGAGTAAACTGATGAGCCATTAAGGACACAATGTTGTATTCTTTATGTCTTTAATGGCTCATCAGGATACTCCCTGGGACCATATCACCTGGCAGATTCCTTAACATTAAGGAGACAATGTTGTTCACACCCTCCCGTCTAAGGTATTTGTCCAGAATGACACAAGTTAAAGTATGGATATAACATCAAATTCTTAACTTCTAATCGAAATAGAATTCCTAAACATAAACTATATAATCATTCCCAGCAAATTACTACCTTTCAATTGATACCAAACATGACATAGTACCTATGGATTATAGCATTTATGAGATATCCATAGAAAATAATATCATAAATGCTTCCCTAAATCCAGACAGTGTCACACCGTGCCCACATGCCCTGCCCTTTGGGGGGCATGCCAGGCTCCCCCTGTGCCCCCCCCGGCAGGGAGGGCATTGGTGTAGTCCTTGGGTAGCCGTAAGTCAACCTAGGGCTACCCCAGGGCTACACTGGCTTAATTCGACTTTAAAAAGTTGAATTAAGCCTTAGGTCGTGTAGAAAGGTGGTTTAATAAAATCGACTTAATTTTCATTAAGTCAACTTTATTTTGCTTAAGTCGACTTAAGCAAGCTGTTTAAGTCGACTTAAGCAAAGTGTAGTGTAGACGCAGGGCACATTAAGTCGACTTAAGCCAAGCTTAAGTTGACTTAATTTACCAGTGTAGATTCAGCCTCGGAGATTTTAATATTTCCTTCAGCCAAAGAGTTCTACCCTGTGCCTTCAGGTTGTATATTAATATACACTCGCTATCATTCATATATATTAAGCATTAATTGCACATAGTCATAGCTTTCCTTCAGGGCCCCAGTCACCTTTGAAGACATCCCTAAATGCTTTTAAAATTATCTCCATTGGCTATGTCTACACTGGCAGCTTAAGTCGACTTAAATTAAGCTTTCATTAAGAAATTCCTTAAGTCGACTTAATGAAAGCTTAAGTCAACTTTGTTACTACCACTTATTAAGTCGACTTAACTCTTAAGTTGACCCTTTAAGTCGACTTAAGGACGGTGTGGACATGGAGTAACCCTTAAATCGACTTTATTAAGTTGACTTAATGGTGGTTAGGTCGACTTAAAGTGGATTAAGTCGACTTAAAGCTAAGTTAACTTAGTCCACTTTGTTGAGTCGACTTAAATAAGGTTGACTTAAAGTCGACCTTATTAAAGTCGACTTCACAAAGTCGACAACTTTTCTAGTGTAGACATAGCCATTGTGCATGACTCCCATCTTATTTCTTGGTTTTTTGCACTGCAGTTATAAAATGGCTACATAATACACTGCTATTCAAAAGAATCAAATTGTGGACATATAAGGTCCATGTACACCAGAAGTGAAATACCTAAGTACAACTGCTCAGAGAACCTCAGTTCTTTTCAAAGAACAGAAATTGTAACAATATAGTGTCTCTTAGCATCAGGTTTTGGTTTAGTGTTGAGTCAGAAGGAAGAGTGGCACACACTGAATTTTAGATGTCACACTGTCTGCAATACCTTACGAATTTCTTAAAGGTCTTCCATCCAAACACTGATCTGGCTGGACTCATAAAACTGGATCTTAGCATAAGACAACATGGCTATAGGTGAAGAGGCATGGTTGTAAATGAAAGAAAGATGAACATGGTGCAATAAATACCACACACTAAAAGTTATTGCAATGTATCTTTAGGCAGTTTCAAGCTACATTAGGTTCAGAACTCTGAGAGTCTTGTTCTGAGTCACTTTAAGTGTTTGACAAGTTCCAAAGGGGGATCCATGTCAGTCTAGTACAGCCAAACAAAAAAGGAGGCCTGTGGAACTTTTAAAGACTGACAAATTTATTTATTGCATGAGCTTTCATGGGAGAAAATCCCACTTCGTGAGACACTTGAAGACGGAGAACTTACAGAATGGGAGGCAAATAAATTCAGGGAAGTGTAAGTCATAAGATCAGGTCAGACTGTTTCAGCAAATCAAAGTAGTTGTTTAGTTTCAAACAGCGGAGAACAGCATATTAGAGGGAGGTGAGGTAAAATCACCTGTTGTAATAAGAAAAGAACCCCAAATTCCTATTTAACAAATCAAAGTTTCAAAGAGAAACTGCAAAATTGGAATTCGTATGTTGATTTGACACCATTGCCTTAGGGCAGGGGTCTGCAACCTGTGGCTCCAGAGCCATATGTGGCTCTTTAGCTGCCCCTTTGTGGCTCTGGGCTCCAGGCCCCCTCCTGCCACCAGGGGACACTGTGGGCAACCCGCACCAGGCTCTGAGCTCCTGCTGCCACGGGGGGACCGTGCAGGGGGCCTACTCCTGGTTTTGGGCTCCCTCCCTCCTGCTAGGTCAGTGGTTCTTAACCTGCAGACCACTGGTGGTACACTAGACACAGGTTGGCGGTATGCGCAGCTGCCACCTGTTTTCCCCAGTTCTAGCTCCCAGCTGGGAGGTAGCTGCAGGCTTCAGGGGTACTTATTTTAGTGCTTTGGGGTACTTATTAAAATTTTCAGAAGTTGGGGGGACTTGCTACTTAAAAGGTTGAGAAACACCATGCTAGGGGACCCTGCACCAGGTGCCCTGGCCCAGCTCCCCCTGCCACTGGCCCCCAAACCAGGAGGATACACCCATTGTGGTTCTCAAAAGAGTTGGTTATTGAAGGAATGGTAAAAATGGGTCGTCTTATCTTTTGGGTTGCTGACCCCTGCCTTAGGGTTAAATAGGGAGCAGTGGAGGCAATAAACCTAGCTGGCTTCAAGACTGAGCTTGATAAATTCGTGGAAGGAATGGCATGATGGGACAGCCTAATCTGGCACTTGACTGATCTTTGACTACTAGTGGTAAAAATGCCCAAAAGCCTGTGATGGAAGGTTAGAGAGGTGATTTCTGAGTTTCTACAGATAATTTTTTTCTGGATGTCTGGCCGGTGAGTCTTGCTCACAGGCTCCAAGTTTAACTGATCTACCTATTTGGGGCTGGAAAGTTTAGTCACACCTGGGCTATAGTGTACTTGGACTTCAAGAAAGGAACACAAAGGAAAATCCTCAGTTCTGCCGGCCATACCTAGGAAGAGATATATTAGAACTTGAAAAGGTACAGAGAAGAGAAACAAAAATTATTAGGAGTATGGAAGTTTGCAGTATGTTTGAAGTATGCAGTTTCCAAATGCAAAGAGCTTAAATAAAGACTGGGATTCTTCAGCGTAGAAAAAAAAGAGATGAATAAGGGGGAATATGATAGAGGTCTATAAAATCACAAATGGTATGGAGAAGGTAAATTGGGAAGTGTTATTTATCCTTTCACACAATACAAAAAGCAGGGGTCATTCAATGAAATTGATAGGCAGCAAGTTTAAAAAACAAAACAAAACAAAAGGAAGTACTTCTTCACACAGTTCACAGTCAACCTGTAGAACTCATTGCCAGAGGATGTTGTGAAGGCCAAAATTACAACTGCATTAAGAAAAGAATTAGACAAATTCATGGAGGATAGGTCCACTGATGGCTGTTAGACAAGATGGTCAGGGACACAGTCTCATGTTCTGTGTTTCCCAAAACCTCTGAATGCCAGAAGCTGGGATTGGATGACAAGGGATGGATCACTTGTTAATTGCCCTGTTCTGTTTATTCCCTCTGAAGTATCTGACCCATACCACTGTTGGAAGACAGGATACCAAGCTAGTTGGATGACTGCTTTGTCCCAGGATGGCTATTCTTATGTCCAGCTTTGCACTAACTGCCGAACTATATTCATCATTATGTCAGTTAATATGATTATTTACAAAAGCATTCAGCTATGGTGAACTACTTTAGTGCAGACCAAGCCTGATAAAGCTTTGTTGCCAAATGGAAACAGAACTTATTCAGCTTTGACCTAGAGTCTAGGTCAAAGTGGTAGCAATCTGCCAGAGCAGGATCTTATTTCATGTGGTTAAAAAAGCCTACAAGGAGGGTGGAACCACTGGGAAACACTACTGTGAATACTGATTGAGAAAGAACTGCAGGGTTTTACCCTATAATTATGTTGCTCGATCGAAATACACCACAAATTTAATGCAGTGCCACCACAGGAACTAACTAATGATTACAGTCTGAGCATATTTCTTCTTTTATGAACAATAATCTTTTGTTCTCTTTAAACTTGGTTAGAATATGTTGGTCAGCATGAAGTAGTGGGATAAAATTTAAGGAGATTGAAGTCAACTTGTCATCTGTCACTCAATGTGTGTGTCATTTACTTTTATGATAGAGAAGCATGAATGCTAATGTAGTTGTACAATGCCAAACAGAATGATTATCCAAACAAGGAAAGTGTTTCAACATTATCTATAATATAGCTAACAGACTTTTGTAAATATTTTTGAGAGTTATTATAATAGTTTGTGAATTGGAGAGGAAAATATAGCTATTATGGTAGATTTGCAGTTTTATAACTTTTAAAACTATACCATAAATAGCAACAAGTAATAATTTACTGTAGTAATAAGCACATTTACAATAGTAAACAATTTGATCAATAAACTGATAATAAATGATTGACATTCTCCTTATCTATACAAACAGTTTATGAAAATGGATGAACCATTACCAAACAGTAAACTGAAAATAGAATATGTAATGAAGTTGGTTAAAATGATTTGTGTCCCTTTTTGGACAAATACTTGGCAGGTCACTATTGTAGCCGCAATATAAATGAAGATAAAAATGGTCAAGTATTGAGCTTGGATGCTGACAAACTGCATTGCATTGTTCTCTCGGATGAATACAATAGCTGGGATTAAAGACCAGTTTACATTGATTTGGATAGTTTTGCTGTGTGGAGTAGTCAAGATTTTTCATCCTTTGCCAAACACTGATGGGATTATTCAGCAACAGTTAGCTAAGCAATATTCAATCATTCTACATTTGGATTGTTTTAAAGTAAACTAATCTCTGACTTTACAGTAAACATGACTTTTAATAGACATTTCAGGATTAAAAAGGCATATAAAATGAGTAGATGTATTGTTAGCTTTCTCCTAAACAACATAATCACAGAGGAGGAATTCTGCCAAAAAGCTGATAACTAGGGGCCTCAAAAAGAAAGCAGAGACAGGCACCATGCTAATCACAGTGCACACCTCTTGTTGGAAATTAACTTTTTGAGCCACAAAAACATGGATCAGACCTAAGCAAACTAAACAGTCTATCTATACAGTGTTTTTTTATAAGTAACTTTAGGCCATTTTCCGTATCAACTATAACAATGCCACAAAACATTGCATAATATATCAGACCTGATTGACAGCCTAGCTCTACGCCCTTTACACCTCTGATGGTTGTTTATGGATTTCATACCTCAGAAACACCTCAGATTTATGGGCCTTCCTTAGGAAGCACAGAGTTGCTGGAATAGTTCTCAGCTGCACCCCCTCCTCACTGCAGTCCTAGACCTGTGTATAGGTGGTCTACAGAGAACATAACTAGGAAAGAGGTGTGTGGCTAGAGTACAACTGCACTCCAGCTATTTTTAGCTTCAAAGTTACTTTAGTGTTGCTGCAGCTGAATGTGGTTTAGAGCAGTCCAGACGCTGCTCTTAACTGCACTGAGGGCCTAGCTAGCCAGCCCAAAGAAGCACAATGTGTAATCTTAAACTATCAAAAGCATGGATAACAGTCCACACTGCAGAGGAACAGTTGCAACACGCTGGCCACTGCTGCTACATGTTCTTACAGTAGCAGCTAGGAATCCTACCAGATCTCTTAGATAATAACTCTGAACAACAAATGTGGAGACTTGCCCTGAATTAAAGAGACAATATTCATCATAAAGCTCAGCCATCTAGCTCTTATCCATGCCTCAGTCTTGCACAAACACTGAATGAAGTAACTGACAGTCCTGGGTGGGTCAACCAAGATAGAGGCATAAAGTTATGTGACATCAACATATTAAAGCACTTCAGCACACCAAAGAGCACCCACCGTATGCACAATGAACTAGAGTGAGACAAGATGGAAGAGCACTCACACATTAAGCAACTACTTTGAAAAATCTGGCTTTCGATATTTATTTTATTGGATGCCACATAGTATACATTTAAAATATCAAAGCCCTATGCTAATTGTTTACCAATATATATTCCATGTGATGTGCAGAATTTTACTTACATGTCTTTCATTACAAATAATGAGAGCTTCACATGTAAGATTTCATGCAGTCCTTTGAAAATGGATTAATAACTTATGTGTACTTTTAGTATCTTCTGTTTTGGGTTAGGCACTGAGTTGTCCCATGCAGTAGTCAGTTGCTGAGTAAAAGACAACAGCGTTGGGCATGACTGCAATTTTATTAAAAAAACTTCTGGGTCAAAGTTTGATCCCAGTTATACTGGTTCTCTCTATTAAGGTCAATGGGTAGAACTGGAATAGATAAAAGCAGAATTTGGTCATGTGATGCAGTTATCAGACAAAATGATTTTGCTTGAGTTGGAAGGTTGGAAGAGTGAGTAATGGTTTGAATTTGGCAATATTTCAGATCGGGGGATAAAGTCTTATTTTTTCAAAGAGTAAATGGACAGTTAGGAACATCAGACTTAAGACATCTTGACAGTACCTGGCAACTGCCAATCGGCATGTAAGTCATTTATTAAAAAAAATAAAACAGCTTAGAGGAAAATGGAAACATATTGAAAAATACCATTGACCATTGTTTACCTAGGGTAGAGATTTGCTTTCGAGAACATGGCCTGGCAAACCTAGGGCACAGGAAATGAAGAACAGCATGAATCTGTCAGATTCATTTTCCTCTTCATCCAGCTACTAATATATTTGTACATACTTTATTGAGTGGAGTGGTCCTACTCTCTCTGCGTCTGTGAACCACTTTTCATTTAGAATTGTTACTGCATTGTAGTTTCATCTGCTGTAGAGGTTTGATATTTCACATTCTTCCTTACTTTCATTTTACCGGCAAATAAAAGTGAATTGAGGAGAACTGGCAACTGTCTCCTTCATAACGTTGCCATGCTTCATTTCATGTAAATTCTGTGATACTGTAAATAAGACAGATTGCTCAGCTCCCATGCACAAAATCCTCCTTATTCTGTGTAAGAGCAGGGCTCAAAATTATTTCATGATCTCTGCTTTTGAAGCACACTTAATCTGTCCCCAAGAGAATGGGTTGTGACTAGGCTTTAAATTGGATCATACTGTTCAAACTAGGGGATATCTATAAAAGACAGTGAAACTTGTCTTAAGTGATTGCCCAAGGAACAAATAAAACCTGGTAGCGTAATACAGCTGTTGTTCTAATAAAACTAGATCAGACAAATTGTCATATGGGATATAAGATGACTATATGTACAAAATGTAAGTATTTTATATAAACTCAGAAACTGTATAATAGATTATTTCAATATGGCAATGAAAATTTGTAATAGAAATGTTGCAGAGACATCTTTAGTTTTTCTTAATTATTTCTTGAGATCAGATGCGTTCCTTTCACATTGGCATTGCTGAAGTTTGTCAATCTTCTTCCTTCTGCCAACCCTGCTAATGGTTTGGCCTGGATTTGAAAGTGTATAAAGAATTCTGACAGACAATTTTCTAACAGAAGCTTTTTGGGTTTGCCTGTTGAATAAAGTTGTCTGCATTTTTGCTATCAGGCACAATTTCAAACAAGTCCTTAGTTTTTTAGCCTTTTTAATTTTCTAATACTTGCACTTACATTTCCCCCCTTGGAAACATCTAGCTTTCTCAGAGTATCTCTCTGTCTTGTGTTTGTGCTGACCAGCATTTGAAAATTTAGTGGCTCATATACAAATTAGGTTTTGATGTATAAACTACCCTCCACTGATTCTGTTTGATGGATTGTCTGGCTTTAATGTGAAGTCATCATTCCTTGATGTCTGGCAAGGGAGGATACATTAATTATGCATTAATTATGCACTCTTGAAAGTGTCATTTGTCTCTTTGCTAAAACACTCAGTGCTCCTAACTTTCTGGGTACAATAAGGCTCTCTAGTAATAATGTGGTTTTTCTCACTTGTAAAATAATCACCAGACGTGTTTGGTAGTTATTTTGCTTAAAGGAACTTTTTTTCCCCATTCTATACTGTATAATAGTAATATAAATTACCCTAAATGTATGCCATGGCAAACATGATTGCTTAAACATATGCAATTGGGACTTAATTGCTATGGGGTCAAGATAGCAAAACACCAGTTAATAATAATAAAAAGCCTCTTCTGGCTAAGTCACTTCTCTGATCTGACATAAGTCAGTAGTGACCAAAAGTATTAGTTGTCGTCATCATAATTATCTGACAGCTATTTAGCAGCCTTTATATTATGAGCTGACAGTTTCAAGACAGTTCCTAGTGGAGGGATGGAATAAAAACCACCATCATAACTATCGCTAGACCTAGCTGAACAATATTCACTGAGTGTCAGATTCTGCCACATTTATAGCAAACAACCATATGGTTAGTAGCTCTCTTGAAATCCTTGAGGAGTAAGATCCTACTTATATAAATATGAATATCTCTTAATAATTTAATTTCACACATTTAAAAAAATAATTAGATGAATATTTAAAAACCTGTTTCGACCAGTTCTCAGTCTCCAGGGAGTCCATGGGTGGTACCTACATCTCTTCTAGAAAAGAGTAAGAGCATAGGTTGCACTGTCTCTTTTCTGCACTAAACGCAGAACAAATTGAGGATTTAATCTTTGCTGTCAATTATGTATCTATCACTGGCATTAAAGGTCATTTTTATGAAAAAGTTTTGGAAAGGGCAGATAGTGAATAGAATAAAATAAAATAAAATAATCTTCATTTTAATCATGCTTGTTCTTAAAAGGTTCACCACACTCTTTTCTGCCCCCTGTTTACAGATGATGAGAAAGGATGACATAAAAATCTCCCTGCATATTCTCTTGTTCTGTTCTATGTCTGAAAAACTTCAGATCTCAAGATTCAGTACGCTGTATAAAATCTTGTCTCTCGTGTTATAAATGCCTCTTAACTGATGGTATCAAACACTAAATGCAGATAATTAAGTCTACACAAAGTTAGACATCTAATCAAGATGAGGACACCATTAAAAAGCACCAGGACAGGAACACCACATAATATTTTAATTTTTGTTACATTCATTCATTTTTTACATGGAATATAAGAAAGAAATGAAGGCACAAAAATGAAGGTTGAGGTGCATTGTTGATATCATTTGCTATATAGTTCTGAAAAACGAAACACTGGTGGGGCTGAGTTTTAATTACTTTATAAAACTTGGTGCATTAAAGCAGATGTAAATGAGTCTTTATGAAACTGAGAATCAGGCCCTTGGGATAGTTTAGTCAGTAATATATAAGGACATCAGATGGAGGGTTAGGAGTCTTAACTGAATGATGACTGAAGAGGCAATCTGCCAAATGTTGCATCCTACTTAGCTGTACTATCAAACACATGTTTAGTAAAGCATGAACATCATGTAGCTACTTTACAAATCTCACTTAATGGAATCCATTTTAGACATACTATATTTGTGGCCACTGCTCTAGGGAAGTATGCTCTCAACATAGCAGGGGTTGATTCTGAGGAATTTTCCTAAGTTTCTATTATACATAGCCGATGACCTATTCACGTTCATTTTCTTTAAATATAAACAATGCATCACATTCAAAGGGAAGGTCCTCGAGTTTGACCTCATTTCTGGAGGAAGAAAAGAGGTACATTGCCAATTCATTTCTACAGTTACTGCCAGAGCTACTGATCTCAGCAAAGCATCTGAAATATCAACAGACTCTTTCAGAGCATATTTAGACAACTTCTGAGTTCTGACCTTCTTTAAACAGGGCTTTCACTAGTCTTTGAAAAGAGAAATTCTGTCCTAGAGATGAAACTGGTATCCAACCATTACAGTTAAGTAGTTAGCTATACTAATTTTCAATAACATTGAATAAAATGCTTTTCTTCCCAATCTTTTACCCCTATTTGTCATTGGGAGTAGAGTGTAAATATCCTGATCTTAAATACTGCCTGGTTGTAGCTATCTCCAAAGAGTTATGGGAAGGATGCTCAGGGAAGCAAGGAAAACCTTTATATGGAATCCGGTACAACTTATCTACTTTCTTAGCAATCCATTGATAAGATGGTGGCATATGTCATACTTACTTTGCTGGTTGCCAGAGACATTCCAAAAGAGGAAAAACAGAAGAAGGCATTTCTTGAACTGAATCATAAATCACAGAAGATTAGCATTCTAAGGGACATCCGGAGGTCATTTAGTCCAACCCCTTGCTCAAAGCAGGACCAACCCCAACTAAATCATCTCATTCCTCACTTCCGTAGGTAACCCATTCCAGTGCTAGTGAAAAAGTTTTCTTAATATACAACCTAGACCTTCTCTACTGCAACTTGAGACCATTGCTCCTAGTTCAGCCATCCTCTTCCACTGAAAACAGCCTAGTTCCATTCTCCCCAGAACCCTCTTTTAGGCTGCGTCTACACTTTAAATTAAGTCGACTTAAGCTTGCTTAAGTCGACTTAATTTACCCTGCGTCTACACTACCGTTTCCTTAAGTCGACTTAAGCAACTTGCTTAAGTCGACTTAAGGAAAATAAAGATGACTTTATTAAACCTAGATTTAGTTCGACTTTAGGCTTAATTCGACTTTTTAAAGTCAAATTAAACCAGTGTAGACGTGGGGTATTGATCTGCACCAGCTAACTGGCTGTGACAGATAAGAAGGCGGCCTCGCAGAAGCAAGGAGGATATGTTTCAAGAGCTCATGCAATGCACCGAGGCTACAGCAAGGGAGACTAGACTTTGGAGAGAGGAATGTGGGCAGGCCTGTAAAGAGACCTATTTGAGGAGGCAGAAACAGAAGGATGACCTGACAAGCATCCTGAAGGAGCAAACACAACTGCTAAAGACCATGGTTGGTCTCCAGACACAGCTGCTTCAGGCTCGCCCTCCCCTTCAGACACAGTACCAGTTTCTGCCTCCCGCACCTCATTCTCCCACAAAGCATTTCTTCGAAGGCCAGGGACCCTCCTGATACAATGTAACATCCACCCCTTCACAGAGCTATGGCATCGAGCCCCGCACCTACACACACCTATAACACCTTTCATAGTCACAACTGAATGTTGCCCATCACCTTTGTTTTTTAGCAATAAAAGTAAATCTCAAATAGTGTACAGTGTCTTTATTCAAACAGATCTAAGATTTGTTACCTCATGTTCACTCTTTATTCATTTGATCACAGTACAGTCCACCCCCACCACCCGTGCTGAAGTGCCCTGCAGGTTTGCTGTTGCAGTGTGACCCACTGCAAAGTGATGTGCCCTATGCGTTCCCATTACTGAAATGCTCCCTGAATGCCTCCCTTATGTGGACAGCTCCCTGTTGCGCCCCTCCAATACTCCTAGTGGCTGGCTGTTCAAACACACCCTCCAGACGCTCAGCCTCAATATCCCACACTGGGGAAAATTTCTCTCCCCTACTTTCACAAAGATTATGAAGGACACAGCACGCCGCAATGACGGCTGGAATGTTGTCCTCATCCAAGTCCAGCCTCCCATACAAACAGTGCCAGCGCCCCTTTAAGTCACCAAAGGCACACTCCACAGTCATTCTGTACTTGCTCAACCTGTAATTAACATTATGCAACCTGTAATTGAACTGTTCCTTGCTGGGATCTAAGTTGCCAGTGTAGGCCTTCATGAGCCATGGCATGAGTGGGTAGGTTGGGTCTCCTAGGATCACTATGGGCATCTCCATGTCCCCGAAAGTAATTTTCTCATCCGGGAAGAAGGTCCCTGTTTGCAACTTCTGGTACAGCCCCATGTTCCTAAAAATACTGGAATCATGCATCTTTCCCGACCACCCAGCATTTATACCTGTGAAACACCCCCTGTGATCCACAAGTGCCTGCAGCACCATGGAGAAGTAGCCCTTCCTATTTATATATTCAGTCGCAATATGGTCCAGAGCCAAAATAGGGATGTGTGCACCATTTATTGCCCCTCCACAGTTCGGGAATCCCATGGCTGTAAATCCGTCCACAATCTCATGCACGTTGCCCAATGTCACTGTCCTCCAGAGCAGAACACGATTGATGGCTCGGCACACTTGTGTGAGCGCTAGCCCAACAGTGGACCTGCCGACTCCAAAGTGATTTGTGACAGACTGGTAGCAGTCAGGAGTTGCCATCTTCCACACAGCAATTGCAACACGTTTCTCCACGATGAGGGCAGCTCTCATTTTGGTATCCTTGCATTGCAGGGAAGGGGCAAGCTCCTCACACAGTTCCATAAAAGTGGCTTTACGTATTCGAAAGTTCTGTAGCCACTGCTCGTCATCCCACACCTCCATAACAATGCGGTCCCATCACTCAGTGCTCGTCTCTCATGACCAGAACCGGTGGTGCACCGTGTGCAGATGTTCTGTGAAGGAACTTAGCAATGTGGTGCTGTTGTTCTGCATGGCATTCAGCAGCCATGGATCCTCTGATTCCTGATCTGATTTGGAGCTCAGTGCGTACTGCACAACCAGCCGAGATGTATTCATTATGCTGAAGGCAACAGTGGAGATCAGAGCTGGATCCATGTTGTTGCAATTGGGAGTGCCGGGAAGTAATGCAGCTGTGTTAAAATTGGACGCGAGTTGCTATTAGCAGCGAGGAAGATGGCAGGAGAACACAATGCACCATGGGAAACTGAGAATTTACCCATGGTGCTCAGCGCTCCTCTCCTTCTGCCCAGGATTCTTAGTGCTGAATTAGATGCAGTGGAACTGTGGGATAGGTGCCCACAATTCAATGCGGTAGATTGCCAAATTGCTAAGAAGAGTGTGGATGCTCCGTTCCGTTACAAGGAGCGCTGTGTGTACGCGATCCAGTGCAATAAAAACCACGTGACTTTTGCAGTGCAAAAGTCTTCTTGTGCAACAATTCTGTAGTGTGTACATGGCCTCAGAGCACCGAAGATACTACGGTGAGTAGGTGTTAAGCAGTCAAAGGAGATATGCAAGTTATTTTAAATAACTTGCGTATCTCCCTTTGACTGCTGCCAAAATCCCCCTGCAGGGTAGACCAGGCCTTAGAAGAGCTCTGCACCTTTTTAACTTGCAGAGCTCCAACTGCAGGACATAAAGATTAACTAAAGTGGAGAAGACAAAAAAGTTTGTGCAGGAATTTTTAAAGTTTAATGCCTCTGATACAAAGTGTACCTCAGTTTCAATGTAAACTTACAATAATAAATGTGAAAACGTAAGGTGTTTCTGGAACCTAATTAAATTAAGTCTTCATAATAAAGGTCAATTGGTTGATATGATCTACATAGAATTTCTGGGAACCCTATAATAAACCTATTGGCATCATAGTAGGAGTTTTCAATCTACCTTGTTTCTGACATCACAACTGTCTCTAGTGTATAAAAGTTAGAAACTATATCAGTGCCAGCTTCTTGCCACTCTCTCTTACAATGCTTTCAGTTGCAAAACTTTGCATTAGTTTACTCTTCCAACTAGTCCCAACTTTCTTTCGGAAAATGCATTCAACCTTCAAGCCAAAATGTCCTAAAGATTGTATATAAGATTTGAAGTACCAATTTAATCTGACTTGATATATTCCTCAGGATCAGAGATTAAAAATAGGTGTTCAGTAATTTTGTTTAAATATTATTGCAGTCATTATCAGAAGAAAATTTATGACTGGAACATCATATAACTTCTTTAGAGATTAAATCCCATGAAATATTTCACTGCCTTTGTGAAAAATAGCTAGTGAAATAGCTATTCCTTGGCATAAAGAACATACCAAAAGTGGAATGGTTAGAGAGGGAAAACCACAGAAATACTATACAAAAACTAAACGAAGAACTACTTACCAGTAATTGCCCTCTTTCCTAATCCTACAAGTCAACAAAGCCATTAGCACAGAGACTGGAATGAGTGCTTACGAAAACACAAGGAGGCAAATCTGAACTGTCAATGACAGAAGGCAGATAGAGTTCTTCCTTGACACTCAGAGATTTTCCACACTATAATCAAAATCTCCCACATTAAAGAGGAGAGCAGAATAGGATTAGAATGAGAGAAGAGACTATGACAATTACTAGAAATTCTTCCTTGTTGACTATATCTTCTGACATTGTACAAATAAAGAGTACCTGTAGCAAGAACTACCATAAGGCAGGCCTACATTAAGCAACAGTCTGAAGAACACCTCTTTTAGTGGCCTTATTGAGTAAGAAAGCCTGCCTTGGAGTGGAATGCAAAGATATACCCATTTAACAAGATGACTTGGCTTCTAGAGGAAACATACTTTTATATAACAAAAGGGACCAAGAAAGACACAAATACATCTAGAGACAGTATTCTGAAGTGTCACTTCTTTTGCTAGTCCTTTAAAAATAATTCGGGGTTGCGGGGAGGCAGGCACTGTCCTTCAAAGACCCAACCTAGAAAAAAATTACTATCCCTTTCTGTGCTCAACAAATTCAGATTTTATTACTGGAAATTCTGATTTGTGTAAAATCATGCTTAAGCAATCAGTTTATTGGCATAGAGCTGTGAAATAACTGGAACAATCTGGGAGATAAGCTTATATGAAAATATCTGTTTCCCAGGGGGGGCTAAAAACATTTTCAGGTATAAGAGAACTGTAGTAATTGGGGTAGTTTAGTTTGCCAGTCCTCCTGAAAAATGTAATGGTATAAAGATCATTGTGAAAGAAAGTAAAATGAAGTTCTTTGAGTGATTGCATAGACCCATTCCACTTCAGGTGTGTGCATGCCCAGTGCACCAGGTTCAGACATTTCCCTAAGCAGTTCCCCTGTCAGAACGGCACATGTGACCTCAGCAGTCTCACACTGCTGCACAATGATATAAAGGGTGGAGCCATCCCAAACCCTGCATTCCTTATTTCCTGTGATTGGTAGTCAGAGTGTGTTGGTTTGCTATTGTAAGTTTTCTCCTGCAGAAAGAGTATTTCCCTTCTTTCAATAATTAGTTGATATTTGACAGTTTAAGCTTTTTCATTTTCTTTTTCTGACATTGGGCATCGGGATCCCTCTTGTACAAAAGAAATCATCACCTCTTGTACAAAAGAAGTCATCAACTAGCAGATACCAGGCTAATTCCCATGAGAAGGCCCAGGATGAACACAGTACTGAGGACAGTAATGAGCACAAACAAGAAGAGCCTCAGATTTTGGAATCTCAATTCTTCTCAGTACAAGGGTTCCAAACTCATCTGCTTTTGCACTCATCATCAACACCTGACAAGGTTGTAGTGTCTGGGGATTCTTCACCTATTTAGGAGTTACTAAAGAGAGTAGCTACCTCTCTTGATATTCAGGTTGAGGAGAATTCAACCTGGTGGACATCGTGGATTTATGTATAAATGATACCATTCTAAAGCCTACAAAATCTTTGTGGCAAACACCATCCTCTCTGCCACCAACAGTTAAGAGGACCAAGAGAAGCTACCTTGTCTTTTCTCAAGATTTTGAACATTTTAAGATGCATCTTATTCCAGGTTCCTTAGTTGTCTCACCAATGAATGAAGAAGCCCAAAAAGTATGACTTCCTATTCCAACAAACAAAGATTCAAAGAGACTAGACTGTTATGGTAGATAGATTTATTCCACACCTGGGCTAAAATTTGGTGTCTTTAACCAGCAAGCCTTATACCCTTTCTACTTCTGGGAAAATATGCATGTTTCCAGACAAGCTTCTGAAAGATACCAAGAATTCCATGTTAGAACAGGGCAAGCTGGTCTATGGGAACAGCATTAGACAGGACAGATTCGACAGCCAGAGCCACAGTTTCTCTAATAACTATGCACAGATGTTCTTGACTTCAGATTGTCAGTTATTATGCAGGAAGTCCAGCAAATGATCTGGAATCTCTTCATCGAAAGTCCTTTCTTTTCACAGAAGATGGATAAAATGCTCCAGTCTCAAGGATTGAAGGGCTAGCTGAATTTACTGGGAATTTATGCTCCTATCCCTATAAGAAAGCAATTCCACAGTCTCTCCAAAGATACTAGCTTTTTCCAGCTAGGAAGCCTGACCATTTCAAAAAATGCAGGAAAACTAAGGGAGACATCCCCCTCCTCATTCTGAAATTCCAAAATGCCTTGTCAAAGACATAGTACCAGGGATCCTGATTGTTGCATCTCAGTTTCTCCCTCCCCTATTTTTACCCAACAGGCAATTCCTACTTCCCATATGTTTGGACTCATATTAACAGTAGGTTCTAAGTACCGTGGGTTAGGGATACACCCTGCAGTTTATTTCCATCTCACCCTACCTCCCTGTTCATCCTCAGGGACCACTCTCAAGAGGATATTTTTTCTCCAAGATGTGCAGTTTCTTCTGTCTTTGGGAGCTAGAGAAGAGATTCCCCCTGTCCACCACGGGAGGGGTTTCTCTTCTTGTTACTTCCTGATCCTAAACACATAAGGTCTCAGATTCATCTTTAACTTGCAGAATTTGAAAAAAAAAATATATAAGGAAAATAAAGATTTATATGGTCACCCTGACTTCCACTATCCTTTCCCTGGATCCTGGGGTGATGGGTATGCTGCCTTTGTCTGGAAGGATGCATGTTTCCATGTGATTGTCCATCAAAGCCAGAAAAGTTCCTGAGATATCTGGTCAATAACACACATTATTAGTTTATGGTCCTGCCCTTTGGCATGTTTGTCTGTAGCCTCATATTTACATTAAGTGTGGTGGTGGTGGTGGCAGCTACATTCCTAAGAAAAGGTGTGCAACTATTTCTTTACCTGGAAGTGTGGCGGGCACAAGGTCAATCCAAGGTCGAAGTGGTTGTCAATCTATCCAGGATCTGATTCCTCCTAAATGGCCTGCACCTACTGATGAGAACAAAGTCCTTCAGAGAATAGAATTGATAGGTAGCCATGTTCCTGGATTTGACAAGGGTCAGAACATTCCTACCAGAAGCCAGTGTCCAGTCAATATTACATTTCCATAGATCTCAAAGCCCAATCACAACACTAAGGAATTGACTCAAGCTATTGGAAACATGGCCTCCTGAATGTACAGTTCTGCATAATAGGCTTAGCCTCAAAAACTGAAGAGGTGATTGAAACCTGTATGCTCCTCTTCTCATCACCCATTGGATATGTTGATTTGTGTACCTGCAGAAACCCTAGCATCCTGGAATTAGTCAACATGTGGATCCTGTCAACATGTGCTTGGGAGTTCCCATCACCTCTCCTTTGCTCACAATGCCTCTGGTTATCGGAAAAGGTTGGGAAACTCACCTAAAGAATCTGAACTCATAGGCTTCGATCACATCAAGACTTAGCTCTCCATATAAATGTAAGGAAGCTGTGGGTTCTTCATCTGACCTTTTCTTCATTTCAGGAGAGAAACAATGCACATCTTCACGGACAGCAGGATAGTGATGGGAATAGGCAATGAGGGGTCAGATCATACCATATCTATCAAGAGGTAATACATCTTTGGGAGTTTTGTATCAGCAATGCAATACATCTCAAAGCCCCACATGTCATTTGTTTTCAGAACAGCTTTGCGGATCATCAGAGATTAGTCAGCAAAAATCATGAGCAGCCTCTCAGGCAGAATGTCATGAGACTCATTTTTCATATTTGAGTTACTCCTCACAAAGACTTATTTGCTACTGATCTCAACAGAAAATGCCAATTCTTCTCCTGGGCTCCCTGATGGATGCTTTCTTATTGTCTTGGAGAGAGAAACTGCTGTATGCCTACACTCCTATTCTTATCCATCCCAAAGTGTTAATCAAACTTGAGCAGGATCATGCTTTTATGATTCTCAAAGCATGGCTTCTGGTAGGGGAACGTTCTTCTGACCATTGTCAAAACCAGGATCATGCCTATCAATTCTATTCTCTGAGTGACTTTGTTCTCATCAATAGGTGCAGACCACTGAAGAGGGATCAGATACTGGATAGAATGATAACCACTTGGACCTTGGATGAAAGTAGCCTTTTTAGTAACTATTATATCTGCAAGAATAGTAACAGCATTACAAGCATTGGTAGATGACACTTCTTACACTTTTTCTTTAAATAAGGATAAGGTACATTTATATCTGCATTGAAAATACTTGACTACAGTAGTTTTGTAATTTCACCTCAGTCAAACAATATACTTAATGATGTTCTTTCCTAACCCCATTCCCATAAGGCTGAAGAAAGGCTCCATATCTTGAATGTTCAAAGGTCTTTGGTTTTTTACTTGGACAGAATTAGATCTTTTAGATCATCATCCCATCTATTCGTTTCAGTTGCTGACAGCACGACAAGCCGTTCAGTCATGCTAGATTTGGTCTTGCTTATATCTATGCTCTGACATTGTCAAGATCCTGCTTTAAGCAAAGTGACAGCACTCTACAAGATTTCAAGCAGCTTCTGCAGCTTCCTTAGCCCAAGTACCTGTAGTAAACATTTGTGGAGCTGCAACTTTAATATTGATGCAGACCTTTATAATTCATTATGCTGTATCTCATCATTACAGATGTAAACTTTGGTTCTGTAGTTCTATAATCATTGTTCAAGTAGACCCCAAAATACTTCCAGACTTTGCTGCTTGTGAGTCACCTGAAGTGAAATGTATTTGCAATTACTTGAAGAG
Organism: Pelusios castaneus; assembly: GCA_007922175.1. Lineage (NCBI taxonomy): Eukaryota > Metazoa > Chordata > Testudines > Pelomedusidae > Pelusios > Pelusios castaneus. The sequence continues at coordinate 14,569,027 of ML685791.1, forward strand.
AAAATGGTTACTGTTCTGTACCTTGTCCTTCAAGATGTGCTGCATATGTCAATTCCATGACCCATCCTTCTTCCCCTCTATTGTCCAGAAGAAGGTCCAGGGTGGCTCCACCATTTATATCATGCAGCAGCACTAGATTGCTGAGGATGCATGTGCTTCCCCCCAGTGAGCACTACTCAGAGAAAAGTCTGACTCACGTGCACTGGGCACACACATATCTGAACAGAAATGGACATGGGCAACATACCTTGGACAAGGTACAGGAACATGCTAATGTCTGTTCTTTACTCCTGCTAGTTTCAAGAGTTCATAACAATGTGAAATACTAAATTTGAAGTCCATGGAAGCTGCTGAGAACTCAGCCTTTTTTAAATAAAATGACAAACAGGTATCTTTAGGAACTAACTTCAAGCATCTAGTTTTGAAAATGCTGACCTAAAAATGCCACAACCTTTCTCAATCATATTTTTATTTCCATCATTACTTGATGCTTAACAAATCAAGTTTTTCTAATTTTTAACCTTTTCCTGAAATGCCTCAAAAGAAAGGAGGTTGCAAAATTAAAAGTTAGATATCTGCTGAAAAGCAAATATATTTATTATGCACTTTAATATACACAGGGTTTTTCGCTTAATATAATACAGGAATAAAATAAAAATTTTACAATGTGAAATTCATTCAATGTACAGTATAGGCTATATACAACCCAGTCCAACAAAAATCAGTCCATCTGCAAACCAAGTTAACTGAACAGATCAGATGGAGGATATTAAGCATAACACATATTTGCATAGCAGAGTAACTGATGAGTGAAACAGCCTTTTGTTTTTAAATCGATGGTAATACTTTCAATACTGATTGCAAGGAGGAAAAAGGAGCATAATTGTACCTTTTTAGGTCTGACACATTTCAATACATTTCCCTTTTGAACACTTTGTCCACATGCATATGGTATTGATATTAATGTTCACAAGATAATCCTTTCTCTGCTTTCCCGTCATGAATTTGTGATCACTTTTGGAGACAGTTGCTGGAAAGATTATGTGAAATGTGATGCTGTGGAGGAGATAGGAGTAGTCACATAGTAGCTTATGAATAACAAGTTCTGGAACAGAGAAAAGACTTGACAGACTAAATTCAGGTCTAAGTTACAAGTGTAAACATTCCCTCCCCCCCATACGATAGTACAGACAGAAGGACATTGCCCAACATTTTAGAAGTTGAAATCAAACTGCTAACATTTGGAGATATGTTAGTTTTACTTTCTTAGCATGCTACAGACCACATAAGGCATGATATTAAAATCACACAGAAAAGTAATATGGAATGTCTCAGACCTTCATCCAATTGGGTATATTAACAGAGCAGTTCAAGCTCTATTACAAAGCTATACTTAAAAGCTGCAGGAACTGTTATTTGATTCTCAAAGTAACTTCATCAGGTCTTCTTTCAGTTGATTTATATGTAGGGTTTCTCCATCAAATGTTTCAAATGTAAATATTATTCATACAAAAACCTGAAGCTGTTTGGAAACTGAAGCCCGATCTGAAATTGGCCTTATCATTGCCCTCCGATCCCATGTGCATTTTATAACAAGATGATAAAATTAAATAAATATAATTCCAATGACAATTAAAGTCAATAGAAAATGTAAGCCTTCAAGAATATCTTTCTACAGAACAAAACATATACCTAATACAAAAGAGAAAGTTGTATTCTTGCACAGTATTGCAAACGCACTATGCTTAAGGTTCATAACAAGTTTGCTGAAACTTTCTGGTACTTTCTCTTTACTGAACCATTAACATTCTTAAGGCTATTCTGCAAGAGTTCCATTGTGTTTATTTTATAAATATCCCACAGGGACAAGAAATTAAATACTTGAAACATTCACTTCAGAATTATCAATATTGCTATGGTGTCAACTTCTAACATTACATTTTACTACATATCATATGCCTAAAACTTTTTTTCTTTTTACATTTGATAATATGAGTGATTAAGGAGGTGCTTTTAATTTAAAAAAATAATTATAATTAGGTTTTGATGAGTATTCTCCTTAGTAGTAAGCTATCAAGACTTTCAGAATCCCAGAATATATAATGTATATGCATCCAAGGGCCATTTATCTAAACTCATAAATAGATCATCATCATAACTTCATATCATGCTATTCAGGGAATGCACAGAATCACAGTATGAGAAAAACTGAATTCCAAGTTGCTAAAGCAAATACTTATGTAAAAAATATTAACTTTATAATCTAGTCAGGCTACGTAATAACAAATGGTACAATATATTTTATATTTTCAAGTTAACAAATCACTCTTGAGTGAGAGTTAAGCCACAAGTGAATTGTGCATGTTCATCCCTTGTGAATGAAGAAACGTTCATACTGTACAATGTTACATACAATGGACCTGTTTTTCCTTTCTTGCACACAAATACTATACAGGTGTAAATTCGCTGATTTTAATGGAGTTATTCCTGAGTTCTTATGAACATGTAACTGAAAGCAGAATCAGGCCTTAAATTTTAGGACATAATACTTAAGCACCTAATGCTGAAATAAACAAAGTTTTTTTTTCCTTTTTAATCATACCAGGCTATTTACTATGGCTAAGTTTTGCCCTTGGATACACATGCATAGTTCTTATTTTCAGTGGTAGCCAGTCTGTATTCCAGATTTCACACTGTAGTTGTAGAAATTGGATTTTATTACAAAAAAATCCCAGAGGTGTGATGTATGGTTGTAATCTCTTATCTCTACCATTGAACAGAGCAGTTTTACAGACGGAATGATCATTTCATCAAATACTGTTACCAGATTTGTTTTCTGGAGAGAACTTTTGAAATACACAGGAAAATGACCATACATTACAGCAATGCAAATATGGTTTAAACTTTGTGTTTAGTTTCTTTTGCCACAGGAAAATAAAATAAATACAAAAGCACTGCCCTTTGATACATGGTTCACTGTGGCACATGCACATTTACCCATTTATCAAGCCTTCTGGAATCAAAAATCCTTGTTATGTTTCAGCTATTGTCAGGGAAATACAGCATATATTATTCTGCAATTAAGAAAAAAGTGCTTATTCTGTGTATTATGTACAGAGTACACAAAATAAACTTCTGAAGCACAGAGGGTTATACTGAGAAGGCAGCCTTAAAATTTAGGCACATTACAGTCATTAAGGTAATTGTACTGAAGTAATCACATTCTTCGATTTCTAGGTGAACCACGAAGCATTATATGCTTTCATTCCAGCCAGCTGATTAAACTATTCAAGGCAGAAATTCTTCTGTTCATAACATCATGGAATTGGCCTAAAAGTACACAATTAAAACGTTAAATTTGGGAATATTCCAAATACATACAGACTACTACACTGATTCCAACTGAAGATATTTAGAAATGTGTGTCTTGAAATAAAGGTTTTCTTTAACATATAAACAATTCCATACACTAACCATACTGGCAATTAAATGGTCCCAATACCTATGGAAACTTCTGAAAATCTTGCCAAAAAAAGGCAGCAAGAGGTCAGAGCTGGAGATCTATTCCTGGTAGTCACTGGAGAGTAGATTGGCAATGAGATTCTCCATAGTAAAATAATATTTTCTAACATGATATTCCTTAGGCAGTTCACTCAAAATAATCAAGATTAACTTGTGAAATATTTTTCAGAGCAGACACTGAGATGAGCCTTATGAACTATTTAATCTTTGTTTTGTTGGTTAGCGCAATTTCTTCTTCCTTGGGGTGTGGCAAAGAAACAGAAAAGATCAAAGGAAAAGATGGTTTTGAAACTGCACCATGCAGCTAACTGTCATTACACCAAATGATAAGTTTACATTTAAAACATAGTTGTAAAAAAGGATTAGAAAGAATGCAAAAGCTATCCTTTAGTCATATTTCATTTTATGCACATGGGCAGGTATTAATGGAAAAAGAGCTAAATGAACAGAGTCAACATCCATTGTACACGGACTTATTTCCACATTCATCTTATATTTTAAATCCATTTTAAGTCACACAAGTCTAAAGAATTAGCAAATTGAATGATTGTATCTATGATCCTACATGGTAGTTTTATTCTGATTACATCAGGTGAGTGAACTCTGAAGTAGCTTAAATCTGCGGTTCCATCATGGTATTTGAATTTCATTTAATTTAGTTATTGTTTAAAGACAGTGTTTGGGATGTTCACATTACAGAAGAGCTATGAAATCAAGGGACTGATTATACAGCACATTAACTGTATGAAACATTATATGGAGCTGGGGTAAAATTTTCAAAAACATAGAAGTGATTTAGGAACCTGAGTCCCATTTTTCAAAAATGACTAGCATGCTTCAGAGTCTAAGTCTTGTTAACTTTTAATGAGATTTAGGACCCTAAGTTTACTTAGGTGCTTTTGAAAATTTTACCCCCAAGACATCCACAGAAACAAGGGGCAGCAATAGCTCGATAGCTGCTATATAATGGTGGATATTAACATAGTGCAAATGTAAAGTTTACAGAGCTGCAGGCTTTAAATGTCTTTTGTGGGAACCATCATTAGAGTGGCACCGAACATTTGGTGAACAAGTATAGGGTCTTGTATAATGATCTGGCTTTCTTCCCTTTACAACAAACCTCAGGGACTAAACTTGTAACCTAGGAACAATAGGAAGGGACATATATATATATCAGTGAAAATGACCTCTACATTCCAAGGCAGTCTGGGATAAAAACACTCTTCTTGCTTTTGCTAGAGCAAGATTTATGAATGTCTCACTATCTGGTGACTGACACAAAACTAATAAGTAACTGTCCACAAAAACCATTCTTGTTGATTTGCTGCAAGGTAACAAGAATAGTTTTGTTTTAAGGAGGAACAATCTGGTTTGTCAGTATTCTAATGTTAAACAAAGAAACAAGAAATATTATGGGAAATAAGCAAGTAGTTCTATTAGCTTTTGCATTTTAGAAAGATGCTAGCTACTTTTCTGAAACTCAAATTTTACGTGGATCATTATTAATAAAGTCACAATAGGTTAAAAACACAAACTTCATCAGGCTGTTGCAGGTGTAGAGGATGGAGGAGAGTGAATTAACTATTTAATTAACTCCTGGACAATTTCTGCTGAGAAAAAAAGCTTTTTAAACCTGCAGAATTTCTGGTTGAAAATGTTTTATATAGAGAGTGAGAAATCAAAATTAATTTCATTTGGAGTCTTAGATTATGTTTAAGAACTCTTGTATGAATACACTAGTCCCACATTCAGAAAACTGGTCCCATAATCTATTCCCACAAAGAGATACATGCAGGCCATATAGAATCTCATATTCTTTAGAGGGGAGTTGTTCTGTGCTTCTCTCACTGCAGGATAAAGGCCTTATATAATATTTTATTGAAAATTGAAGGGAACTTTCTAATAAGATTTAATTTAAGGAAATTATATAGTTAACTAATTTGCAGGGATATTCTACAGTTTCTTGGAGACTGTATGTGTAAACAAATGAATTTCAGTGTAGCACTGAAAATACAGTATTTTGTTAACCTTTCAGTTGAAAATAACCCCATGAATAAAGTCTATATGAAACATGCTACTTATTCAGCTATTTAACAAAAATACAGGGGCAACAGCTTATCTTTAGCTTTATATCAATTTACAAGTGTACTCATAATAGAATTGTTTTAGTTTGATGTTTTCAAAAACATTTTATAATGAAGCAATGCAGTCAGCATATGTGAAAAAAACTTACACTTCACAATTTTTATTAAACAAGTATGATTCTTTAAAAATTTCACACTAATTAAATATTATTTATTTAAAATGCACATATTTTGTCTATGGGCTTGTCTACACAGCGTATCACTGTGCACCAGCTAAAGTGCAAGTTCTAATGAATACCAGCATGTTGCATGCTGACTGTCCATGTGGATCCTACTGGCCTGAATTAGAATTTCCCTAGTGGGTGGTGATGTAGTACTATTTGGGACTATGTCAACATGCAGTAAAGAACTTTTAGTTTGCAATAACAGGGTCTATGTGGCCAGTTAGTGCACACAATACAGAGATGCACTCTGGAACTTCCATCTCAGCTGGTGCACACTAATGCACCATGCAGACAAGCCCTATGTGATTAAGTGATTTACCTATTGCATCATGTAGACAAGCCCTATATGATTAACTGGCTTACCTATTACAGTGGTGTTTCCTTCTTGTAGTTGAAGCTTGGGTCAGCACCCTCAAGCTGAAGTTTTAAGGCTTGCTTAAGGCTTAATTCCGTCTCTGCAGGTGGATAGCCTTCCAAAACTTCCTGAAGCCCTCTGTCCTGTCCTGTTCGTGGGACAGAAACCCTACCAAGAAAAACCTGATTGCTTTGAAGGTGATAATTTGGGTTTGTCATTATTCCATTTCTCTTCTTCTGTTCTCCACTCTGTTGGTGAATTAAGAACTGTTGCTGGGGTCGACAAACTTCTTGCTGTGATGAAGGGACCAAAATTTTACACTGTGGATCTGCTGGCATTGATTTGAGTGGCACACTGCTCCCAGATTTGGCAACAGGTACTCGTTTATCAAACTGAGTCATTTCATATTCTAAAACTTTGGGTTGGGAGGAGCTGCTCTGCTTGATTTTTTTCCCAGCAGACCCAGATTTGCTCGAGTTTTCTGTTTTTCCCCCTTTGTTTGCTTTAGTTGATTTCAAACTGGGTTTTACTTGGCTCCATTCAAATTCACTACTTGGTGAATTATGATTCTGACTTAAGGAATGAGTTGTGGAAGAAGGAGAAACAATTGACTGTCTGCTTCTGCTGCGAGGCAGTGAATGCTGCTGTATTTGTTCTGTAAAAGACATATTATGGAAACTATCAATAGGCACGGTTTGAGCAGTTGCTGTAGATGATGTAGTTCGCAGAGAAGAATTTTTGGAACTTTTCAGGGAATTATTTGATAAAGACGACTTCTGACGATCCACTGTAGAATCTGGAGATTCTGAAGGAGAACTGAAGGCATGAGCAGGCCCATTAGACAAACCACGCATAGCAGGCTGCATATCTCCTCCTCCAGTACTTCCTGAACTATTAGATTTTATTGTTAATGACTGTATTTTTGAAGAGACTGATTGCAAGGGTTTTTGCTCCATTGTGTGGACAGGTGATGGACTGCAGCCATTTAGACTAGATGCACCATATTTTTCCAGTAATTTAATAATTTGAGAATGTCCATTTTTTGCTGCAACACGCATAGCAGTGCGTCCAAATTGATCTGCATGATTTGGATCGGCACCATGCTCCAGTAATATCTGCACAACATCAATGTGTCCTTCTTGTGCTGCAATGCAGAGCGCAGTAGCACCTTGATTACAGGTGTGGTCAACTAAGGCGCCATGCTCAATTAAAAGCTGAACTACTTTTACATGGCCTTGCCATGCAGCAGACTGCAAAGCAGATCGCTTCTCATTGTCTGCTGCATTCACATCAGCGTGGTATGTTATAAGTATCTGCACCATCTCCAAATGGCCCTGCCAACAGGAAACATGGAGTGCAGTTCTTCCTTCAGCATCACTTGCTTCTACATTTGCACCATTTTCTAAAAAATACTCAGCCATAGTAAGCTGGTTTTCTAACGCCAAAATATAAAGTGTTGGTCGACCATCGGCATCTTTGTAGTTCACATCTGCTCCATGGCTGAAAAGTAGTTCAACTATGTCTCTGTGACCTTCTAAAGCAGCAACACGGAGAGAATTTCTCCCATCGTAGCCTCTCTGATCGATGTTAGATTTATTTTCCAGTAATATCTGTACACAATCATAGTGACCTTCTTGTGCAGCCAAAATGAAAGGTATACGTCCATCGTTATCAATTTCATTTGTTCTAGCACCTTGTTCTATAAGTGCCTCACATATCAACCTGTGACCTTCAAAAGCTGCCATGTGCAAAGGTGTCCATCCCGCATCATCTCTATGATTTTCATCTAGTCCTCTGTCCAGCAGAGTCCGTACTACTTCAACATTACCTTGTGCAGAGGCTATACTAAGAACTGTTCGCCCTTCACTATCAATGCTATCCACAGCTGCACCCCAAAATAAAAGAGTATTTACAACTGAAGCATGGCCCATAGAGGCTGCTGCCAGAAGGGGTGTACGGCCATTATTGTCAGTATGATCCACATCAGCTCCTCCTTCTAGGAGTAAGTCAACAACATCTACATGTCCTTCGTATGCAGCTACTAGCAGTGGAGTCATGCCATCTTTGTCACAATGATCTACTTCAGCACCACGGTCAATTAAAAGGCTAACCACCGAGGCATGCCCCTTACTAGCCGGTACACAAAGTGCAGCAACAGACAGAGCTGTCCTTCCATCCACATCTTCGTGATTTACCTCTGCACCATGGTCTAGGAGATGTTCCACAATCTCTTTATGTCCCATATATGCTGCTGCAATTAAAGCTGTTCTACCTTCGTTATCTGCTTTGTTGACTTCAGCTCCATGCTGCAGCAGATTCAGCACTATATCTTCATGTCCTCCCCATGCTGCTGCTCTCAAGGCAGTTCGACTGTCAGCATCTGCACAATCCACTTTGACTCCAGCATAAAGGAGTGCGGAAACCACCTCAGTGTGCCCGCCCCAAGCTGCAGATCGTAGTGCTGTCCAACCGTCATGATCAGTGTGATTTACATTAGCCCCACATCCAATCAAACAATTGACAACCTTGGTATGCCCTTGCCGAGCAGATAAAGTAAGTGCTGTCTGCCCATGAGTATCTTCTATCTCTAAATCTGCTCCTCTAGAAACCAGTAAGTTAACAACATCAAGATTGCCACTATAGGCTGCATTAGCTAACAAGGTCCTCCCATTTGAATCACACTGATTTACTGATGCTCCATTATCTAACAGAGTCCGAATGGAATCTTCTCTTTCCAGAGCTTGTCGTACAATACAAGATGTACGGTCATCTTCACTGTTGACATGAGCACCAGCTTTTACTAGCAGCTGGAGTACTTCTTGCTCTTTTGGGATTAAAGTGGACAAAGAATCTTTGACAGGTGTGCCATTCCATATCATCCACAAAGCCAACTCAGAAGTCTCTAACTGCAAATTTGAATTAATTAGATGCAATGCAAATTCCTGGACCTCTAATGGTGCCAAATCCTTTGCTCGACAGGTGTAACTCATTGCTAACATTCTGTGTCCCTCTGCTGCATTACATAAATATTTCTGTGTACAGTGTTTTACATCCAGCAGCCATTCTGCAAAACTGTAATGAAACAAAATTTTAGTATTTCCTAGCCCATCAACAAGGACTTTTGACAGAACATCTAGCTTGCGTTGAAAGTCTTCCATAGTCAGTGTCATGTTTTTTGTCCACACTGCATGATACAATTCTGTTGTAGTCAATGGCCTACAAGCTGCAAGAATTACATTCAGAATGGGCTGGATCTTTGCAAATTGTTTTCTTACAAAAAGTCTCTGACATAGCCAAAGATATAGGCCATTTAATGTTCCAGGAATGTCACGGATTTCTCTTAGCATGATAAAATTTTCCACAACTCCATCTAGGACACGTTCTAGATATAAAAAGCAACCACTGCTTTTGATGTGAAGCTGGTTCAGCATTTCTGCAGTTTCTTTTGTGAGATGTTGTCTCAGTGCTTCTTCTTGATCTAAACGATGGAGAATGTACTGCTGCACATCTTTCACAATATATGCCTTTCGGAGATCATCTAGACTTATTTTTCGAAAACCTATTCAAAAGAGACAAGAAAGATAAGGTCAGTGAACAATTCTGAGGTTTAGTTTCATACTGGTATTGGTTGTTCAATGTTACAAAAGAAAAAAAGAGGGTTTCCGGACAGGACATTTGAGAAACAGGAGCAATGTAGATATCAACAAAACAGTATATCTGAAATTAAATGACAAATATCTAAACTAATATTAGTAGCTGGGAACTGTGCTATAATATTTAAAGAAGCATAATATTTTGTCATATTGCACCAAAAAAAAAAAAAAAAAAGAAATACACATTAGTAAACAAAACTGAACTGAACTATAGGCCAGGGAATTGTGACTCTCACACAATGCCAAACACATTGGCTATGTCTACACTTACTAAAGTTAGTTCGAATTAGTTAATTCAAACTAACTAATTCAAACTAATTTTAGTTAACTTAATTTAATTTAATTCGAACTAGCAAAATTTAGTTTGAACATTCATGGCACTTGCTTTGTTCGAATTAGCGAATTGCATTGAGTTCAATGGGCCGCTTAGTTCGAACTAAGCAATTAGTTCGAACTAACATGACCACACTGGTTAATTCGAACTAACTAGTTCAAATGAACCCTTAGTTCGAATAGCATATTCGAATTTATTAGTTCAAATTAAGGAAGCCCTTAATTCAAACTAATTAAAGCCTCGTGTAGCCATGGCTTTAGTTAGTTCGAATTAAGCTTCCTTAATTCGATCTAACTTGCTAGCGTAGACATAGCCATTAACAGAACATAAATAAGTAAACAGAAAGTAAAAAAACGATCTGCACCTTGAACATAATACATTCTCTATTAGAAATATGAAAAATTTAGGCAGAGTTTTGTTTATTTAAGGTCCATCCAGCCCAACGACTCAGCCTTTTTATTTTGGTTCACCTTAACTCCATTTCCTTCTTTTTAAGAATACAACTCAAACTCATTTGAAAGATGAACTCTAATCTTGGCTTCACAATCATCTAATTTTAATATACTTATCCTTTACATGAAAGAGCTTTGCCAACATTTCCTATTTACTCAAATTTTCTTAACCTTCAGATTATGACATTTAATTTTTGAACTTTTTAGAAGTCTATAATTATTAGCAATTAATATCTTGCAAATTTGGGAACTTTTTATGTCACTTTGATGTCTCTTTTTGAACAAGAGAGAAACCTTGTTTAGTTTAGATTCTTTAGATTTATTCTCTTCTGTCCCCCAAACCTACAATGAACCTCTTAAAGGCAAAAAGACCCTGATGCCACAATGACTTATGCAAAAGATTAGTCCAATGGGAACTCAAAAGCTTACTGGTCAATAGGGAGCAATGATGAATTCATATCATATGAGGATGAAGAAATAGTTTGCAGTCCATTACCTGAGGGGATGTTAGACTTCATTTATTAGGGTTAATCATTTAAAAATTGTTTAAAAATCGATAACTTGCTCCCAACGATCCTAAAAAGAGTTGGCTGAGGACATTTTTGTCCTACTGATATAAATTTTTAATAAATCTTGAGTAACGGAAATTTTAAAAGACAGGAAGAGTGCTAATGTGCCATTTATTTATTTATTTAAGAAAAGGCCAGAATGGTTATTGTAAGAAATTTAGCTTGACATCAGTTCTGGGCAAAACAATAGACTATTTGATATATGTTTGAACTAATAAAGAATTAAAAGTTAGGAATAAAGTTAATACCCAACTTGGCAAACACACCCTCATTTCAGTCCTTGATGAGATTACAAGTTTCGCTAATAAAAGTAATTGCACAGATATAACATACTTAGATTTTCTAAGGTGTTTGATTAGCAGCACACCATTCTGATTAAAAAAATTAGCATTCTACAGTACTGAAAGAGCACATATGAAATGGATTAAAAACAAACTGCCTGACAGATCTCAAAATTTTGTCAATGGAAAATCAGAAACAAATGACAACCCTAATGGAGTTCTATAGAGATCAGAACTAGGCCCAAACCTGTTCAACATTTTCATCAATAATCTGAAAGTAAATATTAAATCACCGTTAATAAAATTTGCAGATGACAAAGACTGGCAGAGTGTTAAATAATGATATCAGTTATATACAGTAATGTACATAACTTGGTGGCTTGGGCCCATTCAAACAAAATACGTTTTAAACACAGCCAAAGCAAAGTTACACATCTAGACAAAAGGAATGGAGGTCATATCTACAAAATAGGAAACTAGATCCTGGAAAGCATGAACTCTGAAAGGGATTTATGGATTTCCCAGCACACAAAAGAACACAAGTTACCAGTGCAATGCTGTGGCAAAAAAAGAGCTAATATAATCCTTGAATGTATAAACAGGGGAATAGTAATGAAGGGTAGAGAGTCTGTATATGGTATTAGTGAGACTGACATTGCACTTATGTTCACATTTTAAAGAGGATTTTGAAAACTGGAGAATGTGCAAAAAAAATCAGTCAAGGGCTGGAGAAAATGCCTTCCACTGATAGAATGCCTTTCATTAATTTATTCAAAGAAGAATGAGAAGTGACTTAATTACAATCCATAAGTACCTCTGCAGGGAAAATGCACAATATTTTAAAGGGTTCTTACAGATGAAGGCATGACAAGAATCAATAGCAGTAAGATGAACCAAAGAAATTTCAATTAGAAATCAGGCCATTAAAGGGGTAACTGTGTGAACCTAAATGGACTATGGACAAGGTCAGATTAGATGAGGGCTTAAACTCTATGACTATTCTTGTGGTTAAATCTTTGCAGGCCCAGGCAATCTGATATGATGACCTGTATAAATGTGGAAGTGTATAAAAGTGCAAGTGTGATTTAAAATAAAATAACAGAAACTAGTACTGCTACTTATTTATCTGCTTCATTAAAAGATACTTTATAAGCTATTTGCCTTTTTAAAAGTTGCTAAGTACCAGGGAGAGGATTTTAAAACTTCCCTGCTATTGTGTATTACCTTTGTTCCTTAAAGTGCTGATTGCTGCATCAAGCAAAAATAAAATTTCTACACAAGTACTAAAAATCTCTATAGAAAGGATGACTAATCTGAATCTTAAAAAATTACCCAGGCAGGTAAGAATAATTATAATTAACAGTACTAATACCTGAAAATTAAAATTTTAATACACATTAATGCTCATTTGAATACACTGTACATTTCAGAAAAAATTAGGCATACTATTTTAATATTTTACTCAACTTGTTCAAAATGAATGCAGCTGCTAGAATTTGGAACAGTATTACAGTTATGTACTGTAGAAAAAGATAATTCACTCACATTGGAAGAAATTGTGCTTAACATCAAAGGCAGAATGATGTGGAGAATTTCCAAGTTAAAAATAAATACAATTTACTGCTGATAGCATGATAATCTTAATTTCTTTTAAGAGCCTTCAAAATATTGAAAGCAAACACTGTCAAAGATATATTTAACTATCCTTTTAGTCATGTAAATTGCACAATATAGGATTCTGCAAATGAAGGTTGTAATGTAGATCAATTTTCAAATTCTTAGGTAGATTACTCATACAACAAAACAGGTTTCCTCAATGCCACGTGGGTCCTTTGTCTTCTTCTCTGTCTGTCTCAAGAGGAAGAAAGGATATTATTATATATACACACAAGAATGCTATACTTGGAAACATGTCAAAACTGGGCTCTTGGAAATTTCAGTAGCCTGTCTAGTCTCAGAATTCAGCAGATAGTTAGAATGTAACGTATAAAAAAACTTTTCAGTTACATGAAGCACGCAGCTAGCCTCTGTCATTGAAACATCAGTCTTGACAGTGCCAAGTTTTGTATTTGTCAGATTTTTTTTTTTTTTAAATAATAAAACAACATTGTTTGCATACTACTTTTCTGGAAGTTACAGAACTTTAAAAACTCTAGCAGTCACAGAAACAGCAATTTAAGGTGCTGAATCAAAAAAATTCTAAGCCACAATTGTACCTCACCATTCCAATGAGAGACAGTAACCTCATCCATCCACTTCAACAACTTGCATGCATTTTCTTAAGAGACAATTAACCTGCCTTAAAAACTTTGTTTTTGAAACCCAAACTCAAACACAAATTATCTTGGGGAAGATGCACTCATGTAACCAGTTCAATGCAGTTTGGGCGATTATTCCATAGAGCTAATAGTTTGAAGTGATACTATGAAAAATAGCACTGTTTTGATCCATGTTTATTGTGTTTAATATGACTTTGACAGTTTATAATTTTAATAAAAACAATGAGAGTCCTGTGGCACCTTATAGATGAACAGATTTTCTTCAGCATAAGCTTTCGAAGCTGACAAAGTGGGTTACAGCCCATGAAAGCTTATGCCGAAGAAAATCTGTTTGTCTATAAGGTGCCACAGAACTCTCGTTGTTTTTGCTGTACACAGACTAACACGGCTACCCCTCTGGAAATTTCTATAATTTTAATATAATTTTGTTCTAGCTGCTGCAAATTCAACCTGGGATTTGACAATTAAGTTGAACTTTCCCCTTTTTAAGCACTTTCACTAAAGGTTCCACATCACATATTAGGCCCTCTGTAATACCTGGGGAACCCCATTACTCCATTGGGGTAGCACTTATATTATAGAGTGAAGTATAGTGAACAGGTCTGTTGACGCTGTTGAAGAAAGAATGTAGTCCAGCTCAGGAATGCAGTTTCCACTATTTTTGGTAGTAAACAGTTTTAGGACTGGACCTAACTACACGCACTGACACTCGATACAGCTACTTCTGGAGCAGAGGATGGCAGCAAGCCAGCACACAACATGCACCATCACAATTCTATAAAGAAGGATGGATATTCTGGCCAAAATCACCAGAATAAAACTCTTACTTTTAATAACGTAGCCATAATATCTTTCATCTCTACACAAAGTAAAAATGACCCTCCCCACTCAATCTTTGCTTCCCTTTTGAAGTGTGGTATGAAAGGAGAATATTTTAATAACCTTGGAGGAATGATGTACTGAGCTGTCAGGATCTGAACACACAGTTCCTCAGAGATTTAGGCCTCAAACTGAAGCTCAGATGATGTCACTCACTTTATCATATATAAATGTCATTTTGAAAAACAACTGAAAATGTCAGAGTTTAAAACCAGAAGGTATAACCAGACCATCTAATCTGACCTCCTGACATCATAGGCCATCAACAGCACCCTCCACACATCCTAAAAACAACCAACCAAATTTAAACCAAAATTAGAATAAGCATTACAGCCCACAAAAACCTAGACTATTATGTGTCACACGCAGAAAACAAGGAGGACTGGTGAATGGCAGGGAAATGATTGAATTAAATATGCTCAGATGATCCCAGCAAGTGAACCACACTCCATGTTGAAGAAGATGGTGAAAAAACCTTATAGTCACTGCCAATCTGACTTGGGAGAAAATTCCTTCCCAACCCCACATAAAGAAATCAGTTAGACCTGAGTACACGAGAAAGAACCATTCAGCTAAGCATCTGAGATAGAATGATCAGAGTCATCTCAGCACTGGCTCACCCTGTCCAGCGTTCCATCTCCGGCCAAGGCCAGTTTTGATGTTTCAGAGGAAGCAGAACACAGCACACAAACAACACTTCCAGGGAGGGAGGAAGAAGGGAAACCCCTTGTTAATTCCCACAGGTGACTCGCTGAAACCCTAAAGTAGGAGCTTTTTGGAACGTAAGACATAAACCAGAAAGGATACAGGGATGCTGAGCGCATCCCCTTCATCATGAGCCACGTCATCACACAATCCCACTCATAAGTTTTCCAGCTCTCTCAAAACTAATTACATTGCTTGGCCCCACAACTGCTATTGAGAGGCTGTTTCAGAACCTGAATCCTTTGCTGGTTAAAACATTTCTTCTGATTTCCCACATGAATTTGCTCCTGGCAATTTATATTCATTTCCTTCTGTGCCAACATTGTTCTTTCATTTAAACAGCTCTTCACTGTACCTGGTGTTTACCCCCTTGATGTCTTTATAAACTACAATCATATCCCTCTCAACCTTCTTTTTTGTTAAGCTCTTCCAGACTCATCTCAAATGACAAGCTCTCCAGTCTGCCTTGTATAAAGCTTTATACAAAAAAAGTTAGAATGACAAGAATTGAGGTTCTAAAATTCTGAAATCTCAGTCACTGGCTAAGACTGAAGGACTAAAACAAAACTATGATATTTTTCTGAACATTTCTCTAAAAGGAAGTCATTTTCGGTGTCTAAACAAAAATCCTGCAAACATGCTTTCCAGCCATATCAGACACAATACTGCACATTCATTAGGCAGTCACAGATGAGAAACACCAAAACATCATGAGAAAGCTCATTTGATTTCAAATACATTCCCATTAACTTCTTGAGCTCAGCAAAAGAAGAGAGCAGTAGACAACGTACAATCCCATGGCCCTGCGCTTGCATAGCTCAGATTTTTCTTACAACACAATTTTTCTGTCTAATATGGATTTCCCTGGTTTATTAAGTTTCCTGGCAGCTCTGTAAACAGATCAGTTCCAAATGTAGTTCTTGGCATCCCACTGAGATCTTAGGTCATTCAAAACAAAACAAAGAAGAATATCTGCGCTATATAGATACTTTTAACAGAAAAGCACCCCTTTCCAACCTTAATACAACAAATATATGTTCTTAACAAATACACTGTTAAATACCCTATTTTCTCTCTCAAACATTTATCTTAATCAAGTTAATGAACACAAATTTAAACCAAAACTTGTATACATCTCCTTCACTTAATTAAGAGCATCTTAAATTACAGAGAAAAATACAAAATTTTAGCTATGAATAATTTACATGGCTGATCTAAGAAGCATTTCAATTAGGTATTTATACGAACTTTTAATACGTAACCACTTCATAAGGAGCTGTATCCTCCGCCTGAAAACAAACACTGCACTTAATTTTTTGCCTAAGCATGTGAAACATACTGTATATTCCATATTCCATTACACTCACCAAAGACACCTACAGTACCACAACATGACAGAATTAGTTAGAGCAGCCAGACCTTTGAATTCAGTTGCTTTCAGCAGCCTGTGTCACTGCATAAATATTTATTTATTCCTTAAAACTTCATAAAGAGGACACAGGCCCTTTAGAACATCTTATCCCTTTCAATCTGAAAACTATTAATTACCAGTTGCTTACATAAAATATTAGAGTTTTTACAAATGCACACAAAATCTCATGTTAGTTTACATATTATATTCCATGATATAAATCTGTGCAATGTTAATCAAAGAAGTGCAAGAAGTAGTGAATAAATAGCTAATTAAAAATCACACCAAATGGCGAACATATCACCCAGTTTTGGTCCCCAAGCCCTTGAGTTAAACTTCATACTTCAGCACAAGAGTACAAAAAGTTCACAACTATATAGATATAAGAAAAAAAAGCTGTCTTCTGTACAATTTCATAAAGCAAACCTTCCCAAAAACATTAAAACTATTTTAAAAGTATTTCATTAACCTCTATCACAATATGCACAGTAACATGGATTTTCTTCTCATTAACTTATTTCTCTTGATATCTACACAATAAAATCTCAGGATGGTAATTGAGAGAGTCATTCTAAAGCCTGTCTGGCAAGTCAGTATCAAGTGATTGAGGCATAGTTGAGGGCTCTTTTTGTTCAGAATATCACTATCTTCAATCATGAGTGGGATTAATGGTCTGTTACCATCCAATCCTCACGTTCTCACTCATTTTGACTTTATGAACTGCACCACTGCAACAGTAAGGCATGTATCTATACCCCTGATGTGTCCTAGCCCACTGTGATATCAGAGATAACAACCAATCACCACACTTACTCTATAACGGATTCTCCATGCAACGGTTTTGTTGGTTGCATGAGGAAAACTGCACAGATGGCAAATTACTTGGCTCACAACTGCAACAGTTCTTTAAAAGGATGAACATAACACAAAAACCTCAAACATACTTTCATTGCAGCATGCACCCATCATTTGCCCATCTGTACAAATCTACACAACTCTCCCAGCACAACCAAGGCATTAACCCACACAATACAACAACCAGCGCACACAATAGCCCCAAACATCACTCAGAAAGCTAGAAGACTGTTGAGTCAGTGTGAAGCAATGGGAACAGCTAGAAGCATGGCTGAAAGCTCTTTTTGTTTAGAATATCACCAGGTTCAATCAACACTGGGATTCATGACCTGTTACCAACTAATTTTTAAGTTCTCAGCCTTTTTTATTTTATTTGGTTTTAAACACACATGACTTTAGGAATTACATCTGTGCAGCAGCGTGAGGTTATCAATTATCTTTTGATGTGGATGTGGAGCTCCACAAAGGACAATCAATTTGATAGACAAATGATGAACTTGTGAGCTTCAGTGAAGCTTGATAATTTTTACCACACTTCTCCTTAATAGCTAAGAACCTCTTCATTTCCTAATTTTAGCCAGGATCTTGACTGAAAGGAATAAAATACTGCAAAACAAGCTATTATCAACATCCTCGTCAACAGAGCCAGGAACTAGTAGAAAATGTATTTGAAAGTTTTTGCTCTCTAGATTTCTAGTCCAGAAGATGCTTAGATAAGCTCCAGAACTTCTGAATGCCGATACAAACATCTGAATCAAAATGCTGAAGAACGGACAATGTTGCAGTAGCTTAGGGGAGCAGAAACTTTGGCAAGAGTGGTGAAGAGGAAGGGCCAGATTCAAATGCGTTTTAGGGCATGTCTTACTACCAACATCAACTGAAATTAAGTCACCATTCAGCTGCTGCAGTAATTAAGTCACTTGTGCATTTCCACACCACATTCCCAGTGTCAGTGGAGCAGGTCCTCATCAGTACTTGCATCGATGCAGAGAGCAGTGCACCATGGATACCTATTGCACGAGCAACTCACTGCAGTAGGTTTGGGGAAGAGCTCGGAGTTCCTCATGGGATGAAAACATTTTTACAGGGGTGACTAGGAACATGGCTCCAATGACTCAACATGAAGTTTTCCCTCTCCTCTGATTTCATCTGTAACCCCATCTCATGCCTTTTTTCAAAAGGCTGGCCATCTCTAGAGAAGCATGGGCCCTGCTCAGCTGTGCACTACAATGGTGAACACTGCAAATACTATAGGCTTTATCCTCCAGTATTTCCAGAATCACAAGAGGAAATGCTATAAGGAATATGGTAATATCCTTCAAGTAGCCCTGCTGGAAGCTCTTGCTATTTCTACATCGACGGTGGCATATTTGCTGCCATCGTATCAATTTAGCATTTCAATTAAGCAGCAGTGCTCAATCGATCAGGAAGTTGATTTCTTAAAACCATCTCCAGAAAAAGCATAGTGCTGCATCAACAGATACACATTTCCTATCAGCTCAACATAGTGGAGACGGTGCCTAGAATAGAAGTTAGGAACTTGACATAAGTTACACAAGCTACATGGAGCTACCATTGACTATGACCAAATTTGCTGGTCAGTGTAGACCAGACCTATGGAATAAAACAATTCCAAGTTGCTATTGTCAGTCATACAACAGTCACACACAGTGGAGTGCTAGGTCTATTCCTAAGAAATAAGCATTGACTAGTGGGAATCACATCATTATGCATGTATGGGAGAATGAACAATGACTGCAGAATTTTCATGTGTCCAAATTATTTTCTAGGAATTGTATGCAGAGCTTTCCCCAGCCCTGTAATGCAGCAACACTAAAATGAGACCACCTCTGACAGTGGAGAAGTGGCAATTGTTGTATGGAAGCTTGCAATGCCAGACTACTATCAGTCAGCAGAGAATCAATTTGGAGTTGGGAAATCCACCGTGGGGGTTGCTGTGATCCAAGTTTACAGAGCCATTAATCGCCTTCTCCTAAGGGTAGTGACTTTGGGCAACATGCAGGTCATACTGGATGATTTTGCTGCAAGGAAGTTCTCTAAAAGTGGTGGAGCAATAGATAGCACATGTATAAGAACATAAGAATGGCCATAACTTAGTATCTAGTCTTCTGACAGTGACCAAAGCCAGGTGCTTCAGAGAGAATGAACAGAATAAGTGATCAACAAGTGATTCATCCTGTCACCCACTCCAGCTTCTGGTAAATACATGCAAGTTAACGCTTTTGCATCCCTGCCCATCTCCACTAATAGCCATGGATGGACCTATCCTTCATGAACTTCAGGGGTTTTTTGAACTCTGTTATAGTCCTGGCCTTCACAATATCCTCAGTCAAGAGTTCTTCACGTTGACTGTACGTTGTGTGAAGAAACAACTTCCTTATTTACTTTCTCCACAACAATCATGATTTTATAGATCTCTATCACTAACTATGACTAATCACTAATCTATGACTAACATCTCTTTATTTAGCTGACAACTCCCAGTCTTATTACTCTCTTCTCAGATAGAAGCTGTTCTATATCCCTAATAATTTTTATTGCCCTTTTCTGTACCTTTTGCAATTCCTTTTTTTTTTTTTTTGGTGGTCGTTGTTGAGATGGGCCAACAAGATCTGCGCCCAGCATTCAAGATGTGGGCATATCATGGATTTATACAGACATGATATATTTTCTGTCTCAGTTTATATCCCTTTCCTAATGATTCTCAACACTCTGTTAACTGCTATCCCTATCTTGGCACCAGCCCACCTTGCTACAGAGTATATAAACAGAAAGGGATATTTTTCCATGGTCTTGGCATTTTACTGACATCACTGTGGAATGGTTCAGGAAGGGGCATGATATGCATTTTTAAGAACATAGATGTGTTCCGAAAGCTTCAAGAAGGGACTTTCTTCTGGAGTGTAAAAATCATCTATGGTGACCTTGAAATGTCAATAGCATTCCTGTGAGATTCAACCAACCCCTTACTCCCATGGCTCGTAAAGCTATACACTAAACAGTTGGACAGCAGCAAGGAGCGGTTCTACATTAGGATCTGCAAGTGCCTCTTGTGCAGTTTGTTCAATTGATTGTTAGACTTAGTGAAAAATATGGTTATAGCTGTCTGTTGTGTGCTTCGTAAGATCTGTAAAGCAAAGGGAGAGAAATTCCCACATAGTGGGGCATGGAGATGGATAGGCTGTCTGCTAATTTTCAGCAGATACCAGGGCTTTAATAAAAGCTCACTGTGGAGCAATCTGTCTCAGGGATGCTTTGAACGTGTATTTTATTAATGCCCCACAGTAATGTGCATTGCTTTTCCATATTGTGCCTACCCATAGTCTGAACCTTGCTTGACACTGTGTAGTAATGCTATTCTGGAAACGTACATCTTGGTTTGCTCTCATAACAACTTCCATCCCCAACTTCTATCCAGTCACCCCCCAACCTACTACTGGAGAAACCACCCTATATGCAATTCGGCCCTTTGCCTTTCCTAAGGCACTTGGGGAGGTAGGGGGAGGGGTCTGGCAGTGTACTTGATGCCCAGGTAATGGACATCAACCCAGCAACAAATCCCTCTTGGGTACCAAAACAGTGGCTGCCATGAATGAGGGGACTGTGTGGTACTATCTAGAGCATGGAGGGAATGGGATTTAGGATACCTGGGTGCTATCCACAACTCCAGCTCTCTGAGAAATCATGCACATCTGCTCCATGCCGCAGTGTCCCTGTTCTTAATCCCCACCCCCACCATCTGTGCTTCAAATTAATGAATGAAAATAATTAATTAAATGAAATGGTGATTTTGTTTTCAAGACATGGACTTTTATTGCACACGGATACAGACAATGGAAGTTTGACAAAGAAATCTTAGAAAGACAGGGGAATAAAATTGGGTGGGGAAAGCACATTCATCTTCCCTTTAAAAACTCAGAAGCCTTGCCTGACATACATACATCAGTGTATGTGTGGCTGTTATGCTTGGCACCCTCCCTCTGGGTTGAGTGGAAGGGATATTGCATTGGCCTCCGCACACCTAGTGCAACATGTGTTGGGGGATTACAGCAATGTCAGAATGCCATTCTACAGGTGCTACAGAGGGAGATGGGCCTTAAGGTGTTTCTCCTGAAGATCAACCAGATGCTTCAAGGTGTCTGTCTGTTCTTCAGAACCCCTAGCATCTCCTGCTGCATGCCACATTCATTTTCTTGGGCTGCTCTCCTACTCAGAATGCCCATGTCCGTTTTTTCCAGAGTCATTCTCCATGCCCTCTACTCCGTGTCCACTGTCCCAGAGGCATTCACTACCTCATTAAACAGGTCATCAAGCATTCTCTTTTGCCTTTGTTTTTATCTGGGAGTCTTTTTGCCAGTGTGGCGGAAAGGCTGAAGGTTACACTTGCAGCTGTAAAACATGCAAAGCACAGAGGAACCATTGTCAATGCAGACCCAGGGATCCAGTGCCGAGATGTTACATAAAAGTCACTCCCCTGAATCCACGCAAGTGTAAAGCAGAACATTTTCATTTCTACAGTATTAATTGAACCAGTTTGCTGCCACATCCATGGTGAGTACTGCCCTGGAGCAAGGGTGTTGGAACGTCTGCAGTGGGGGGTGAAGGGGAGGGGCAGGTAAGGGAAACCTGTGGTGAAACCAGAGGCAGCCAGGGGGTCATGCCACCTCCCATTTGTAACAAGCGCATTCTCTGGAAGTCGTGGACTAGTGGTCCCCTTCCCAAACTGCAAGCCTTAGCAGGGACAGTGCTTGGGGATAGAGGGTGCTTGTGGTGATCTGTGGCCACCATAACATTTGCCTTCCTCTCCCGCCGCCAGCTGCCATTCTCCAGCATCTGAGTAGCCAGACTTGGGAAGTGTTTAAAGCCTCCCAGGGAACCTGGGTTGCTGCAGGGAAGCCTGGACCCTTCACCAGTCAAGGTACTAGGTACAAAAGAGCAGCTCCCAGCATGTGTTCCCCCTCAAACCCCACCTTCCTGAAACTTACAGTTTCTGTGTACAACACTGACCCCCGCAAACCATACTACGACCATGTATTGTAAACTGTGGAGGAAGGGAGAGAAAAACCATAAAGGAGAGGGTGGGGAAGCTAAAGACATTGTACTTCTAGCTCGAACAATTGAAATGAAAAATACCAACATCTCCCATAGGTGACCCTAGCTGATATCACACTCCTGGGGGTAAAAGAGGAGGCAAGGGAATAGCTGATGCAAGACTCTGGGCTACAGACTGGGTCCTCATGCTGCTCTGCTGTGCACTGCGATGATGCCTCACAAATTAATACTGAAGTTGTATGGGAAAGCAGCTTTCTATAACCAATTGAAGAGTACCTCCAAAGCTTCCTTTGGAGATCTCTTTGGACAATTCCTGGGACATCCCTGTGTACATAAACAATCTTTTTCACAGGGTACCCTGGCCCAGCAATTGGGAAGCAGATAGCCACTCTACCTCAACTGTCTTTATATATAAAAATAGCATACAAGAATAGGTGACCTAACAATATTAACTGGAACTGAATACTCACCAGAGATTCCTTCCTCAGCATCATGCTCAGACACGCTGCTCTACTGCGACCAGCTGGACAGCTCTGGGGTTACAAACAGCTCCTTGCCCTCCAGGACAATGGATTTCCCAGTCACTTGTCTCCCATTCTTCTTCTCCTACTTCAGGATCTCCATCTCAGTGTTGCTTGTGGCGACCCAGGACTCTGACTCCTCCGAGATATCCATGCTGCTATTGGGATTCATGGTAGGGTAGCTCCTTGTAAAACTGGCATGTCTGCAGTACTGCACCAAAGCGACTGTGTGTCTCCCTGGTCTTCTGGTATGCTTATTGCAGCTCTTTGATTTTCATATGGCTCTGCTGTATCTGTTGTAGTCCTCCTCTCCCGATGCCTCAAGTAGTTTGCTCGTATATGTTGACATTTCTATGGTGAGATCAGAGCTGTGCCTGCACGGCCTCCTCTCCTCACAGATAGGAGATCCACCCCCTTCTGTGGGCTCCAGGAAGGAACGCAAAGCAAGGATGATCAGCTGAACAGATGAGCTCTCCATGTTGAACAAACAGAAAATGGAAATTCCAAAGTTCCCAGTCCTTTAACAGGGAAGGGGTTATTTCTTGGGTACCTGGCTGCGGGGCAATGGAGTTGGGCTGGTGACCAGAGCGGTCACAGCAGAACATTGTGGGACACCTCCTGGAGATCAGTTAACTTGAAATAAGCAATGCAGTGTCTATACTGCCACTACATCAACTTAACTGCGTTGAATTAAACAATATGCCTCTCACGGAGGTGTAGTAACTAAGTCGACATAGTATGCTAGTTATGTTAGGAAGAGGGAGCTGGCAGCAGAGACAGAAACATTAGGTCAACATAAGGCAGCTTATGTCAACTTATCTATGTAATATAGAGCAGGCTTTAGAAAGAGAAGTCTTCAGAGATGATTAAGCCATTAACTGTCCTTCAGACACAAGGAATCTTAGCTCATTCTCCTATTTAGTGGAAGCTTCACCCAGTTCACATATCTGTATTTTAAAAGTAATGCCTGGTAACGGGAAATATGCATCTGGAAGCCGGCAGAAGAACAGATCTCTTGCCAAATAATTCAAGCTTTTTAAGGTCTCCCCTCCTCCCCCCCCAGGAGTCATCTTGGGATGCCTCTGTTAATTAGATATTTCATCTTACTAACATTACTAATAAAATTAATTCCATGCAAACTCCATGAAATTCAATACTTTGCCATTTACACTGTTACGAATTTTCTAAGAAATAAAAATCATGATTCCCATAAGGGTCTGGCAATAAGGCAAGCTTTCCATTCCTTTACTCTTTTTTGTACCTCTTTTCTGAATCCTCTCCAATTTATCACCAACCTTCTTGAACTGTGGACACCAAAACTGGACACAGGTATTCCAGCAGCAGTTACATGAGTGCCACATACAACCATGAAAAACCCTCTTTACTCCTTTTATACATCCAATAATGCACTGGCCTTTTTTGACACAGCATCACACTAAGGGTGCGTCTACACTTACAAATTAAGTCGACTTAAGCTTGCTTAAGTCGACTTAATTTAATCTGCGGATACACTACATTTTCCTTAATTTGACTTAAGCAGCAGTTTAAGTTGACTTAAGGAAAATTAAAGTCGACTTTATAAAACCTACTTTAAAGTCGACTTTACTGGCTAAATTGATTTAGCCAGTGTAGACGCATATTAGCCCTAAATTGACGTAAGTCGACTTAAAGGGCTCCCCCACTGCCCTCCCTGCCAGGGTGGCTGGCAGAGGCACAGCCTGGCATGCCCCCCCCCACACACACAGGGCAGGACACAGCCCTGCCCACCCTGCTCCTATGCCCTGCCAGTGTCCCTGTCCTGCTCAGCCCCCATTGTAACCAGGTACAATGGAGCAAATGCTGAGCCCCCTGGCACTTGGCAAGGGGTACCCCCCCTGCCACCGTGGACCAGTCCCAGGTCCACCTAGCCCCTACAAGTTGATTTAGGCGTCCAGTGTGGATGCTCTAAGTCGATTTGGCAGGGTCCCCTTTAAGTCAACTTAATTTTTGAATGTAGACATTCTAAGTCGACTTAAAGTCGACTAAGTTGACTTAGCAAAGTCAACTTATTTGGCCAAGTGTAGACATAACCTAAGAGGTCATGTTCAACTGATTAGCCAACAGGACTCCCTAAAATTTCTTCAGGGTCATTGCTACACAAGATAGACTCTCCTCATTCTGCAAGTCTGGCTTCAGTCCCCCGCCCCCCCGATGTATAACTTTATACTTGTCCATATTAAAACACATTATTGATTGCTTGTGTTCAGCTTAACACAGTGATCCAAATCGCTATGTATCTGTGACCTGACCTCCTTATTTACTACTCTCTCAATTTTTGTCTCACCTGTAAACTATCAGTGATGATTTTATGCTTCACAGAAGTCTTTTACATTAACACCATTACCTTTACCAACCAAACTTGATCTTTCTTTTATGTGATTACAAGTTAGACAATCTATTTTCCATAAACCCATGGTGATAGACATTAACTAATAAAGAATGAGAGGAGTGTAACATAATTGAGTCCTGTATCAACCCTTCCATTATTTCACCCTGTATCTATGTCAGATTAACATGCCTATCAGTGGGTCAGCCCATTTACTCTTTAAAAATATTAGCACATTAGCTTCTTTTCAGTCTTGCAAAACATGCCCAGTGTTCCATAAGTTATTAAAAGGCAACATTAATGGTCAAGAAACTTTCTTGGCTAACTCTTTTGAAACTTTTGGATGCAAATTATTGAAAAATGTCTCACTTTAGTAGCTGCTGTTTAAATATACTTCTGAAATACTACAGGGATAGAAAATGTATCATCATATGATATGAATGCATCATCTATTCCTTTCCCCTAAAATGCAGAAGAGGTTGCTTACCTGTAGTAACTTCTGTTCTTCGAGATACGTGTCTCTGTGGGTGCTCCACATCAGGTGACATCGTGTCCAGCACCGTCAAGTGGAGGTCTTTCTAGCAGTAGCAGAGAGGCCTCTCGCACTGCCTGCAGAGCGGCCAAGCACATGAGGAGCGTTTGTTTTGTGCTCTCGACTCCTCGTTAGGATGTTTAAAGTCCTTAGTCTTGGCAGTTCGGCCAGTACCTGACGAACCTGTAGCCTTTTGAGTACTTTGTTTAGGAGACCTCTTGGCTGGGGAATGTCCCTGTTTCGAGGTATTTGTCTCCATGGGCAATAATGCCTTCCTTTTATGCCGGCTTGCCTGCTTCTGCCTGGGAAATTTTCCAGAACCCAGGTCTGAAGAGGGTCTTAAGGATTTTTCCATTAGGAATCATTTCAGACTTAGGTCCTTGTCTTTCATGGCTCTCGTGCTGAGGCTGATGCGATGAGAGCTTTTTTGAGGAACATGAGAGTCCCCAAAACAATGGACACATTAAGAGTGTCCATCAGAAGCTGGCATGGCTTCATTACAAGTCGAGCACCTCTTGAACCTGGCGAATTTGGCATATTAGTTGTTCTTCCGTTGTTTCTTTTCTTTTCTTTTATTAATTCTTTATTAATTATTATTATTTGAAGTAACAGAACCTATCTAACGATAGCATTGAGAGGGGAGGAGTTTAAAAAAAAGAGAGGGAAGGGTTAGCTAATTAATGATGACTGAACTATTTTCTTTTCCTATTTTTTCAGATTCTGACGAAAAGTTAACGCTGCAGAGACGCTCCGTCTTCAGCCAAGGATGGTTGAAAATGAACTGAGGGCGCGAGGGGCCGTTCACGCGCTCAGCCGCTCCGCGTGAGGCATGAGAGGCCGTTCTGCTACTGATAGAAAGACCTCCGCTCGACAGAGCTGGACGCCATGTCATCTGATTTGGAGCACACACAGGGACATCGCTCAAACAACAACAGATATATTTATAAAACACTTTTGCCCCTTACAAATTATTACTGATCATTCTTCCATTTCTATCTAGTAATGGATCAATACCATTATAAGGATTCTTTTTGTTTCTAATATATTTAAAATATTCCTGGTTATTGCCCTTAACTCTGGTAGCCATATATTTCTTTTTATGTCAGTTTTCTACAGTTCCAAGCTTTCTGAATCATTTCTAAATGATTTTATGTATTCTAATTGATCCAAAACCTCAACCTGAATCTAAAAATCCAGAACCGCAATAGGAGTGTGGGGGGAAAAGAGGCTAGAGGAGAGCTACCTCAACATTTTTATTCAAATATAAAGAGAAATGGTCCAATTTTTTTTTAATTCATATAATTGTTCTTTGTATCAGTCAGCTATTCCTTCTTTGTCTGCTAACCCCAAAAGATCTGAAAAGCCACTACTTTATTCTGACTATAATCTATTTGTTATATAAAAATAATGCTTACAAAAACAAACAATCTGTGTTTTAAAAATATTAAACTTTCCTTTAGTAAAACATTTAGTAATTAACCTATAGTTATCTTGCTTCTATAAGTGCTTTCATCACAACTGTGATCCAAATGTATCAATAGTTGCTTTCTACCTGTGGTCTAAAAAACAAAAGTTAAGTAAATACAAACCTAAAAATCTGGCTCTTTCAAACTACAGTTAGCAACTCATTTGTATGCAGAAATATTAAAAAATTAAATGGCAAATTAAAAAGCTATGAAAAGCAATTTTTAAATATGGGTAATATTAAGGGTAATAAATATGTATCTCAGTGTCAGGTATCTTTATATGTAATTGCCTTGTTTTAGAATACCTAAAGTTAATAATAGGTTAATAAGCTGATAGCCCATGCTGTTGCATGGGTGTAATTCATAAACTCACATACGGAAAAAAAGGCCAAAAATGGCTAAGAACTTAATCTGCAAACTTTATCAGTGATGGTTGACCCCGGTTTTATTTTCAACAAAAAGAGCTCTCAACCATGCTTGCACTTGTTTCCAGTGCTTCACATGTCCTCAAGCATTTTAGGCTTCAGAGTGATGTTCTTATCTTATACAGATATTATGGATTAATTATTTGCCAAAGCCATATTTAATAAAGCAGTTTATTTTTAGAAGGCCAACCACCATATTTACACCAGTTAACTTCATTTTAAAAGGAAAAAAAATTCTCATTTGTTAGATGAAGTGCTTTGCTTTGGAAAGTAGATGCATTTCATGGTCAATGAAAATTTCAGCACCAAACACATTAGAAATAACTAAGAGTGGTAAAACTTCCTAACCCCCATTAAGTATAGTGGAAAGACTATGTTAAATGCTGCCATTCATCACTAGACTATGGCAGAGGAGAACCTGAGTTGTGATTATTATAGGAGTAAGGAAAATGAATGGGGAACAGTGGAATGTTGAGTGCATGAGATGGACGTGCAACATGTGGGGAAAGATACTGGTGGCATGCTCAAGAGAAGGAAGAAGGGGAGCACTGGCTCGTCTCTGCCTTGTCCACTCAGTGAGCTGCTCTGGGTCACCATGGAAGGGAGTCACTGCTTCAAGTGAGGGAAGATCAGTTATGTAGAAATGCTAGCGTTCCCTCTCTTTGAAGAGCCTGCACTCTTCTTCTCCACTCAAGCCTCTACTTCAGTCCACTTCTCCCCAATTTCCCTAGCTCTATACGACTCAGCATCACTATTACCATATCTTTATGCCCCTCAAAGTTCCACTTATATCATGTCCATCATCTGCATCCTTATGGCCCCTTGCCCACATACCTGTTCACCCCCTGACCACCCCGTGTGTCCACAACCCAAACCCCTTCTTTTCAATATTTTTTTTTCAATCTGTGCCTCTGTATACTGATTTACTGCCTCCCCTTCATCACCAACCTTTGGGGCCCCCATCCAACCCCACCAACCCATTCACCATGCCCACTTATTGATGTCCCCACCCACAACCTCCCTAACCCATTACAAGCAACCCCTTAATCTCTTATACTTTCATCACTCACTGCAGTAAGGTTGAAGATATATATCATTGCTCAGAATTCTGAGTTCCATCAATTTTCACTGGTGCTGCTCCCTAAAACTCAACACTCTAGCTTGGTAGATCTGCAGGTACATAAAATGCCACTGACCTAATTCTTCCCCACTTGGGAATAGAGCAGAACACCTGTAAGCATGAGAGAATCGTGGAAAGAAGAAAGAACCAAAGAGTACTATTAATTGGAGTCTAAAGGCAAAACCTCAAATATGCCCCAGCTCACTAATAATTTTTGTTGCCCTCCGCTGGACTCTTTCTAATATGTCAACATCCTTTCTGTAGTGGGGAACACAAAACTGGACACAGTATTTCAGATGTGGCCTTACCAGTGCCTAATAGAGGCGAATAATCACATCCCTCGATCTGCTGGCAACACTCCTTCTGATGCAGCCCAATATGCCATTGGCCTTTTTGGCAACAAGAGCACACTGTTGACTCCTATCCAGCTTCCTATCCACTATAACCCCCAGGTCCTTTTCTACAGTGCTGCTACTTAGCCGATCAGTCCCCAGCCTGTAGCAGTGCATGGGATTTTTCCGTCCTAAGTGCAGGACTTTGCATTTGTCCTTGCTGAACCTCAACAGATTCTTTTTACCATTCCCCACAGTTTGGTGTTATCTGCGAATTTACTGAGCATGCAATCTACCCCATCATTGAGATCATTAATGAAGATGTTGAATAGAACCAGCCCCAGACAGACCCCTGGGGCACTCCAGTTGTTACTGGTTGCTAACTGGACATTGAGCCATTGATCCCTACCCACTGAACCCAATGGTCTAGTCAGTTTTTTATCCATCTTACGGTGCATTCATCAAACCTATACTTCCTTAACTTGCTGACAAGAATGCTATGGGAAACCATATCAAAAGCTTTGCTAAAGTTAGGTAGATCATGTCGACGGCTATTCCCGCATCCACAAATCCAGTCATCTCATCACATAAGGCAATCATGTTGGTCAGGCACAATTTGCCCTTGGTGAATCCAGCACACAAAATATATCACTGGAGAAGAATTAGCATTAGGGAATTGTTTATTTCAAATCACATACTAAGTTGAGTACTGAACACACTAGCAAACAAAATTTATAGACTCAGACTCCAAGGTTAGAAGGTACCAACCAATGTGATCATCTAATCTAACCTCCTGCACAACGCAGGCCACAAAACCTCACCCGCTCACTCACCTAACCTGTGACTGAGTTATTAAAGTCCTCAAATCACAATTTGAAAGACTTTATAGTACAGAGAATCCACTAGCAAGTGAGCAGTGCCCCATGCTACAGAAGGAGGCAAAAAATCTGGCAAACCCTTGCCAATCTGTCCTGGGGAAAAATTCCTTCCTGACCCCAAATATGTAGATCAGTCCCTGAGCATGTAGGTAAGACTCATCAGCGAGACACCCCAGAATGAATTCTCTATAATAACTCAGAACCCACCCCATCTAACATCCCACCTTAGGTCATTTACATAACCAGTAGTCAAAAATCAGTCAACTGCCAAACTAGGCTGTCTCATCATACCATCCCCTCAAAAATTTTATTAAGCTCACTTTTCAAGCCAGCTAGGTGTTCTGCCCCGACAGCTCCCCTTGGAAGGCTATCCCAGATTTTTACTCCTTTGATGGTTAGAAACCTGCATCTAATTTTAAGTCTAAATTTCCTGATGAACAGTTTATATCCATTTGTTCCTAGATTTACACTGGTGAAAAGACATATAAAAGTAGCCTGTTTAAGGAGTAAGATATTTCATTTAGAGACAAAATAAACATTAAGGCTAGAAAGGTAGGCAGGCGGTTCATTTTATACTGTATTAGACAATTAGAAAAGGCATAGAGAGATGCAGAAAGGATGTACTCTAGGAGAAAGATCAGTTGAAGACTGGTATGAAGAAAGTAAGTAAGGAATAGCTATTAAGTCCTTCTCGTAACACAAAAACTAAAGGTCACAAAATGAAATTAAGAGGCAGCAGCTTTAAAAAGAACAAAAGGACGTATTTCTTCACACAATGCAAGTCAACCTTTGGAACTCCTTGCCAGAGGATGTTGTAAAGGACAAGATCATAATGGGGTTCAAAAAAGAACTAGCTAAATTCAGCTCAGAAAATATTTTCCAAGACAGAAAAGTAAAGAAGTGAAAAATATATTATGTGACATTTTGTTTTCCTACATGCGCAGTTAAAGAATTACACAAAGCTGGAAGAGCTGAATGACATTCTGAAGAATAAGAGAAGGTCAATGTGTTTAAATAATCTAAGGAACCAGAGAAACAAAATAGCTGAGAATATTTTTTATTGGACTGACGAATTTTGCTTGGTGAGCAAGACAACCTTTTGAGCCACATAGAACTCTTCTTCTGGTTCAAGAAAAAGGTACTCCCCTGTGTCACAGCAATGTGCATCAGCGATAGCGTCAAATAAATTTGCCCTATTTCCAGTCTGAATTTGTCTACCTTCATCTTCTAGCCATTGGATCATATTATACCTCCCTTCGTTAGACTGAAGAGTCCATTATTAAATACTGTTTCCCATGTAGGTATTTGGGCTTCTTGTGCATGAAGTGCAAGTTGGTGGTTGTGCTGGAGAAAATGTTACTTGCATTGTAGTGACAAGCAAAGGCATTACTGACAATCAGAGAAATTGAGGACTTCCTTAACAGCAAGGTTTGGGAAAGATCAGTACACCAAGTTCAAGGAAAAAAGAATCTGGGTACAGAAAGTCCGGGAGGGACAGGGGTACAGCCAGAGAGGAGGCCTGGCAGCTTGTAGCCACCAGAAGCAAAAGGTCATGGCAGCACTCTATACGGCAGGAGACAGGGAACAATGGGCAGGCAATGATCACCAGAGAAAACAGAACAAGGAGGAATGCCACATAGCTAGAAGTGTCCAACCAATAGCAAGTCCTCAACATGAAAACTACAAAAGATACCTCTCAAGAGTCAGATGGTGTAAGAAAATGGAGATATGTAGAGGACACAGCTGTGGATGGCAGCTTGGCCCAACCTGTATGAAAGAAAAAAGAAATCAAGCCTGCCCACAGAGAGTTCTCCAACCAT
This sequence comes from Pelusios castaneus, assembly GCA_007922175.1. Classification (NCBI taxonomy): domain Eukaryota; kingdom Metazoa; phylum Chordata; order Testudines; family Pelomedusidae; genus Pelusios; species Pelusios castaneus. The sequence continues at coordinate 14,601,162 of ML685791.1, forward strand.
ACAAGAAAGACAGATTATAGTTAAGAATTCAATAAGAAGAAGAATCAAAAGAATGTTCTACAAAGGACAAGCAGACAACAGAAAGGTGCTGACTTCCTGGAACCATGACATGAGATGTTACCCTAAGACTAAAGCTGGTAGGCAAGGATTGATGTTTCATATCATGTCAAAGGATCTCATGGATAAGAAGCTATTTTAGGAAACCCAGAAGCACTTTGAAGAATATTCAAATGATCTTCTCCGAGAACTTGCCTGTTCGCCCGAGTGAAAAGATGACAAAACATTAAAGATTCTGCAGTTGAACTTCTGGCTTGGTAAGTGGTGTAGTGTGGAAGGTTTTGATTTTGTGGAACATTGGTGCCCCTGCTACTGAGGTGGAGGCCATCAAACTATACAGTCTTCACTCCCCATAGAAGGTGGAACAATCTCCTTAGGACCAGACTGTCTACTCAAGAAGGCATTCAATTAATAACAAAATAGGAGGGTAAAAAGAGGAAAGATATAAGCACTCATTTAGCACTAAATTGAGGTACTGAGGACACAAGTCATCAAGGAACCAAAGGACACAAAGAAAAGAAATTCTTAAATTGTCTATGATCCAATGCTAGGAGCCTAGGTAAGAAACAAGAGGAACTGTATTAGTTTGTTATAAGCATAAATTCAATCTAGTTGGTATTACTGAAACCTGGTCAGATGATTCACACACTGATTATAACCCATTCTGGAAAAAGTCACATTGGTTAGAAAAAAATGATTTGTTTAGAGGGGAAGTGAAGGTTGCTTTAAAAAAAAAATCACAAATGGAAGAAAGGACATTGATAAAAAGGAAAAGAAATCAAAAGCTAAGAACTGCAGAAAATTGATTATGTAGACAAAGGGACATAAGGAGAAATCTGTGGCTGAAAGCGTTAAGGACAATTTGGCTTTTTAAAAATACATTAGGATCTGGTCAGACTGTAAGTGGCACCAGACTCATTGTGTGTTGTGCTGGACTAGACTAACATGGTTATCCCTTTGGAAACAGGTAATTATAGATCTAAGTCTGACACTGATCCAGGGTGAGACAGTGGAACAGCTGATACAGAACTCAAATAATGAAGAATTTAAGGAGGACAACATAGTTAATGCCAATCAACAATGATCAAAGCTCCAGAGGTCAGAGCCTCATGGACTTTATCTAGGCACAGATCAAAGCTCCAAGAGGCAGATCCTCTGAGTCTTTGGGGCACCAACAAACAGACATGTTATCAGGGGCCCAAGGCCCAAGCGTAGAGCTCACACAGAGAGAACAAACAAGTCAACAAAGAACCCACAGATGGACCACACACACAACTCACCAGGTCCCACTACCTCCAACCACGAAGTCTGTGGGCTATGCCCTCCAAAACTCTCCTGTTCTCTGGCTCTGTTTTATACCCAAGGTTTGGAGCAGATTCTACACCATTTGCAGCCTCACAATGTTGGGTAGAATGCACAGTGACAACTTACATGTCCCAAGGGGAAATCCATCCTGTGCAGCAGGACATAAATCAACACAACAATGAGCTATATGCTACAACGTATCCTTTTTACAAGCTCCCCACAACCCATTCCCTTCCCCATGCAGTTCAACAATGTTTAGCACCAAGCAGGCTTTCAACCCCACAAGGGAGGAGCAGAATTTAACTAAGGGGAGCTGTGACCTGCCTTCCTTCCCCTTTGTGATATTACCATACTGGAACTTCATCAGTGTCATCTTAGTTTTACCACTCAGAATTGCTATATATCTAGAACCTATAAGGGAACTTCAACCATTCCTTTCCTGCACTGCATGAAAACGGAGTGTTGAATGAGTACAATAAATCCTTCAACTAATGACACACTGGAAAATTTAACAAGAGTTGTAATAGCCTATTCTTCTCCAGTGGAGAAACAACCTTCTCTAAATAAACTCACATTCATTTCAAGTTGTGTCCAATTATGTTCGGTTCCACACTCTCAGTTATGTTAAAGCCAGAGAAGAAAAGATTTTAATGGTTCACACAACACTGCAACATCTCAAACTAACTTCCTTATAATGTTACTCATCAAATCACTGAGGAAATGAGAAGCTAATTCATTCAAATGAAATTTATTTCAAAGGCTTAGATGCGAGTTCTGCTGATTTTTCTGGTCAGGAACTCCATCTGGAAACATACTTCAAAGACAACAGAACAGCAATTTTTCAAAACTAATCAACAACATGATGTGATTCAACGGAATGGAAATAAAATTGTTCTGAAAGAAATTTCTCTCTGCTTTTTTTGATAACGGTAAAAAAATCTAAGCAGCCATACTTTGAAAAACTGTTCCCACATGTACATCTAAAGAAACTGTAGGCCACCCAAAACTTCTTAATTTTGATTCTCATGTTCTCCCAGATACCAGTTTTCATGGATGGCATTGATTGATACAGTACTTGATTCAAAATGTAGTTATAATGTCTGTTGACCACTGTGGAAACTTGCAAGCCTATCAGAGCTTTGGGCCTATATTTCAGATTCACATTTTTGTTTTAACCGTTGCCTTGAAACATACAGGCTTTGTAGGCAGGCCTGGAATCCAGTTTTGGTGCTTCCCTTTATTAAACTTCAAGGAACTCCCAGGTAACAATACCACCACACTAATTAAATGATCTCATGATACAGCAAGGACTGGATGAACAAGTTGTAGGAGATTCTTTACTGTGCAGCCTTTGCCAAAAAGTATACTCCCAGGACCTAGTTCTGTACTCAGTTACACCCAGGTCTTGAGTTTGCAAAGTTTAGCTAAATAAGATGACATATTGATGTTAGATGAAAAAAATCTTTGAGACTCTTGGAACGTGTGTGAAGGGAGGGGAGGAATATGAGCGAGGAATCATTTACTATACGTCACCTACACACTTTCAAAACCATGACATACCTTTTTAAGAACAGAAAATAAAGAAGAGTAAAAGTTCCATGCCATTAACAACCTACGCCAGCAGATCTAATTTACCAGTGAAGCACTCTGATACTATAACATGATGATTAGAACTACAGAAAACCCCAAAATAGGAATATGTGATGTTTAGGATTGTCAAGATTTTTAAAATCTTTGGTAACAAATTTAGAGCAATTAAAATGTATATTTAGCACTTTCAACCATCAATAAGGTTCTTGTAAAATTATGCATGTTTGTTACAGCACACGTGTACTAACAATTCAGTTATTTGTACTCACCTGTAAACATTTTGGTAACAGCTTTACTCTGCTTGCGAGCAGAGCAGAGAAGGAGCAACCATGGAGGGAAGAACTCACAGTGATCAGCTAAAAGCTCTGCAATAGTTCCAGATAGGCTTGTAGAAGTTTGTTCACCTTCTGCAACGTTACAACCCTCATCAATCGAATCTACCAGCAGAAAGAAGCTCTGTTGAGGCGTCTTGATCCCCAAAAGAGGAAGCAGAATGCACCTGTAAGAATCATTAAACAAAACAAAAAATCAGTATTCTAACTATACTGGGCAACACACCAGTTACTGTAAAAGTCATGCATGTCAAAGAAACAACCTTTTTAAAATGTAGTACCATTTTAAAAACTATCTGAGGAAAGAAATATCCTGAGGTAGATTAAGGCTTTTATTAAATAAAGGTATTCTGAATAAAGGCAATCTGATCAAATGGTGATGTTCATCTTTACTAAGCAGTCTGACTTTCTTGGCAGCACTAACAAATCACAGTTTTGCTATAAGTATATACATTTTTCAAGGGCTCTTAGAAAAAAATTAGCTTACAAATTAGGTTTTTCTGTGGAAGATCACTAATATTGAGTGCCAACAAGTATTAAGTACTATTTATCACAATCTACTACTGAATTATGATCAAGAAAAATCCCAAATTAAAAAAATAAATATACTTGAGACTTCAAAGTTGTCAGTCTTGTATACTTTACCAAGAAATTAGTTTTATGAAGGATCATGATCCTATGTTTTTATTTCATGCTGTTGAGAATAAAAATAATTTAACCAAGGTGTGCTATTGTCATTTTGGTCATGTATTTCCCTGGGATCACGAAATTGCCACTTGAATAGGAATGAAAACAATGCAAAGATCTCGAGGTTGTGCAACTGAATTCACAACAATGAATACTGAGTGTGCAACAGGCCACATTAGTGGAACTGATTGTAGAATTCAGGCCTAAAGTAATAACTCTAAAACCAGATAAATGCATTAGCATTGTTCTCATATTGAGTGGCATCGCTTCAAAAAAAAAAAAAAAAAAAATCTGCATTCTCCACCTTAAAATAAAGTCTAACTTTTTATTAGTGTATCTGTTTACAACCAGTGTAACACAAACCATACTTCATAATTGCCAGCATGAAACTATTTATTGAGCACTTCCATTCTATACCACAAAAAAAAAAAAAGGGGGGGGGGAACATTTTTCAAAGCACCTGAAGGACACAGGAGCTTAAGTTCCACTGATTATCAAAAGAACTGCTTTTGAAATGTTCACCCATAGGTCTTTTGACAATTCAATGAAAATATTCTGAATGGATGCTCAGATGTTGCATTGATGGGGTAAGATCATGTAAATATCCAGAGAGATTAGATGTTCACATATTTTTATCCGTTTGCTCTTTTGGCATATAGCCCCAAATAAATAAATAAATCAATCGTATGACTATTATAAGTCCAGGTTAATAAAGGTAGATCCTTTAACTTGTTTTATTAACATTTCTCTTTTAAACATTTCAACTAAAACGTAATGAGTAGTTGCCATGCAGTCAAATTAAAGTACAGAAAACTCCTGCCCACTAATGGGGAAATACAGCCCTCTTTTCAGATGTGTAGGTTTCCTGTAGGTAGTATTCAAGTGGTTTTCCTCCTGAGGAAGAAGCACAGAAAGACAGGCTGTGAAAAAAGCATCAGCTCCTGAATAGGGTGGTAGTATGTTCCACCAGATATCCCTGTGTGATAGCACATTGTATTACCAAAATATATTCTTAAAAAATACAAGATTATACACTTCTTTCCCCTCTCATAGTTTCAGTGTGTTTAACATTACTTTTAACATTTAATTCCCCTGCTTTTTTAGGTTCTCAGGACTACATGGAATCCTTCTCTAATCCTTCCTATGCTGCAAAAATGCATTTGCCATTTCGGAAGCATTTAGTTGCCCAAAAGTTACTTCTAAATAAACTAAGTAACTTTTGTATATGTTGGAAGTGTTGAACAGCTACCAATGAACAGAAAAATAAATGAATGTAGCCAGAGGATTAAAATTACTGTGTTGAAGGATACCAAGCTCAGAGAAAAAAGGCTGCGACCCCATTCTTCTGCCTCTGCCCCAGAATACTGCTTATCCCGTCAGTTACTTATGTTCCCTACAAATGAATTTTCTTGCACTTTTTCAAATAAAAAGAATTTTCTTTTCCTATAGTTCTGTATGAAGTTAGTTTTACATTTCAGTTGGCCGCATTTGAAATTGATAATTATGCCTCTAAATTTAAAATGACAAAATGATCCATTCTAATTCCTAGCTGCATTAAAAAAAAAGTTATTTTTTTCAAGACACTGCATGACATGTATTAGGGTTTCTGGTGATTCACATTCTAATGTTCACTTATTGTGATCATAACTAAATAAGATGATCAAGTTTCATGTTTGAGGGTAAGTCTTCACTTATTTTCTTTGATAAGCAGTATTTTATTTCTGAATCTCAACAGATTCCACCAGGAAAAAAAGTAATGAATTACAGTATGAGATGCAATCAGTCCTCAAAGGTTAAAGGATAAAGAATAATAAGTAGTAAAGGAACCATTTTTTACCTTTTCTTTTCAAGAAAATTTACAAGCCACTTGCTAACCCCCTGTTCTATCAGTATGCTGACCTTAGGCCTATGCAACGGATTCTTCAATCAGATGGCTGTCCATGCAAAGAAATAATGTTGCTTGAAAAGCAGGGTTTTTTAAAACAATTTATTCTGGTTTCCAAGAGGAATGAATTGTGATTCTTCATCCCTTCTTGTTTCAGGTCAATGAAGACACAGTAATTTGTCCGGAAGAAAGAGTATGTGCAATCATATGAAGGTGACCCTAAGAAGAGCTTTGGCAGTGGACTAAACGCAATCCCTAGACATTACACACACTTCCTACATAGAGATCCAGTAAGACGGAGTTGAACAGAGCGTGTTTGTGAATGCAATATTTAGATTTCAGCACATATTCATTTTTACCCCTTTGTGTAACTTATGCATTTGAAAAAATAAGTGTTTATTGAAAACCTCATTAATTGAATTCAAAATTAACAACTTAAGCCATAGTGTGCAAATATACAATTAACTATTCATATATAGAAATGACCCTCTGTATACAAAGTGGTTCATGCACACCCTATTGAAGCCAAGTAAGTCAGTTTGTTTATGGTGTGTTAGTTGGTAGATTGCATGTTGATTATCTTTAGTAATTCCTCACTGAGACAAAATGAAGTTATAACACATTCTTCAAACTCTACTATATCCTTTAGTATATGCTTCTATTCTAAAGATTGTCTGTGGTAATGCCTAGCAATCGTCCTTGTAATAAACAGTAAACTTTCTGCACAGAAATTGAATTTAAAAGAAAGGAAGAGCAGAACCATATGAAGTTGCTCAGTAACATAGGAGTCCTTGTCACAGGGAAGGATTCCATTGTGCTAGTGTCTGCACAAATAGAACAAAAAGTTCATGCCCCCAAAACTTACAACCTAAGTATAAGATAAGTGTAAGACAAGAGACAGCAGATGGGAATACAAGGGCAATATGTGATATTACTACTCATCATAATAAGGAAGGCTACTGGTGTGAAAATACGCTAATCCCTATCAACTTTTTCATATGCTTCACGGCACAGGGGAGTTAAGAAGGATAGGAAGGAGGGTAAAACCATGCTTGTTTTAAAATTTAACAAGAAGCCAATGGTGGCTGGCATCATGGGCCCATCAGAGGTTGGAGTCAACATTTAGATAGTGAATAGGAGATGACTGATAGGGTGCATACAAGCATAGGTTCCTGAAAGTGAAGACAAGCACCTTATGTTTGATACAATAGAGAAGGACGAGCCAGTGAAAGAATTCAAAGGGAGTGGTGATGTGGTCAAACCAACAGGCTAGAAGAATAATCTTTGTAGCAGCATTCTGAATGAATATGAGCAGGGCAAGATTTCACTTGTCAATGTCAGGGGAAAAAAGAGGGGAGGGCGGATGTTAACTAATGAGACGAGAGCCTGGAGGAGACTTAACTGTGTGGACAGATAGTTATGGCCATGTATTAGATACATTATGCAAGAAATCTGTAAAATTTAAATGTAGACTGGCTGTGCATTCTCGTTGGCAAGTTAAGGAAGTATGGGTTGGATGAGTGGACCACAAGATGGATAGAAAACTGGCTAGATCAACAGGCTGAGCGGGTAGGAATCAATGGCTCGATGTCTAGTTGGCAACCAGTAATGAGTGGAGTGCTCCAGGCATCGGTCCTGGGGCCGATTCTGTTCAACATCTTCATTAATGATCTCGATGATGGGATACATTTCATGCTAAGTAAGTTTGCAGATGACACCAAGCTGGGGGGAATGGTAGACATGCTGGAGGGCAGGGACATGATTCAGGGAGACTTAGACAAATTGGAACACTGGGCCAAAAGAAATCTCATGAGGTTCAACAAGTTCAAGTGCAAAGTCCTGCACTTAGGACAGAAAAATCCCATGCACTGCTACAGGCTGGGGACCGATTGGCTAAGTAGTAGCACTGTAGAAAAGGACCTGGGGGTTATGGTAGATGGGAAGCTGGATATGAGCCAACAGTGTGCTCTTGTTGCCAAAAAGGCCAATGGCATATTGGGCTGCATCAGTAGGAGTGTTGCCAGCAGATCTAGGGATGTGATTATTCCCCTCTATTTGGCACTGGTGAGGCCGCATCTGGAATACTGTGTTCAGTTTTGGGCTCCCCACTACAGAAAGGATGTAGACAAATTAGAAAGAGTCCAGCAGGGGGCAATGAAAACAATTAGGGGGCTAGGACACATGACTTACAAGGAGAGACTGAAGGAACTAGGCTTATTTAGTCTGCAGAAGAGAAGACTGAGGGGGGGATTTGATAGCAATCTTCAACTACTTGAAGGGGTGCTCCAAAGAGGAGGGAGCTAGGCTGTTCTCAGTAGTAACAGAGGACAGAACAAGGAGCAATGCTTTCAAGTTACAGCTGGGAAGGTCGAGGTTGGATATTCGGAAGAACTTTCTCACTAGGAGGGTGGAAGCAGCATTGGAATGGGTTACCTAAGGAGGTGGTGGAATCTCCATCTTTGGAGATATTTAAGATTCAGTTAGACAAAACCCTGGCTGGGATGATTTAGTTGGAGTGGTCCTGCTTTTAGCAGGGGGTTAGACTAGATGACCTCATGTGGTCCCTTCCAGCCCTATGATTCGATGAAGGGACTTCTCATGGCCCCTGCCAGGTCCTGAGCTGGGCCTGCCGTGGCCCACCAAGGCAGCCTGGCCACTGCTCCCAGGTGACCCGGGGGGCCAGATTCCAGCCCCTCACAGGCCAGATTCTAGCCCGCAGGCCAGAGGTTGGACAAGGCTAATATAGACCTCAGTTGTATCTATCCTTACTCACCTCTTTTTCTAAGATGAACAGCCCCAGTCCTTTTAATTTCTCCTAATACAGAAGCTGTTCCATATCCCTAATCAATTTTGTTGCCCTTTTCTGTACTTTTTCTAATATTTCTCTTCTGAGATGGGACAACCAGTATTGCATGCAGCATTCAAGACACAGGCATACCATAGATTCATATAGTGACATCTTTTTGTCTTCTTATTTATTCCTTTCCTAATGGCCCATAACATTCTGGTTCATGTGCAAGTTTTTTGTTTTTTTTTTTACAAGGAAAACATTTGTAATACTCTTAAATAGTGTTACTTTTCTGTGTTTTTCACTGTACATAAATGCTAGTGGGCAACTGCTCTTTTCAGTCTCAAGAAATGGAAAACAAGGAAACACCACAAAGTCAATCAATAGTGCATGGCAGTAGTGTGAAAGAAGAATACAGCGCACAAGCAGCAGACATTCCTGGAGTAGCTACAGGTCCATTTGCCAGATAAAGGTTGGAGCACAAGCTTCCTGGCTTGCCTATGGGCCTCAGGTTGGACTCTCTGTTGACTGCATCAGCCTTGATCTGGATTCTCCAGATGGAGTGGTTATGGGTAGGGCTCTCCCAACTGTCACTGGAAATGCTGCATTTCTTGAGACCCTGCTTGATCGTGTCACTGTATTGGAGCTTTGGCCTTCCTCTACACCACAGGTGGCTCTTAAGTTGGCCAGAGAGCAGCAGACAAGCTTGAGGCATGAACTCCATGTGTTCCAGCCTGTGAAGCCCATCTGCTTAGGTTGCATAGGTTGCAGGGCAGTTCTCTTAACAATTGCATTGTTAGCGACCCATTGGTTCCAAGTGACTCCAAGGATTTCCTGAGACAGAAAAGTGGATGCTGTTCAATCTCCACTTCTGCTTGGAATAATACATGACTCAGCTTTCATAGCTATAAAGGAGAATACTGAGGACACAAGCCTGATAGACAGACACCTTTGTATTCACGGTTAACAGTTTATTCTTCCAGGCACATGAGGTAAGTTTGCTAAAGGTGACAGAGGGTTTTGTCAATTCTCTCTCGAAACATAGGTTTGCTTTTTTTTTTTTTTTTTTTTTTTTTTTAAAAAGCAGCAACATTACACTCAAGGTTTAAGACAACGTGGAAGAAGTATACAGTGCACAACAGTTTTCTATTGGTACATAATAGTAGTATAGGTACAATGGAAAATGCAGGCACAAATGTAAATTGCTTTTGGGTGTAGCACAGGATTGCAAACCCCCTAAAGTTGAAAAAAATTAACGTTATTTATTAACTAAGGGACAGATTAGGCATTCCTCCACTAGCCAACACAAAAGGAATTACAGGGAGGCAAAGCTGCATCTCTAAACCATTCAGAGCTGTAGAGAGGATTGCATACAGTACTTCACTAGATTGAGTTGTGTATAAGTGGCTGTACTCCTCTGTGTGATAGGGTGCCCCATGAACCTCTCAAATGGTCTGTTGCCACACCAGATGGTTTCCTTAATGCAGAACAATGTCAAAGACCAAATGCAGACCCCACAAAAGCAGCAATACAAGCCAGGAAGAGGATGATAAAATTTAGCAGCAATGTAACATGGATGCAAATTTTAGATTTTTAAAAAATGACTGAAAAATTAACCCTCTGAATCAAAATTTTCAGTCCTGCTCCCAGCTGTCTCACTAATTTTATATACACATACACATTTGTATTACGTATTATCCAATGATTGACGTCTCAATTACAATCCAGGAAGTATGCGGTCACCTGAATTTAAATGCACAAAGGTCCATAAAAGAAAATAGAAGTGAGGAGAAACTACTCTACTTATCTCTTTTAGAAAAATACGAGACGGGAACAATTCTAAGTGACTGAGCAGCACTTTAAGTTTTATTTACACGCACCCTAAAGTCTTTTGACTAATGATTAGATAGGTGTTCCATTATAGCTAGAGGACAGAACCTCACTGGTAAGGTCCATGCCCAATTCCCATACACCTGCATATCACTGGAAACATGACTAATACTGCCTTTTGCCTCTCAATTATCCAGTTGTTCTTACTGGCAATTATATTCTACTTTAAAAATCAACCCAATAAGCCCACACAAGCCATCTACTTCTGTATCTGTACAGAGACTTGAAAAATACAGCCCCATTCTTAGCACTCTTAGGACGTAACAAAACATTAATCACCTAAATGATTTCTGCCTATAAAACCACCAGTTGTGATTTCTAGAAGCACAAGAGAAAAGTTAGTGGATCTCACAGAAAGCAGTAAAGGATAGGAGCAGAAGGAACATTTTGCAGTTGGGCAGATTACATATTATATATGGGAAAAAGAAGAGAAGACTAGTAAAACATGACTGTAGTAACCAAACTAACTGAAACAACTAAAATGAAGTAATTTACAGAACACGATCATTGCTTTTTCTTTTGTGGTTGTTTTCAACTAGGTTCTGTGTGTCCCTTTGAATCTCTCGTGCATGCTGAAAGTAATTAGGATTAACTAGATTTTCCAAAAACCTCACAGTTAAATATTTTAAGATAAATTACAAAGCAGTGAAACAAACATGAACAACAGATTAAGTCCATGGATCAAAAATGCCCTGTCAGTTGATCAGAAACCAAGTGTTTCAACCTATAAACTAGGTACAGTTACTTTCTCTGTGTTCTCCAGATTCCCAATCTATAAAACTGGAACAATAACCTCCTTTGGAAAGCACTTTGTAACTACTGATAAAAGGACTATAGAAAGAATGAGGCATTGTTATTAATAAAAATATGTTGACTAATCAGTGTATAAAGTTTGCATTGCTAGTTACACTTCTTCAGTAACAAAATGCATCGCAAAATTAAACAATTTGGTATTTTTATACTCCAATAATTAGCTAGCTCCCTTTGCCATACAGAATCATTCATAGTCAACAGAACTTCTTTAATGACCAACGTCAGTTGACCACACTCTAAGACTAAACTGATTCCAAGTTCATGCAGCTTTATACATTCTAGAGTGCTAGTCACTAAATCATGAATAAAACTAATAAATGATAAATCTGACTAGAGTCTGGATTTGTATATTGTCCAGACAGACAATAAGCAAAGAGTGACTTCTGTGTAGAAGATCATTAATACTGACTTTCAAAGTAAGTATTATCCACAGAAAAAGACAGGGAGGGAAGTTGAGGAAGCATGGCACTGAACTACTAGAGAAGAATATACTCAACAACCTGACTGTTGACAAACATATTTTGAGTGTATAACACTACATAATTACACTTTCCATTGTTCTGTGACCATGTATTAAAAGGCACATTATAATGTATATGCACAAAATGACTCTGTAAAGAATGTGATAGGTACAGCAGGTTAACAATCTCATCTTAATGTTAAATTAGCCTTTTCAGTGTATTTGATCTCAGGAGAAAAGAGAGTACGATGTCTGAGTAGCACAAAATTCCTCAGTCACCTACGTACAATAGCCAAGATCTAGGCCACCAAATGTCTAATTAAATATCTTCAGGACATTGAGAGCACAGGGTGGACAGTAAAATGAAGCTTTCAACAAGTCCAGTTTCACAAACAATATGCTAACATAAAAGAATTCTGTTGGAATTCACCTTGTTCCTGGTCAGGTGGGAGTTATCCCTCTACAGCTGCCTTACCATGTGTCTTTTTAACCTCATTTACTACCTCAAAATCATTGCTTTAAATCTTTAATTTCAGTAATCCTTAGAGTCTTTATATTACATGCATTCTTTGCTAATACAGACCATATGGTTATTTTGTTTATCTTTCTGCCCATTCTATTTCTAGCAAATAGTTTCTTTTATGAAGATTTTGTTAATTTCCCATACATCCTTTTATAGTATCTCTACTGTCCACTCATTTATTTTAAAAACATTTTGTAAGACCATAACCATGCACGTGATACTCTCTCTCTGCAGGGACACACTTAACTTTGGTATTCATGCTATAGCTTTTTATTTAGTAAGATCTATTTTTAGCAGCAGCTATTATAAAACAGGGCAACTGACAGCGGTTATACTGAACTACTACTACTTTCTTTTTTGTTACTATGTACAAGAACAAATGGGTTATGAATTAGGAGTGTTTTATTGCACAAAAGACGAGCGTGTTCTATTTAATTTTATTTACTTTTTTCCTTAAAGAAAAGCCAATTAAAAATGTCAGCTTAATATATTTAGGTTTAGTGAATCTTAAATTAATGTAGGTATTACAGAATTTTCCACGGTTTATTTTCTGAAAAATAATCAGTTCCATTTTCATGGAATTGCAGTGGGAGAGAGAAGACTCAAACAGGAAGTAGTAGTATGGTAGAAGACTGTTGCTAATGAAGTTGAAATCAAATGGATGCATACTGCTGAGCATGAAACAGGTTAAAGGGCAGGGATAGTTCACCTGATATGGACTAGCCCAAAGATAAAGTTAGTATGAAATAGCCCTGTATCACCATTGTCACAGCTCCCACCCATGGTGGATTGCCCCTTGCAATTTTAAGGCAATTCACTGGGAAAGTTTCTTGCTTCTCCTGATCTTAAAATGTTAGCACTGCCGGTGATTAAGCTTCTTATGATTAAAAGTTATATAGTAGTAGAAATAAAAGCAACAGCTAGTTTCTTTTTTAGTTTAGTGAGAACGCAAAATTTCACCAATTGCACATGATACATATTTTACCCATTAGCAGCCCTCTCATATTGTCTCCTAGAATACTTCCTTGTGAAGCTACACAGGAGAAGGATGGGGTATCTAGATATTTATGCCATGCTCATCATTGATTATACAATATCAAAAATAAAAAGCAGTAATGAGTAAGGAATGTATAAGGAACCTATCAATGGAACAATCACGGAACTGGAAATTCTTCTATCCCACTATTTCCTCTCTTGCTCTCCCCCTAATTCATCCCCAATACAACAGCCAAAATCTTGCTTCTTGAGACAAACACTGACCACATAGTTACCTGCCCCTCACCTTCCCCCTGCTTTTGACAATCCCCAGTAGCTCCTCTTGTACCAAAGAAAAGCAAGACTGCTTTTGGGGTACGGAACATCTACATGCCACCAGATATCTCTTGTCTTTTAAATCATATCCTACCTGCCCCACCTTGAAAGAAAGGATAGGAATCTTAAAATAATCAAAAGAAGATAGCATCATAAGGCCATCTTCCATGCCATCCATACCAGTACGAGTTATCTTACAGTAGTGACAGGATCCTACCATTTAAAAAATCCTCCTTCATCTAAACATCCCCATCACCACTTCAACTTTTTATTTAAAAGGATATGTAAATTATCACTATCCTCTGGGTCTCATTACCTTTTCCATTTGTCTTTTAGATTAGATATTCTTCAAATAGGAAATATATCTTTGTGGATATTATCTAACATCATTAATTTAAAATGAATTAATAGCTACCAACACCAGCTCACAGGACATGGCAGACTTCTTACTCTTCCTGACGTACGGCCATTCCACATCTATTTTAGGACAATAGCAAGGTCCCCTTCAGAACACAGCTCCACTTTCGCTTTCAGAAATATTCTAAATGCTACCATCTCCCAGAGTTCTAGGAGTTTCTGTGTTGACATTCTCTATTCCTGCTAACTCTCAGAAGCCTGTTATAAACCCTTCACATGGTAAAAAACATTGAATTTGAAAGCGGTCATGCAGCTGGCAACTAATAAAAAAGTAACTAGCTTAATCACTGGGACAAATGATGGTTGTGGGGAAAAAAATCATAACCAGGACAAGTAATTAAATAGGTCTAGACTTGGTTTTTATTTACATTTAGTAAGAAAAAATAGATTAGATGAAAGAGGTTTCAAAATACTAACAAATACTAGTCTGTTCTAGTCTAGTCTGTGGGAGCTGTTAGTATTGTGCAATACTTCAGAGGAAAACCTGGAAGGTTTAAGATTGCACTCGGTGGATGAAAGACAAAACATTAATGTCTATTTAAGTACAAGATGAGAAAGGTCTACAACTTGTCATAATTAAAATTCCCCAAGGGAAACTGTCTTAGAGCAATTCAACCTGAATAGGTTAAAACCTTAAATGGTGTTATGTTCAACGTGTACACAATGATTCCATATACAGAAAAGTGAAGAATCCAACTTACCCTTAAAAACACATTACTATTACACAGGCTCCATAATAGAAAAACTTCAAGAGAACTGTCACCAAGAACTTAAAATTAATATTTAACTTTCAGACATTCTAAAGCATCAAGCTGGAAGTGGTGAGCAGAGAGGTACAGGACCCTTTACACAAAACATTTATTAATTATGAGAATGAAAAACTTAATATGCAACCCTGAACGTTAGTGTTTTGGACAGTACACTTGCAAAATGGAGTATGATTGATATCTATCAAAAAAGTAAACAGGAGTTTCATTACAGTTAAGTAGGGCAATATGCATACTAAAAAAGCAAGAATTTACTGTATGAAACATGTTATTTTACTTAAATGAGTTTTAAAAAGGTTCAGTCAAAATTACTATCTGAGTGGACAATTTCCCTTCAATCTTGCATGCTGGTTTCTCAGTCTGTGTCCTATCCTTTGCAATATTTTGGGCTTTCCAATAATGCCTACATTACAGTAAGGTTATTGCATAATTAAATCTAGGGGTCAAATACTATGTTTATTAGTGCAAAAACCAGGAAGTGACTTACTAGATCAAATAATTACATATAAATTTCTATTTTAGTCCAGTTGGCTAAGCACAGAGAGGAGCTGTATTCATATTACTGTCTGCAACAGTTCAAGTAGACTAATTTAACAAATTTGAGACAGCTAGTGATTTATAAACATCTTTAGCATCTATACACTGCAGCCTTCAAAGTATAATAACCCACAGAGGATACAATTAAAATTTAGTTTTATGAGCTTATTTTATTTTGCTTTGTTCCTTATTTCTCTCAAGAGGCTGTCTTGGTCAGTTTTCTCTTTTTTTTTTTTTAAAGCTAGATCTTAAAAGATCTTTTCATCTTGCAGGTAATAGCTCAGTTTACTGTAAACAGAAGCAGTTCTATGCTGAAATAGTAGACAGAGGTTTCAAAAGCTATTTAGTATTATTGAATGTCTTCCTACATTTAATACATACAAGTTCCTTCAGTCAAAAGTCTACAAGGAAGCTAAAACAAATTAACAAATTAAAGAGTCCAATGATATAAAGGGATGCAGTAAAAATTCTGCATTGTTTTGAAAGTCCTGTTGTAAATAGTTTATTTTTAAAATTAAACATTTATCATATCATTTTAATGATGGCAGATGTTCTTGGGATAGCATTTAATAGTGAGAAATCAAGTGTTCAAAGCAAAACATCCTTTTTTTATGGTTGATTCTTTGGTACCGTGAACAGACTTTTCAGCATTGCTATATGCAAATTATGCAAAGCTTAAAAGACTTGGGCATTTATACACGATTTGAATGTTTACATACAGAACATACATGCACATGGGAACTTTTATACCTCCTTTTTAAAAAGTGGCTTTCTATATTTGCATATTATGTATTCAGAGCTTTCCTACGTAACATTGGAATGAAATTACTCAGGTCAGTTTCACTGCTCCTATTTAGAATCCAAAGGTTTCAGCAAGATTAACAAGAATGGAGACCATTCCACTCTGCTTTTGCTAGGCAAGGAAACTAGCAGAGACTGCCTGGAGCTATTCACAGGAGAAAAGGATCTTAAAAAAACAAAGCCACCACAGGAGATTTGTAGCAATGTCTTCCAGCAGCCAGGAAATAGGAAGAGGGAAAGGTGTAGGGGATCCTCATTACAATAGCCAAGAGAGTCAAGTGAGAGAAGACAGGGTGTTAAGAGTCAGGTTAAATGACTTTACCAGTGGAAAATACAAACAGCTCACTAAAAAAAAAAAAAAAAAAAAAGTAAATACCTTTCCACTTCCCAGCAGTCTAGGTTTGGGCTACTGAAACTATCCGCAAGGAATGCCTCAAGATTTAGCTGGTTACCACACCCCACTACCTCTCTTCCATAGCTTCTGGCTAACACATACCTAGTAATGTTTTCCAGCCTTGATAGTAATAAAAGGTCTTTCATTAAACTTAGCTCTATTTAAAAAAGAAAAATGCCTGAATCTGTTACATCCTCACCCTTTGAGAGTATAGTTAAGACATTTTTCACAGCTATCATTTTCACCTTGTGGGCATCTGTGAAACTGTCAAAGATAGGGTGCATTAGGGTGGTGGACCCAAAACACTGAGGAGGGTTTAAAGAGCAAAGACCTACCCCCAGATCTTTCACAGCAGCCAGGATCATCAAGGCACAAAACTCTTACTTCAACAGCTACTGTGATATGGAATTTCACAGTGTCAGACACCTACTAGTAAGAGGCCACTGCGAGAGTTCAAGCAGCAAGAGCTGGAAATGGGAGCAGTCATTCAAATCAAAAGGGAACTGACTTTTACTTCAATGGTAAAGATCTACCACAATCAGAATTTAAAAATTAAACAGAAACCACTATCAGTCTAAAGCACAATTAAGTAGTTTGTACATTTCCAGATCACTAATAATATGTTTCAAATAAATAAATTTAAGACACTTCAAACAACAAAAGGCATACTAAAATCAACTGGGTGAAATCTGTGCAATTTCTGAATATTCAAATTATTTCTTCAAAGAGTTTTCCAGGAATTATAAGAACAGCTTCTTCATATTTCTCATTTAACTAGTCATATTAAAATACTAATACACTGCTAAGTCAAAAAAGCCT
The DNA here is from genome assembly GCA_007922175.1 of Pelusios castaneus. NCBI lineage: Eukaryota > Metazoa > Chordata > Testudines > Pelomedusidae > Pelusios > Pelusios castaneus. The sequence continues at coordinate 14,618,538 of ML685791.1, forward strand.
CAATTTACTTTTTAAATGTGGCAATGCACAGACAAGCAAACAGCTAAAAAAAAAAAAAAAAAAAAAAAAAAAATAAAGATTTTGGTGGTGATGTAGATTTATGGTCTCCCAATGGATTTCCACACCATTTTTGCTCAGAAAGTAGATTTTTTTTTTCCTTTCTGAAGAAACCTGCAAAACTCAGCCTGGGATCTGAAAGCAAAGCATGTTCTCACCACTTAAAGGGAGGTCAAAGCACCCTAAAATTGGAACTTTGTTTGAAAACACACGAGCCAGAAAGAATCCAGCTCACGCCCTGATAGCACTGCAGACACAATACAGCTAAGAGGAGAAAAAAAATTAACTTTTGCCAGCAAAGAAGCTGACTGAATACCGAGTATGATTTTAAAATCATACTTTGGCTCATGAAATACAAAAGCCCCAATCCATAAACATCTTCTTTCCAAGCACAAAAGTCATTCCAATGAACAACACTGCTACAAATGTAGAAGTTACTTATGTGCATGCAAATTTACAGAACGACAATGTGAGATTTTAGATGGCAGCTCCTGGATGCATGACTTACTGCTGCCCTAAGTGATAACACACTCCAATACTCCATAAGATTTCATTTCCAAATATAACAGAGACCCAAAAGCAACATATGTCCCAGCTTCAAAATCGCGACCAATGAAAATTTTTCAGTGATCTCCTATGCTTTTATATTAAACAGATTAGCATACCTGATCATCACACATTCCATGTACATAAAAAACAAACAGGCCAAGTACACACTACAGGAATAATCGCGCAACAAGCCCATTGTGCTTTAAAAGTCACGTGGTTTTTGTAGCGCAGGATCGTGTACACACTCTGCCGCTTGTGACGGAACGGAGCCCCCTCCTGCAATTCACCATTTCACAAGAAACCCAATTGAATTGTGGGAACCTATCCCACAGTTCCATCCATCCTGATTTGGCGCTAAGAATCCTGGGTAGAAGGAGAGTAGTGCTGAGCACCATGGGTAAAGTCTTGGTTTCCCATGGTGCATTCTGTTCCCCTTGTGTCACGAGAGTTGCTACTAGCAACTCGCGCCCATTTTCAACAGTAGCGCATTGCTTCCCGGAACTCCTTTGGCAGCAACATGGATCCAGGCCTGATCTCGACTGTCGCCTTCAGCATAATGAATACATCTCGGCTGGTGGCACAGTATGCGTTCAGCTCTGAATCAGACCAGGATTCGGATGACCCTGGGCTGGTGATTGCCATGCAGAACAGCACTGCATTGCTGAGCTCCTTCACAGAGCATCTGCACACGGTGGACCGCCGGTTCTGGTCATGAGAGACAAGCACCGAGTGGTGGGACCGCATCGTTTTGCAGGTGTGGGATGATGACCAGTGGCTACAGAACTTTCGAATGCGGAAAGCCACGTTCATGGAACTGTGTGAGGAGCTAGCCCCTGCCCTGCGACGCAAGGACACCAAAATGAGAGCCGCCCTCACCATGGAGAAGCGTGTCACAATCGCGCTGCGGAAAATGGTGACTCCAGACTGCTACCGCTCTGTCGCGAATCCGTTTGGAGTTCGCAGGTCGACCGTCGGGTTAGCACTTTCACAAGTGTACAGAGCCATTAATCGTGTTCTGCTCTGGAGGACAGTGACGTTGCGCAACATGTGGGAGATCGTCGATGGATTCGCAGCCATGGGATTCCCAAACTGTGGAGGGGCAATAGACGGCACGCACATCCCTATTCTCGCTCCGGAGCATCTTGTGACTGAGTCTATTAATAGGAAGGGCTACTTCTCCATGGTGCTTCAGGCACTCGTGGATCACAGAGGGCGTTTCACGGACATAAATGCGGGGTGGTCGGGTAAGGTGCATGATGCTCGCATTTTCCGGAACACTGGTCTGCACCGGAAGTTGCAGGCAGGGACCTTCTTCCCCGATGATAAAATTACTGTTGGGGATGTGGAGATGCCCATAGTCATCATAGGAGACCCAGCCTACCCACTGATGCCTTGGCTCATGAAGTCCTATACTGGAAATTTGGATCCCAGCAAGGAGCGCTTCAATTACCGGTTAAGCCAGTGCCGAATGACTGTAGAGTGCGCCTTTGGGCGCTTAAAAGGCCGCTGGCGCTGTTTGTATGGGAGGCTAGACTTAAATGAGGACAACATTCCTGCCGTCATTGCGGCGTGCTGTGTCCTGCATAACCTCTGTGAAAATAGGGGAGAGAAATTTCCCCCTTCATGGAACGTGTAGGCTGAGCGGCTAGCATTTGCCTTCCAGCAGCCAGCCACCAGGAGTATCAGGGAGGCACAGCTGAGAGCTGTCCGCATAAGGGAAGCACTTAGGGTGCATTTTAGTGATGGGGACTCATAGGACGCATTGCATCACTGTGCAGTAGTGTTCCCAAGCACTATTGGGTGCCGACTGGGGGGTGGAGGGACAGTGCCAGTGGGCGTGTACTGTACTATGCTCGAATGAGTGAATACTAAACATGCAACAACTAATCTTGTTGTGTATCAATAAAGATACTGTGCAAAGTTCAAGTGATTCAATTTTATTATAAAACATTAAATATTTACAGTAAGCAGTGCCTGCAAAAGGGGCTATAGATGCATGTAGGTGCATGTCTCAGTGCCATAGCTTGGTGCAGGAGTGGATGTAACATTGTACCAGGAGGATCCCTGGGCTTCAAAGAACTGCTTTGAGGGAGAATGGGGCATGGGGGACAGAAAGTGTTGCTGTGGCTGCGGGAGGGGGTGGGGGGGGAAGAGCCTGGAGCAGCTGGGTCTGCAGACCAACCATGGTCTTCAGCAGTTGGGTCTGCTCCTGTAGGATGCTTATGAGGGCATCCTTCTGCTTCTGCCTCTTCACATTGTTTTCTTTGCGCTCCTGCCAGCACTCCTGCCTCCATTGTCTAGTCTCCCTTCCTGATGCCTCATTGGACTGCATCAGCTCCTGGAAGATATCCTCCTTGCTCCTGCAAGGCCTCCTCCTTATCTGTCTCAGCCAGTCAGCTGGCGCAGACAACCGACCGGCGAAGGTTGTTTCTAAAGAAAAATGAAACATCATAAGTAGTGCTATTGTTCTCACTTTGGTTAAGGAGCCAGTAATATGCTCTCCCGCCACATTCCGCTGTGCCCACGGGACAGGGCATTGCTGGGGACTGAAAGGGCTTTTGCAAAGGGAGGTTCGGGTTGCCGAGACAAGACACACAGCTCCGTGAACTATTTGCAGTGCTTTGGGCGATTAGTTCACATACAGCACTGCCATGGAAGCAGTGCTTAGAGTGCCTCGGCAAGCCAGAATGCATATCCTGCATGTCACTGGTTTTCAGCCAGGACCGTACGCAGCAGGCTTGTGCGCACCCATGGTTCCCGCTGCTGTGCTTTGCAACTGGTGAGGGAGAGTATCCCTCTATGGGGGAGGGGAAACAGTTGCTCTCCCATCAAATTTAACTAGGAGGCTGTGGAAGTACATCGAGGACACCTTCAGTGATCTCAATGGAGAGGATTTCTTGGCAATTACAACATGCATTGAAGCACTGCTCATGTAATGGGGGGTAGACCCCCCCATCCAAAAAAGAAAAGAAAGGATGAAACTCAAAACGCCTATTTTCTGCCCGCTCTTCATTTGCCCGCAAAGCTTATCCAGCTAGCATAGAAGCCACTTCTGATGAAACTTACCAGAGCTCCCCTCTACTGCCTCCGAAGACAGTATGGAGAAGGAATCTGGGCAGCATGGAGAAGGAATCTGGGTCAGGTGGCGTGGAGAACAGCTCCTGGCTCCCTAGGTCGGCTGCACCACTTTCACCCTCCAGGTCATCTTCCACCTCCACGTCCTCGTCGACAAATTGCTCATCACCGTCTGCTCCGGTATCCTTTTCATGGGGGGGTGCTGACGTGTCCGCAGGAGCTTTTGGGATGGTTGTGGGATCCCCGCTCAGGATTGCTTCCAGCTCCTTGTAAAATTGGCATGTAGCCGGCGCTGAGCCAGAGCGCCGGTTTACCTCTCTGGCTCTGTGGTATGTAATCCGCAACTCCTTCACCTTCGACCTGCACTGAAGAGTGTCTCTCTCGTACCCCTTCTCTGCCATGGCCTGAGAAATCTGGCCAAAAATATCAAAATTCCGCTGGCTGCCACGTAACTGTGCATGCACAGCAGACTCTACCCAGATACCTATGAGATCAAGCACCTCGGCTGTGGTCCAGACTGGAGCACGTTTGCTGCACTGAGCCACCATTGCTCTTGGAGTACACAGCTGCAGCTGCACTCCACACCAAGCAAACAGGAGGAGTAAAGAATTCAAAAATTCCCGGGAATGATGGGAGGTACAGTCACGTCACAGCCACAGAGTGCAGAAGGAAGTGCAGAAGGGATGGAATTGGAATTCTGAGACATTTCCGGAGGTTTCATATTGCGCGGCAACCGTACACATATGAACTATCGCGGAACAGCTGTTCCGCAGTAGCCGCTACCACCCTCGTTTTGGTGGTTTACATGTTGCGCGGTAAGACGGCTGTTACCGCGCAACAACACGGATTTGTGTGTGGACACCGTGCCTGTTATTGCGCAATAACAAGCGTTATCGCGCAATAACTTTGCAGTGTGTACAAGGCCACAGAGTCCTGTGGCGCATTTAAAGACTAACAGATGTATTTATCGCATGAGCTTTCGTGGGAGAAAATCCCACTTTGTCAGGTGCTCTGTTTGTTTTTCTGCAATAGACTAACACGGCCGCCCCTTTGTAACTTGATTACATGTACTTGAAGTTATACTGCTTTAACACCATTAAGGTTTTGCATTAGAATGCAAGTTTGACAAAATTATAGTATGTGTATAGTATTTAGATATCTATTAGGGATGAAATGCTTATGGAGCTCTGCGACATCGGAAGATAAAAGGAGAGACATCTGCATTCCTATTTATTTCCATACCTATGAAGTTTTTGAATAGATGAGGTGTATCCTGTTGCAACCTTATCTGTCACTAAATGCAGCTCTGTTTAACTGCCTTCTTTGTTTGTTTTTCTAATACCAGAGAAAAGTTATCCATGGAGAACTCCCCAAAAATCAAGGAGAAAAGCTGTACCTACATGGGAATCAAAGGGAGAACCTGCGATATTGATCTATGACAACCCTCCTGATGAGAGTAAGCTGTGACATGCCACACTGGATTGTGCTTCCATAACATTTTACTCTTATTTAAAAGCAAGTGTACTAAGAGCAACTCTCTTTAGGAGAGATAATTTTAATCACCTAAAAAAATTTCACAATGGAGTCCATGCAACACAGTCAATTTGAAAGCTCCTCCCTGACCATTTCCTATGTTGGGGTTCATGACCTTAGTCAATAACAAGGATATAACAACTGAATTGGATTTAAAGAATTAGAGTTGAATTTCTGATTTCCTTTTTCCCAGTTCAGGGAATTTTCTCCTAGGCTACAAAGGTAGTTGATGAGTTTCTCTCTCTCTCTGGTCACCCTCAATTCCACCCCCAAATGAAGATTCAGCAGGCTTGCTTTCATGCAGCTATTTTCCATTATGGCAAAAATGTTATACAAAATACTACAGGAAAACTTCCATATAACTAATATTCTAGAAATCAGCATATGATCAGCAATAATAGTGCCAAAGGACAGATCCCAGAATATTTGAAAGGAAAGTGAGACTATCCAGTGCAGGGGGCCTGGATTGTGAACAGTGATATTTGAAGTTTCTGTTATCAATTAATTTTAAAACTACTATGCACAAGTCAAACAGTGCTCCCAAGTTTATATTATTTTGTTTTTTGCCAATTCAATGCTCTTCTTAAAAAAAAAGATAAGATCCCATTAAAACAGAACTCGAACACATCTTGAACTTGTGTTGCAGCTAACTACTGCACTGTACTGATGATGAAATAACTACTCGGTTTAGAGAAAATGAAACTACTGCCCACAGGTCAGTACTGATCACAGGTATATTTTAAATACATGACTAATGGTGCCTGGGAAGATATATTGACGGCAGTGGAGTCTAGTCCTATACTCAGAATACAGGCATAGCAGTCCCCAAAAACACAAACTTGCCCACTCATGACAATGTAGTTCATTGCCTGACCTAGAGTGACCATATTGAATGGCTAGGGATACTAACCAGCATTCCAACATCGGCTGATACGGCTAAATAAATAAGTTAATTTATCCCAGTTAAGGTAGAAAGTTACATACTAGGGACACATGAGTACTAAGAACACTGAATCTTTCCCCTCTCAGTGCCACTGACCATCCAAAGAGCCAACATATTATGTTATAAAAGTCTTCTAAACCTATTTGAATTTTAGCATGACCTAGAGGTGAAACATCTCATTAAAATACATGATTCTTCTATTCTCCCAGATTATTTTTTGCCTTCTCAGGATATTTTATATTCCCTATAATGTTATGAATTCTTTTTTTAGTGTGTCTGCCTGCCCCAATTCCTTTCCTTTTCTTAGTTTCTTTTTATTTCTACCTTTAGTCTAATTTCTTTTAATTTTAATGGTGCTCTGAATCTTCAAATCCACATAGAATAAAGGTTTTACTTTTTTTTTCAAGAGCAAGGGAATCCCATGGAAGATTACATCTGTACCTGTGTTATTCCTTTATATAAAACAGTGGTATCAGCAAAGCAGAAACTTGTCACTGTCAAAATGCTCCTGCTGGTACCAGTGGAAAAGATGTGTATGAAGAAAGAACAAAGGCACATTACTTTGAGATTGGAGGTGTTCTGTGAGGGCCAAGGAAATAGGATAAAAAGGAGAGGCAGACTCTTACTGCTTCCTTCCTGCTGTCCTCCTTCCATTACTAGAGCTATAATAGCATGAGCTCTCAGCAGCAGAAAGGGGCAATTGTAGTAAGCTCACTAGTGAAGCACGTGTGTAGAAGAGTGATCTGAAGAGACTGGGATGCAAAAAGGAGACAGTAAGATAACAAAAGGAGGAGGACTGCAAGAATCCAATACAAATAAAATGGATGGCTGCACTGGCAGTCTAACAGCAGGAAATACTGATTTAGGACCACATTCAGTCTTCAGGGATTATTTTCTTTCATTTCACATTTAAACTTTGAAGACAAATGAACAATCTATATAGTTTTGAAAGTTTATATATAGTTTCAAAGCTCAAAAACACAGGATCAACCTAATATGAAAATCCATTGTATAAGTCATCTAAATGACTAATATAGAATTCATGTCTTTAAATATATATATCATTAATGTAGAGCTTGAAACATAAGGGTAATTTTTTGTTAGTATCCCACATGCTTTTCAAAACTGGATGCTTAGAATTAGGCTCAGATCTACACAGAGGCCAGGTTCTAATTATAGGCTTCTGCTGGCATACCAACATCAGCCATGGATGTGAAGAGATGTCATCCCTGACAGACATAGCTACGCCATCATGTTTCACTCCTACGGGTAGTTTCACCATACCAATACAAAGCACAGGTCTGACAATATAGCTGATCAACGGTAGAAGAACTTTGCTTATTTAGCATGTTACACTGATAGACTGCTCCTAACGCAGACATGGACTGAGTTACATAAAGTGGTCCAATTTTCAAGCCTCTTATGATTTAGTCATAATGGAGTTTCTAACATGACACAGAAACTTTAGGTACTCACCTCAACCCCCAAAAAATCCTGGCCACTGTTGTATTCTCTATTTTAACTACAGACTTCTCACAAGTAGAAATTTAAAAAAAAATAAAAACTAAGTAAAACTCCTATGGAAAAGGATAGCATCATCTAACATTTTTTGCTATTAAATTAAATCTAAATCCTTGAAGTGTTTTGAATCTAGAACAAAGTAAATAACACAGTGAAGGTAAGAGACAAGAATCTAAAGCCAGAATTTTCAGCTGCAACTGTGTTCATTCAAACTATTTTGTGATAGAAAATGTGCTTATCAAGAGGAAAAGTGCCCAAAAGCAATACTACCAGCTGTAATTCCTTCTTTTAGCTTTACACAATGACTGACATTTATCAGGAGGTCTGCTCAAGTCTGCCACATTCCTGATCTCATTTCTCTTTGAACCGTACATCCTACTTTAGGTACAGTTTCAAGGATTATTAATGAGTGTGATAAAGAAGTTAAATATATTAAAAGCTGAACTAATTTACGTGATTTTATCACTATTTTTCAATTTTTTAAAACAGTAAATTGTTCCTAAATTAATCTTCCCTGGGGACCTTGAATATTGGGGGGTGGGAGGAGAATTCTAGGGCAATATGCAAGACAACAGAGAATAGCATTACCAATATACGCTTGTTCAGATTTATAAACAAAAGATTGTCCATTCCAGGCCCTGAACTTGCAACAGGATCCACAAGAGGAGACTACAGCTTCTGCCTATCAGGAACTAGCATTGTTTTATAAATAGCTATTGTTCATTTTCCTTCTTAGAAGCTGCAAATAGAGAAATAGAAGTAAACTACTCACACCAGGATTATTAAGATGAAATATGAATGGGAGAATTCTAGACTGCCAAGGTACTGAAAAAAACACAAATTAAAGGAGAAAGATTAGGAGCTACAGGTGCTTAGAACTTTGAAAGTTAAGTACTTAAACTGGCCTGAATACTGAAAATGGGGCAATTGATGTCATTTACAAACAATGAAAAACTCACTCTATATTTTCACATAGGTCTATTTAAAACTTTTGCAGGGGGAGATGATCAACTTAGTGTTAGTAAAAAAGATAATGGTTTGAAAGCACTGGAGACTGAAATCCTGTTTTTGCCCTATGGATAAACAGAATAGGTATTGTACTGGCAAGGTGGAGTAAGGAAAGCTTGCAATGTGTTCTGGTATTGTTCTTCAGTCTCAATGCCTGTTCAGATAAGAATTTTTTTTTTTTTTTTTTTTTTAAATGTGGACACCAGTCCAACAGAATTTCAGAGATTAACAACATATTCACACTGGCCACTCAAGAGCCAGGACTTAGCTACTACTGACTTTAGAACGTTTCAAATCAAAGACATACTGGTAAAAATTCCCTATTCCACTGCAACCTCAGTTAGTGTCTTTGCTGTATTTTCTTTCATTTTAATTTGTCAGGTGAGATTAATCATTTATGCAGCCATACCAAAAAAAAAAAAAAGCAATGTCTAGTATTATGATCAAGAATACACATCCCTAAAGATTTTAGTGTAAATCGCTCTACAGTGTGATTATCACTGCCACTACTGCCGATAAAATGCTTTCAACCGTACATTAAAACAAATTTTCATATAGCACAGGGCAGTGATGGCAGAAACGAATACTGCACTGATGAGGAGCTAATGATTTTCTTCATAGTCATTCAATCAACCCTGAGACACCCTAGATTTTGCTAGAAAAAAAATGAATGCCCTACTTTGTGTAGAAGAAACTTTTAGAAAGTATGGATTCCCTAGTTTGGGTTTTTAAAAATATCTACAAAAAATTATGAGTTTCCTGTAAAATTCAGTACCATCTAATACTGTGAAAGAATGGTAATTCTATAAGCACTTATGGAAGTTAGCACAACGCTTGTGTAACCCATATGCCTGAAAAGGCTATCTCTGAGAGACCTGCTGAGGGTGGGTTACTGTTGCTGGGCAGATTAGCTACCCACAACTAGAAACTTACAGAAGCAGGGAGTGGTAGCATTTTGAGCATGCTCCATAGGGTGTCCTGCTGGTGTGATGTGATGTTGTCAGTCAGATGACCTGGGAGCAGCAGTCTGTGCAGACAGCAGGCTACAGCTGCCTTGAAAGGAGACCATGTGCTCAGTTTTCTGGAGAGAAGCTGAGCCAGGAGTGAACAAGATGTTTTCTCCCTGTAATGGAATCATTTGCAACAGACCTTGCAGACATGCATATGGGACTGAGGGCAAAGGAGAAGGAAAAGCCTGCATGGAATGCTACAGAAGATTCCTGCAGTGAGAGAAGAAGAGGACAGCTATTTCTTGCCACTCAAACTTCTACACTGGAACAGAGACTGTAGCTGAGAGTTGGGTGAACTCCACCTGGACTTTGGGACTCTTGGGTATCTTTCCTGCGGGGTTTTCTGTAGGGATTGTTCTTGGTTAATTGTATTTTGTTTTCTTAGGATAAGGTTTATTTAGTTAGTAGTTAATAAAGTTCATTGTTATGTTTGTTTTTAGTAGTATTTTATTGAGGGAGAGTAACTGAGCAATCTTTGCTGTGAGTCCCATACAGACTGGATCCTGGGTCTCCAGCTGCTTTCTCCACAGGGATTGGGATTGATTTCTGTGAGGCACTGGAGAAGGGCAATTAAATGAATTTTAGCCCACCCGAAGGTTACACTTGCATATTTAAGATGGATAGATTTATCTTAATTTAACATTTTCCCACCTTATCTTGCTGGATACAGAGAGAGGTGTGATTCAGGATGGCAATTCTTAAGGTCTATCATGCCTGACGGTGGCAAGTACCAATGCTCTTTAGAGGAAGTGCTACAGCCCAGCAATATGTGCTCCCTCTCATGGACTCTTATTGTTATTCTTTGAAGCCCTATACCTTCAAAAAGTGTTACTAATTATAACTCTGGATTTTCTTTATACCCATTGCTATATTCTGAAGTAAAGATTTGTGTAATCTATGGGAACAGAAAGTTAGAATTTTTTCATTACAATTTTGGAAACTACAAGAACAATCCATAAAGCTCAACACACCATGATGCTACAAGAAAAAGCTTATTTTTCCTGCCTGTAAGACCTCTAGGCTCTTGGATGAATGGCACCATATAAACACAAGCTGGTTTTACTTTTACCTTTTAAATGCTTCAGCAGGGTTCCTCTCACATTCTCCAGGTTGCATGAGACTTTGAACAGCAGGATCCCGCAGTTTGTCTTCATATCCTTGGATCAGTCCACTGTGGCAGATCTGGGTAACTAAACTTCTAATAAACCCTCCTACACACAGTGTGTCAGAGTCTTGTGCCCTGCAGAAATGGAAAGCTAGAGCTTGACGATGCAAGCCTCTTTGAAGGCTTGCAGGTGAACTTGGCCACAATAACTCAGTACAGAGGGCTGTCTTCCCACTACCAGGCCCTCCTACCAATAAAACACCCCAGGCAGTTCCTTTCACAGAGACAACACCTGCATTATTCCCAGAATTTGCAACAAGAGATGGTTTGCTGGCAGCAGTATTGCTGCAGTTAGCTTTCTCCTGAAGGCAGTGTAGAAGCTTGTGGAAAACCCACTCCCTACAGTAAAACTGCTTCCCTTGCAGCAAACTGGTTTGAGCCATTTTGTAGACCTTCTTCCCAGGGAATGGTCACAAGCAGCTATGTAACTTCAACATCTTAAAGTCTGGATATAAGGATCCATCTTACACACAGATACATCTTCTGCATGGAGCTGGCCACAGGGTGACATTGTCAGTTAACCCTTCTTGTAAAACTCCTTAGCTTCTTTACAGAACAAATGGAGTCATTCGATTCAGATGCTTTATCCTAATTAACATGTAATCTGCTTCATAGTTCAACTGCTTACACGATGAAGTGATGCCTGACCAAGACTTAACAATACTTCTCATATGGCTCAAAAGGTGACGATTCCATGACTACATTTGGAGGTTATACAGTTGTGCATGTTCCCAGAGTACAGAAAGACAATGCATCTAGAGAAATTCAGAGACGGTCTTTTCAACTCCAAGCATTAATCTCACTGGATTATCATCCAGAAAGCTGTCCATGGTAAAATATAGCTTGTGGGGATTCTATACAGATTTTTTTTCTTCAAAAAGTAAAAAGCATATTGCAAACACAAGGAATTGAACCACTTTTTGTGAAGTGGTCTGTATAAATACTAAATCGAGCAGGCTTCATTTATCTGTGCAAGCACTAAGGAAGTGCTTCAAATCATCTTTACGGTAGCAGAGCTGATGCGAAAATGTTAACACCTCCTTAATGTATGACAAGTGCTTTCTCGGAAATCCTGGACTCAACTTATTTTAAGGGATCTCAATTGCAAGATGGCAAAATACACATCCTCTCTGGACCTCTGAAATAAAGAGCAAGACAATGGTTTTAACTGCATGTGCAAGACATCACAATATTACTACAGATTTGTATGAAAATATCGGTATTACTCATTCTTATCAATTTCTGAAAATCTTTAAGTTAACCTCCAATTTTTTAGAAGAAATAATTTCAATCAAGGTTTCCATATTTCAGCTATAGGCATAAGCTGCAATTAGTCAAATTTTCATCCTTTGATTCGTTCTAAAAGGACCTTTAAAACACAGGGAGGAAGGTAAGCCTCCCACTGCTCCTAAGGAGACACATGCAGGGCTGACTCTTCTTCTCTACCAACATTTGATTATCCTTTTACCTGCTTTCTCCACCGTCAGATGCATTTTTACACACCAGCGCTACCCACAGCTCTCTTTGTTCACGGTTTGTATGCACTGGAGTCACAGTTTAATCCACCCACCACTAACATGGAACGGATTGTTGTGCAGCACATTTCTGTGGCCTGCACTATTCCGCTAGGTTGGGGTCGGTCTTTTTTCTTTCGGCTCTGTGCTTTACGTCGCGAGTGGCCGGCTTTCCATTTCAGCTGAGGGCTCCCAAGTCACTGCAGCGGGTCTTGCCGGCCCAGCTACATTCCTGCAGCAGGACTGGCGAAGTGAGCAGCTGTGAGCTCTCCCCATCTGCTGCTCAGACACACTACACTGGAGACACACGCCCCGTCCCTCCTCCTGGCCCCCGCGCAGCCGAGCAGACAGGCTGGCTTGTACGAGCACACAGCGCCCGGCACAAAGATCCCAGCCTGCAGCTGTCCCGCGCCCTCCTCCTTCCCGGGAGGCGACCGGCTCCTCACCCGGGCTCACCGCCCTCAGCTCCTCCCCCCCGTGTCACCGTCGCCCTGCACATCGGCGGGGCAGGCAGGAGCAGCCGCGCCGCACAAGGAGCAGCCCGGGGCGCTGCACCGCAGCCCCGCTCGCGCTGTCGCAGGCAGCGATCGCATGAGTCCCCCGCCCGGCCGCCGGGGAAGGGCCTCGGTTACCTTCCCCCACCGCTTCCACTCCCCGCCGGCCGCCGCTCCCGCACGGCCCGCCCCCGCCTGCTTCGCGCTGCCGCGCCGAGCTCCGACCGCGGCTGCCCCAGCCCGTCCGGTCCCCTCGGCTCCGCCCCGCCCCTTCCCCCTCCTCCGCGCCGACCCCGCCTCTCTTCTCTCTCGCGCAGCGGCCGTTGGGGAGGGGGCGTGGCGGGACAGATGCTGTGTGACATCTGGGGAAGAAAATAGTTCGGGGCGGCGGAGGGGGCTTGTGTACTGCGTCCTGCTCTAGTATCCTTCCACCGCCTTATCACCACCCCTCGCCGTACCGGCGCTTTGTCTACGCAGCATGTGTCGCCCCCCCCACCCGCGTGCCGAACATTCGGACAGAACTTGGCTCTCCACTCTCCCCCTTAGTGTCAGGTGCGGGCTGGCTCCCCCCATGCACGTGGGGGAGGGGGCAGGTCCCAGGAAGAAGCCCTTTAGTTCTCAGACTTCCCACCCCACAGCTGCCGATTGCGAATGGCCCGCACCAAGCGTTGGGGGCGCCCACAATGGTATGGAGGAGCACAGGGGAAGGAATCACAGTAGCTCCGCTCGCAGCTGCCCAGTATGGGTGGGGTGTCAGCCTCATTTTAGAGAGTTGCATATAGTGGTGGGGGCCGCTGTGCAGCTACTGCTGACAATTTACAATAGAAATAATGGCATAACAGCTGTTAGGTCAGCAAAGCATTAGCACTGCACGAGGGGAGCCCGCAGCACTTTATAGTGCCTGCATTTTTAAGGCACAGGGTGCACCCTACATTTCAGCCCGTTGCCCCCTGCCACCAGCATTTTGGGAGGTGACACACACCACTTAAGGGTTTTCCCACCAGCCCCACCCCTGCAGCTTAACTCACCTGTTCCCTGGGGCTGCTTCCCACAGGAGAGGTGTGGCAGGCTAGACAGCCTCCTGATGCTGGCTTTGCTTAAAGCAACTTCTCTGAGCCAGCTGGGGAAGCCCTGCAGGTGGCAGCATCCCAGGGAGGGAGGCTGTGCCTGTGTTGTTTTCAATCTGTTTACATGGACTACCACCTGAATCTGATAGCTGCCAAAAACTCTCAGTTCACAGAGCAAAGTACAAAAAATTAAGATGAAACAGAAAGGTCCTGAGGCAGAAGTGTTGACTGTACTCATACAGAAACAATGCATTAAGATTTTTCTATGTGCCTTTAATTCTTTGTTTAACTAAACACACACCTGATAAGCCTACTCCCTCCTGCTACTCCATTGCCTTTTCTCATTTTACACTGAGTTGTCCCATTTCAGACACCAAATTTCACTTTGCTGACAGAAAGTGCAGCTTTGCCAACCAAGTCTAACAAATTACTTGCAGTAATGTGATTTTGGACAGTTTTCTCTTGCTACTCATGATTCATACAAGCCAAATTCATAGCTTTTCCAAGTCTGCTGCTGGGGAGAGGGCTGATATGCTGTCATTCAGCAAAGCCAAAGAGCTCACACTTTATGAGGAGTGGGAAATTACCACCTGATCACTGGAGTCTCTAACCCTTTCACAGGGCACACAAAAGAGTGTCAGAGCAAAGGGAAAGCTCCACTGCCAGTCTCCTTCTATACAGGGGCAGAAGATGACATCAATCACTCTGGGGAGTGGGGATAAGTCAGTGCCACACTCTTGCAAGGATGTTGCTTCCCTGCTTCAGGCTGAAGATGCCACAAAGCAGGACAGTGACAAAAAAAAGAAGCAATGGGGAACAAAGTGACAAGGACTAAAGCAATCATAGAGGGAACAGGAGATAGTGATTACAGGTGGCAAAAGAACTACATAAGAACAAGATAGAGTGACAACCGAGTGAAGGAGAGAAAGCTCTTTCTTTCCAGTTAAGGAATTTAAAGCCGGAAGAGACCATCATGATCATCTAGAATGGGGACATGCAAGAAAAAAGAGAGTGCCTCCTCCCACCACAGCAAAAAGGAAAGGGATGTGGAGCTCAGTCCTCCATTTTTGTATAGATTTCAGATTGAATTTTTAACATGATGCAGACACAATTTAAATAGAGAGAGAAGGATACTCCATTTTGCCTTCAAGTTAAAAAATAGACAAGCACATTTGCTCCATCATGATTTTCTGACTTCTTGTTTTGTTGCATTGTTTGTGGGAGGTTTTCCATTGATTTCAGTGGGCTGTGGATCAAGTCCTAGACACTCACCACATAGTGCTCACATACTAGTATGCTCTGTGAAGTCAGGATAATGTGAAATATGCAGACACCCAGATCCACTTAGGCATTGCAATGCTCAGCACCACATCACCTAACTTTTAAGACCTAGAAAATCATTGGAACAACATTGGGATCCACAAATCCCGAGAGCAGGCCTACACCATGGCTTAAATCAATCTAACACCCACTGAGTGATTCAAGTTACAGCAACTTAAGTGCTGTCCACACTGGCACTATGTCAGCAGGCGATGATCTCCTGCAGACATAACTTCCACCTGTTGAAAGGTGGAGAGATTATGCTGATGGCAGACAGCATACAGCTTCTTCAGACTTGGTACAGCTGCGTCAATGTAGTCTTGCCCTGTGTTAGAGACACAGTCTCCCTGTTTAATGCATGGGGAAAGGCACCTAAGAATAGCATTCACAAAAGCCAGCATAGCAGTTGAAGAGCCACCTAGATTAGCAACTGGGAGATGCCAATAAGAAGAACCATAAATCCCACCCCTCAGGGAATTTGGTACCTAGGCTACAGAGAGGCTCCGGTCTCTGCTTGTGATCCATAGCTTGGAACCTTCTCCAAAGCTGTTTCTTGAGAGAATGAGATAGGCACCTGCCTAATACCACACAAAATGGCCAGGAGGAAGAGGTCTTCCCTTATAAACTTCGGCTCAGTGATTTGGGTACTAGTCCCCCAGGATGTGAGAACAAGATTCAATATACCTTCTTCCTGATAATGAGAAGTGATTTGAACAGAGGTTTCCCACTTATCAGGTGAGTTTCCTAATCACTACTATACAGTGATTTTCACTGATTCTGGCCCACTTCTATTCACTTAAATTAAAGTCAAATAGCATCTATAAGAGAAAGAGAAAGATTAGAATATCCTAGGCTATGTCTACACTGGCAAGTTAGTTCAAATTAAGGAGGCTTAATTCGAACTAACTAAAGCCATGGCTACACTAGGCTTTAGTTAGTTCGAATTAAGGGCTTCTTTAATTCGAACTAATAAGTTCGAATAGGGCTTCAGAAGTAAGGCTTTAATTCGAACTAACTAGTTCAAATTAGCCAATGTGGCCATGTTCATTCGAACTAATTTCTTAGTTCGAACTAACCGGCCATTGAAATGAATGGGGATCGCTAATTCGAACTAACTTTTTCTAGTTCAAATTAAGCTAATTCGAACTAACTAAAATTAGTTCGAATTAGTTAGTTCAAACAAACTAATTCGAACTAATTTTAGCAAGTGTAGAGATAGCCCTGTAGTTCAGTGGGTAGGGCACTCACCTGAGAAGTGAGTCATGCTAGCTCAAATCCCTTTTTTATATCAAGCAGAGAAGAGAATTGAACTAAGTGTCTTGGGTGAGTACCTTAAACACTGGCCTAAAGGTTTTAAGGGCGGTCTTCCAGACCACCCTGGCCATTTTGTGTGGCATTAGATGTGCTTGGAGCATCCCAAGTAGTTCAGGGGCCGTGGGGAAATGCAGGCATTGTAATGCCTAACTACCCTTGGTTTGTGGATTGCCCTAGAACTTAGGTATGAGACAGGCATCTGGAAAAAGCAGTATTCTCAGAGGCAGTCATTTACGCACCCAGGGAACTTTGAAAGCAGAAATTTAGGTGCTGACTGAATTTAGGTGTCTACAGAACTTAGCGGCAACTGACCAGGGTTTTTGTGTGTCACAAGTGGTGCCTAAATCTGGGATTTAGGTGCCTAACATTGGGGTGTAAGTACTTAAGTCCCTTGGCTCATCTGGCCCAGAAAGATGTTTTGCATTCCATAACTGAGAAGTTCAGAAGAAACAACTAAATATTTGTCAATAACAGTTGAGAATTTTCACATGAGTGTTAGTTACTTGAGCGCAGAAATGACAGCTGCAGTTAAGAGAAGTACGTAGGATGTGGTGCACAAAAGAATATTATGGATTGCTCTAATGACAACAAGGTCTTTTCTACCCTGGAAAAATAAGTTGACCTAATACAGATCGACTTACAGCCATCACAATAATTACTGTAGTGAATGATGTCCACATTACCCTACTTGAGTTGATGGAGTGCATCCTCATGGGATACGTTTACACTGGAGCCTTAGGTCAACTTAAGGAAGGTTAAGTCGACCTATAGACTTCTGTGTCCACATTGGGCTTTTATTAAGTTGACTTAAGCGCTTCCTTAAATCGACTTAATAACACCACCTCTAACACTCGACTTAACGCTTAAGTCGACCTTATTAAGTCGACTTAATCCAGTGTAGACATGGAAGCCCTTAAGTCGACCTAATTGGCCTCCAGGCCCCCTCCCAGGACTACCACAATGCACCACTCCTCCATTGACCTAGCACCTGCTAGTATGGACACAGGCAGTAGACAGGAATGTTCAATGTGAACTCTCTAAGTCAACTTAACAAGGTCAACTTTAAGTCATTTTAAAGTTGACCTTGTTAAGTCGACTTAACAGAGCCAGAGTTCTTGCCCCCCCCCCCCCCCCTCACCTGGAGAGCACAGAGCTTCTTCAATCTCCACTCTCCACTGGGAGACAGGCAGCCATGTCAATTTCATGGCTTCTTATCCCACTCTCAGCAGGGAGCAGCTGCTCAGATCTCAGCTGGGCTTCTCAATTTCATTGCTTCAGCAGAGCAGTAAAATTGATAAAAATGACAGTCCCATAGCCAATTTAAGGGGGATGCAGACTTGTCTACATTGACAATGGGTTGCCCTAACTAAGTCGACATGAGACCTATACATCTCATCGAGGTGGTTTTATTCTGTCCTCCCTCCCTTCCCCCAAAAGCCAACCTACAAGGCAGATTTATTGGTCCCAGGATACTAGAGATCCAGATAATCCATTGACTTTGAGGATTTGCTGTAATATCCATCTACTTGCTCTGCCTCTGTCAATATCTAAGAGCGTATATCTTGATGTCTTTGGGAAGGGATATATTTTATTTTTAATAATTAACCAGCTGGTACTTTTTTGGACGTGGGTTTAGCTATGTGGCTGGAGTTTGATTTTTTTTTTTTGTATGGATTGCTATTTTAAACTGTATATCATTATGTAATTTGTCACTACTAAAAAAAAAGAATCAAAATGTCAATTAAAAGAAAAAAAGCATAGTTATGAAAGTTACACTGATGCTTTTGAACACAGGGGCCCTATGATATTACCTGTCCAATCGAGCCTGTATCCTTCTGTCTTTAAACATGGATGTGTACCCAGAAGCATTTGTATTTCATCTTTCCTTCCTGCCACAGAGTAACATAATATCTAATATATGTGTGATATGAATTATAAATATAACATTACTTTTCCATTTAATAACAGTTGGCAATGCACAAGGCAAGTCAAAATTAACAATAAAATGTAATATTCTGGCAAACAGGTGTTGCAATTGATAACTAGTACAGTTAAATGAAAATGTTCGAGGAACTGTAAAGAATTTAAATGCCATTAAATGATGGTATGAAAATACACATGCAGTGGAAAAGAAAATCAGCCATCAGTAAGCCAGAAGAGAAAACTAAATCAAGAAAGTGACCTTTCATATGAGTTGGACCAGAAATATATTCAATATTATTCACAGACTATATATGAAAAGGATAATCAGATGTTTAAACATAAGGAATAATATTTATATGAATGATGAAAATGACTACAATAAGAGAGAAAATTATGTTAAAGTAAAATCTTATATAAGCTTAGTGAAATCTAACATAAAAGATTGTTTATTTTCCACTAATATCAATGAGTAAAGTAAATTGTGTATACATCTGTATATTTTTTGTTTCCCAATTGGCCTACATGTACTATGTACACTTGGCATAATCTCATTGGTTTCATTGTAATTTGTCTACTCTGGGGGTTATAGAGCAATACTCAAAGACTTGAGTTCTACTCCGTTTTGCTACTGACTTGCTGTTTGATTTTGGCCAAGTCATGTAATTTTTCTGTGCTTCCTTTTACCCATCTGTAAAATGGTAATCATTCTCTTTATTTCTTTCTCCCACCTCCTATCTTCCATGTCTGTTTACACTGCAGACTAGGGTGACATTTATCAGTATGATTCAGCTGCTTTGCACCACTCCAGTAACACAAAGCAGACATAAATTTGGTCTAACTGGCTAGTTAAGCAGGGTTTATGGCAGGTGTGTATCACTGCAGGGAGGGTGAGAGAGTAATATAACTTGAATATACCAGTAAATCTGGCCCTCAGTTTTTAATTTACCCTGCTGTGCCAAAAATATATAAGGGTTTTCAGATGGTATTTGATTTTATAAGCACTGCCCTACGTCTACAGCTATTCATGAACATTCATGTGAGAAGTCCCACTGACATACGATACTGAATCAATGTAACTCTTTCTGTCTGATTCATTTTTGTTATATTTGTGAATTCATACATTCCAAATCCAAATCCTGCAATCCTTACTCAGGCAAATCTACTAAACCCTGAGAGATACTGATCTTCCACTGAGTACCTGTTGTGCACTGAAGCTTTTGAGAATTGTGCGTGCTCAGCAGGTCCTCATTAGAACTGAAAAATGATTGGAATATCTAATATTCAATTTGAAGTGTACTTTATATGCAGAATTTACTTACGTGGGGACCAAGCTGCTCTTTTTGAAGTTAATGGAATATTGAATACTAATTTCACTGGGTGCAAGATGTTAGATGTATAAAATGCAAATTTAATTTACCTTTAATCTAATCTTAATAATATTGTGTGAGATCCGGTACTGCACTTAGTCACCTTTATATGACTCTGGTGTAGCAAAGGGGGCGTAAAGGTACCCTAAAGTAGCAACTGGGGATCTTCCATATGAAGCGAAATTCCCAGGTGGCATAAACACAGAATAGCCCTCTAAACCAATCCTGAGTCTCAATCCCTGGGTATACAGAGTATACCAGAATGGAGTATACAGGACTATAGGAATGGAGAATTGCCAGAATGCTCTATACTCCTCTGATTCTTGCTGATGTAACATCCTTTAGGAAAGCAGTTCCCACACATTTTTCCTGCATGACCACATTTTCAGATGTTTTGTTTCCCACTACCCCAGACAGCATGGAAGTTACCATTTAAAAATGGTTCCCTCCCTGCAATGTTCCCTCTAAGGTTTGGTGGCTTGTGTGCAAAATTTTCAAGCCGTGTGCAAAACTTTTTCTGAATAAAATTTTTGTGTAAACTCACCTGACAGAAATTATAGGCATTAATTGAAGTTAAAGTAATTGTAAATAGAATTAATTAATTGTGTTTAATTGAATTTGAATGAATTTTGAATTGAAATTTAATTTTTAGAAAGGTTTTTATTTAAAATTAATTTTTAAAAAGTTTTTTTTTTAAAAAGGAAGGAAGGAAGGAAGGAAGGAAGAGAAAAAGAAAGGGAGAAGGAAAGAAGAGGAAAGAAGGAAGAGAAAGAAAAAAGAGGAAGGAGAGAAGAGAAAAAGAAAAAAAGGAAAAAAGAGAAAGAAGGAAGAGAAAGACAGGAAGAAATAAAAAAGGAAGGCAAAGAAGGAAAGAAAAAGGAAAGCAAAGGAGAGAAAGAAGGAAAGAAAAAGGAAGGGAGAAAGAAAAAAGAGAGAAGGAAGGAAGAGAAAGGGAGAGAAAGAAGGAAGGAAGAGAGAGAAGAAAGAAAAAGAAGAAAAGAAGAGAAAGAAGAAAGAGGAAGGAAAGAAGAGAAGGAAGAGAAAGGAAGGAAGGAAGCAAAGAAAGAGAGAAAGAGGGAAAGAAGATGAAGCAGAAAGAGAAAGAAAGAAAGAAAGAAAGAAAGAAAGAAAGAAAAAGGAAGACAAATAAGGAAAAAAGAGAAAGAAGGAAGAGAAAGAGAGGAAGAAAGAAAAAAGAACGAGGGCAAAGAAGAGAAAGAAGGAAAGAAAAAGGAAAGCAAAGAAGAGAAAGAAAGAGAGAAGCCAAGGCCGCTGGCGGGGGAGGATCCTACCGCGGCCCTGGGAAGCTGCCGGTGGGGCGGAGCAGACCCCAGCCCCGGAGGCTGATCCCGGCCCCGTGCTGGGAGGCCGAGGCTGTCGGATGAGTTCGGCCCTGGCCCCGGGCCAGGAAGTCGAGGCAGTCGGCGGGTGGGAGCCCAGGAGCCCGCTGCGGCTGCAGCCACCCCGCTGCCCCGGCCGCGTGGGGCAGGCAGGCAGGCCCGCGCACCTGAGCCGAGCCTGAGCCTGCCTGTCCCACCCTGGGGGCGAGGAGGGCCAGACCAGAGGCCGTGCGCGGGCCGGGTCTGCCGCGGCAGAGCTGCAGCCCCGGGGGTCTGGAGGGAGCAGCGGGGGCTGCCGGGCTGCGCGGGGGTCCCTTAGTGCTGCGCGGGGGGGTGCGACGGCCGCTGCGCGGCCGTCACCCGCGCAGCTTAGAGGGAACACTGCCTCCCTGCAGTGTGACTTCACATGCACTGTACATGCAAGGTCACGCCACAAAGAAGATGCCATTTTCCTTTACAAAAATGGTGTCTTTTGGACTCCATGACCTCACACACATATGGTGCATGTGAAGTCATGCTGAATGGAGGATGCCATTTTATAGCACAAAACAGCATCCGCGGTGTGATGTGATCTCATGCATACAGTACGTATGAGGTCACGTTGTATGGAGGAAGCCATTTTGTAAAATGGTGTCCTCTGTGCGTTCAGGGTTGCCTGACCCTACCTGCTGATGAAGTGACTTCAGTTGGGGGTCACAACCCACAGTTTGAGAACTGCTGCTTTAGGGGGACATTACACAATTGCTTTAGCTTTTGCCCCCAGCATTGAGTATACAGAAAGACAGCATTCCACTACCTATGTATCCTATCATGTGCGTTGAACTGCACCTAAGAATCAAGCCCATTGTTGGTGCAGTTATAGTTATGTTAGAGCCAAAAACATAAAATCATAAAAACATTCAAACAATTCAGACAATTCTAAGAATTACAATATTATCTAGTTACTTCATATTATCCAGATTAAACGTTGTGCTAATTACTATTAAAAATCTGAATTAGTAGTAACAAAATATTGATAATTGACATTTCACTTAACTTTGATCAAATTTTGGTATACCATAGTTTGATTAAATTATTAATGGCAAAAATAATAAATATTAATTGTATCCATTGCTCTTTCTTATATATATCTACATACACAGAAAATACATAGGGAGAGGATGAGATTTCTGAACAATAATGTGCTTTAATATTAACTTCTAATCTTCTGCATCTGTAATGGACAGCAGAGACAGATTCATGAAGTGGATGACCCACTTAGAAGTCCTTTATTAATCAGCAGAAGTAAATTAATAAAGATATAAATTAACATTGACAAAAAAGTGTGTATGTTTTAAAGTGTAAGGTCTTCACAAAAATATGGTTACTTACTTATATCAGTGTCCCATACCAATTTACAAATTTATTTAAAATAATGAAATATCCTCTCCATTCCCACATACACTAATCCAGACTAATTCCCAAATAGCAACTTGTTTTAGGCCCCAATTCAAGAAGGTACATAAGCTTATACTCAAATGCTTAAATTAGGTACCTAAATACTTTCTGAATAGGTTCTTACTCTTATTTAAAGATTTGTTTCACAGTTCTTCTGCTGAATAACAGAATTCCAAAATCCCTAAGAAAGAAACCCATTTTAAACAACAATAGCCATCTTCATTCTCTGTCTTTCAGATTCCCCATTCTGAGTACTGTTTGATTTCTGAATAATTAAAGAAATATATTTTTAAAAGATTTAGCACACAGTGAAATCAATCAGCTCTCCATTCACATGCCTGAGAGTGGAATTTGTACTAAGCAAGTAACATTCCCGAGTGCAATTGACAGCCAATTTCAAAACTAAAACTGAGTTACACCTGTAATAAGAATGGCAGCAGTTTGTCTGTGCTTGTCTACACATGAAAGTTCAATGGTTTAATTGAACATGTGATTTTAAACCAATTTAATTTAACCAGTGCTACTGCTAGCTGTTGACAAAACCTCTGTTAAAAGATTAAAGTGAACAGGTTTTGAATTTCATTATAGGAAGTGGGTAGGATGTCAAGTCTGTATTTTAAAGGAAGTCCAAAGGAAAGATTATTTATAAAGGGAAATAGCTGCAGAAGTATAAATAATAATAAGTAATAGTAATAATAATGATGCCTATAGAACTTCAAATAAACACAACCTGTACAAGATAGAGTAAAGCAATTCAGGCAGGGCACTCACAATAACTTCTGTGTTTGTAAAGTGTTTTACGAATATTGGTTATGTCACAATTTAATAAATAATAATTTAAAAAAACCCAGCAGCTTCCACAAATACCTCCTTTTGCCTATAGATAGCCAGGAATCTGTTGATCAGTCTGATCCAGCCCCAACCCCGGCTGGGAATCTGGAGTCACCAGATCCAGCCCAGCCAGGGACCACCAGATCCAGCCCAGCTGGCGGCAGGAGCCAAATCTGGCCTCGGTTCCTACAGGGAAACTGGGGCTGGATTGGGCCATGGGGCAGGATCAGAGCCAGGGGGCGGAGCTGAGGCTGCCACTACCACAGGGTAGGGGATCCCTGGGCCCAGGCCTTGAGAGTTTTTTGGGGCAAGTTATGCCCTGGTCAACATGGCTGTGAAAAAAAGGTGCTGGTACTCCATACCGTTGCATACCGTCACAGAAAAATCACTGGTCATTAGTGATTTTGGTGACAATAATTTCATTGCAATAGAGAAGATGGAAGCCAGATTAGAAAGAGTTGAACAGGCTACCTAGGCAGCAGAAGTAGCACATTTTGCTATAAGTCAACTATTTTATTTATCTGCTATATAATTACATATATATAAAATCAGAGCCAAAACTAGGCATTTTAGCAAGGCAAGCATATTTACACCCCCATGGATTTCTGCCTTCCATTTAACACGGAGGTTTTCAAACTGGGGATGGAGGCATGACCCAGAGTTTAAAAAACTCTGTGCTACGTGGAAGGCAGAAATCTGGGGGGCATGTAATCCCACATGCCCCACCTCCAGGCTTGCCTCTCTCATTCTGCCCCATTTTTCCACCCCCACAACTTTGTGTCCTTGCCTGCCCTGCTCACTCCACTCTGGTTACAGTCCAGTATAAAATAAATGCTAAATTTATCAGCTTCATTGTCATAAACCTGCTTATAAAATGTTTTTGCAATGCATTTTCACATTTTTTAACTCCTATGATGTTGTTTGTTGACTGTAACTCTATTAGGATGCTCTACCATTTTATGCTCAATTTTTTAGGATGCATTACTTTTCTCTATTAGTTAAGGAACTCTCACCCTTACGCTTTACATGAACATCTACCTGCTCAAAGGTATATTTATGGGAAATGTTGTCAGCCCTTTTTCAGGAAAAGGATAAACAAAGGGGATTCAAAGTCTTTTTTATTTAAAATTAAGAATTATATCTCTATCTTAAAGCTATTGTTACCATCTTTTATATAAAGTAGGGATTTATTTTTCTATTTTTGAACAAGTATCTCATATTCCAGAAATAATACTGAAGGAAAGGGGAAAATGAAGCTCTATAATTTAGAGGTTATACCTGTAGGTTTCTTTAAATAATAATTTAAAGATGTTTGGGGTTTACAAATTACTGATTATATTCTGAGCAAAGTAAACTCTTAATCCCAAGACCAAACAACATGGGTATAGTCTAGCGAAAACTTAAACCCATGGAAGTTTTGGCATTATCTTCTTTGGGAGCAGAATTAAGCCTTTGATTTGTACAGGTCTTGTTATTACTGAGGTCTGGTCTACAGTGAGAGCTCAGGTCAACGTAACGCTGCTTAGGTCGACCCTCTAGAGCAGTGGTTCTCAACCTTTAGTGGATCTCGACACACTTGGCAGCATATTGCAATTCTGCAGGACACACTAGCCCCCTCCCTCCAGGCCAAATCCAGCCATCTCCCTGGCTCTCTGTGACACACTTACCACTGTGTGGCAACACAGTAATGTGTTCCGACACCGTGCTTGAGAACAGCTGGTCTAGAGCATGCGTCTACACTCACACAGCTGTAAAGTCAAACTAACTGCCTCTGGAAGTCAGTGTCATAACACCACGCCCACAGGAGGCATAGCCTTTTGTTTGATTTTAATAATGCAATTTAACGTTAGTGTAGGCAGAGAGCAGTTTAATCTGACATTACTGACCTCAGGGATCTATCCCAGAATTCCCTGTTCTTGTAATTCTGTCTTTCCTGATATGTTGCACCTGGGCCACATTATCAGCAAATCGCTCCTCCCCTGCCTACATCCCTAGGAAGGTTTGAATTCCATTTCCTGCTTGGTAAGTGAGATGTGTTTGAAACACTGTCAGTAATACTGCAGAGATGAGCAGGCTCCATGCCTGCAGCAGAGAAAAACAGCACAAAAAGCATTTCCTGTTTGTTTGTTTGTTTGTTTGTTTGTTTGTTTGTTTGTGAGAAGAAGGGAGCGGGAGGGGGCACATTGCATCACGGGAGGACAGCTGACTTCCCACAAACCACAGTGCTTCATTGCACTGTGAGACACCTACCCACAGTGCAACACTTCTACATTTGACCTAACAGCTAACAATGGGGATGCAAGAACTCGGAGCAAGGAGTGTGGTATGAACACAGTCCTCCACTTTTATTAATTTGGCATCTCAACGTCTCTCCCCAGTGTAGACATGCCCTGAGTTAGGAGGAAACATCTTTAAATTGTTACTATACTTAAGTTTTTCTGTCCAAGCTTTAAACGCATCACTATAACAAAGCAATTGCAAAGTTCCATGGTATTTATTATGGGCCATATTTTGAAAAGTATTCACTACCTACAGTTAGGACCACATTTTCAAAAGGAGCTCAGCTTCCATTTAGACACCTATGTAAAGTGACTGAATTTTCAAAAATGCACAGCTCCCATCAGCCCTCATGAAGAACTGTATTTTGTTGCTGCATGCTGAGTTCTTGAAAATCTGGCCACTTTATTTAGATGTGTAATTGGAGGTTGTTGGCCTTTGAACTCTTTTGAAAATATGGCTCTCTAATATTCAATTGTATTTT
The DNA here is from genome assembly GCA_007922175.1 of Pelusios castaneus. Taxonomy (NCBI): domain Eukaryota; kingdom Metazoa; phylum Chordata; order Testudines; family Pelomedusidae; genus Pelusios; species Pelusios castaneus. The sequence continues at coordinate 14,644,767 of ML685791.1, forward strand.
ATGCTGTCCCCAAATTTTCAGTGTTTTAGGGACTGTGGGTTTTCTACAAACAAAGCAAACTGATGCTGTACAAGTTATCAGTACTGCCCCAAAGAGATTACAATATAAGTAGCCAAGGCAGACAAAGGAAGTAGTATCATGCCCATTTCAGAGATGGCAACAGAGGCACAGAGAGGTTAAATCATGAGGCAGGTCCAGGAACTGACCACCAGACCCTGAAGGTCAGTCCAGTGTCTCAACCACAAGACCACCTTTCTATCAAATGGGGAAGTTCTTCAGCATTTTCTATTCAGTTCCTATTTGGAAGGGTAGAAGCCCTGTTGTATCAAAAGGTGAAAGCATAGATTCTCTTGTACATTTCTGTGACAGAAGGTGAATCCTGCAGCAGACTCCATGGCTGAAAAATCATGGAATACCTGGAGTCTTTGTTATATTATCTACTGTTATTCATCTCAGAGTTCTAATCAGACATCAAAATGCATTGAACACATGCTGCTGCTCCTGGGAACAGAAGAAAAAAATTGAACTATACTAGTCCCCATGAACACTGTACATAATGGCTGTCATTATGCAAGTCAGCAAGCAGGGCGCATGGTCACTTTTATGAAAATCTACCTCATTAAAAACAGCACCAACACAACACTTTCATTTTATAGTAATGAGTGCATAATTATTAATTACAGTAGCTCCAGAAACAAAATTGCTGTGAAGCTGGAATCTTGAGCCATAATATTCTTCACAGTTGCCAGGTACCATCAAATTAATCTGTGCAGAAAATTTCATATTAGTCATTATCTCTGAGAAATAGTTATAATAAATATAGACATTCTGACATACGGCCAATGATGGCCCATTTTTAAATTCTTCATCAAACATATAAAGTGAAATGTAAGGATAAAGAACGTTGCTCATTTAATATGGTGCTGTGCTGTCATGATTCAATATATCAACATTCTGTACATATAAAAATGACTGTTTACTATTTACAATGTTATTGTAGCTATGTTGGTCCCAAGATATGAGAGACAATATGAGAGAGGTAATATTTTTTAACTCGACCAGTTTTTACTGGGTGACGTGACAAGCTTTCGAGCTCTGTAGAGCTCTTCTTCAGATCTGGGAAAAGATTATTTAACTTCTATTTAGCGGTGACACTCTGATTACTTTTCCCAGATCTGAAGAACAGCTCTACGGAGTTCAAAAGCTGGTCTCTTTCACTAACTGAAGTTGATCTGATAAAAGATATTACCTCACCCACCTTATCCCTTATATAAATATGATAACATTTGACAATGGACAAAATCTTCATGGCTTTATTGATGGGATAATCCATTGATTTAAGTGCAAATATAAAACCGCTATATTTTTAAAAGTCACTATTGCATTACTTATAGCATCTTAACCAAGGAAAGACTTTTAAAAATCAAACATATATTCCACTATGCTGTTTGGGTATTTCTCACATTCTCTTCAAATTTTACAATGAAACTAAACTCATCAATTTTAGCTCTTTTTATTATTAGTTCCTAATCACTTTCAGGTTATTGTACTTTGCAATCAACTGGCAGTTAGAAATCAAGGCTCACTGGGATGCATTAGCACACTTTTGACATTGTAACAGTATACTGGTCCTATAACTCCCTATAGCTCCACAACTATGTAATCCTTAAAAGCTCAGATTTGGCAGTGTAGTTTCCAGACAGCGGACATGATGGAAAAGTGCAATGTGACTAAGAGTCATGGGACAGACAGGTGCTCTTTGATAATATGGAGAGGCTAAGAAACTTCATATTCCAAAATTGCTGAAATGGGGGCAGAACATGGAAAAGGTTTGTTATCTGCAGGGTATAAATATTCTTTTTCCATTTCCATGTCTAGGAGTAATGTTTTAGTGTGACTGGTTTAATGAATTTCAGTAAGATGCACTGTCTCTCACAGAATATGCTAGATCATATGACTATGGTCCAAACCATGAGGTGAAATGATTCTGGACTGAGATGCAGAGTGGAATCTTTTTTTTGTATTAGAACTTTTGATTACACTATTAGAAGATATGGAGGCTTTTGTAATTGATTCAGGATATGAGTGTGCCAATAATGCACTTCTCATGAAGGATGGAAGGACCTTAGTGTTGTTTGTTCTAATCACCAATGGAGGTAACGACATTGATGGAAGTGTGTATAAAAGACCTTTCCTCCAATCTAGCAAGAACACATTTCTCATTATGTTTCACTCTGACCATGCGCTGGAGCAAAAATGAATATACTTTGTATTACTAGTTGTGATAAAGATACCTTTCCAAGATCAGCCTCACCTTTTGAAGAGCAGGCCTACCACTAAGTATTTCAGAGACTATTCATGCTAGTATTGTTGTCTGCAGCTTAAATTTATCTGGCAATACATTCTTCTTTTTAGCAAGCTGATGAGCCATAGGAATATCTGATGAAGCAGACACCAATCCAAGAAGGCCATTGCTTCCTGACAAAATTACTGGAAGTCAGCACCCTTATGTTGAGGTAGAATATGACTGTTATATAGTCCATCAATTCTTCAGTACAGGCCAAAAGAATTTATGGCCTGCAGCTTTAGGATGTGTGTCAAATTTGGCCTCTTTCATGTTCCAATGTCCATAAAAATTTTACTTTACTAAAAAAAGTTGCAAGTGTATAGCGTCATGATTACACCAGTCATGGCATGTAGGTCAGAATGTTGCCCAACAAGGAAGAGAGAAGAACAACTATGTCCCACTGCCAACATGAGAAAGCTCAAGTGGATATTGGGTAAGGCGAGAGCTGATAGGCTACATAGTGAAATGATACAAGCCATGATGCTGGTAGCCACCATAAATGGAAGCAGTATCCCCTGAAAGTGAGGGGTCACATGATATAATGAGACAGGGGACATGTTTTTCAGAGAATACAAGATTGAGCAGTCCCATGACAAAGACTATGAGGAAGACCCCAAAAAATGTGGATTGAGATGGTGAAGAAGATTAAAGATGCATTTGGGAGGAACACTTGGAGATGCAGAACAAGAGCTACATAGTCTGACCGATGGGATATGGTAAAGTCAAAGAAGAAGATTTAAAAGAGATACACACAATAATAATAAAATAATAGAGGCTGTAGTAGTTCAAAATAAGAAAGTAATAAAGACTACAGGAGATATTACACTTTAAAAAAGGAGTAATAGACCAGTCAAATAGACAAATTTACAGCAAAACATATTATAAAACTAGACACTAAAGATGACTTCCCTGTGTATCGATAGCATCATGGACTTACATTAAGTGGACAAGTGGAATCAGAAAGTCTGTACAATCTTCTGCACTTTCTTATGCTTCTAAGCTAGCTCTGAAATGGTTGAAAATGAAATGGTTCAGTTTGAATGGGTTATAAAGAAGTATTCTGAACCAGTAAGGCTTTATTGATATTGCAAATATATTTTAAAAATCACAATCACTTTTGTGCATGGATATGAAGTATTTTTGAGGTTGTACAAGTTCTGTAAAGTCTCGAAATACTTAGTGGAGGTGAGGCTTCTATTTCTTACTAACTGACATAAGTCTTGCTTCATTTATAAATAAAAAGACTAGTGTGTAATTTTTTTTAGTAATTTCACACAACTTCCTTAATTATTTACATTGATATTTGTTAGTTTCTTGTTTATGGTAATCCTTTCTAATTTTGGTAGCCCTAGATTTCCTGAGCCTCACACAGCTGTCATTACCTCCTCCAGCATAACAGTATATACCCTGTCATTTTTGAGAAATGTCATCATTTACATTGGAAACCAGTCAATGGGGAAGAGCTGGAATTTAAACTGGTCTCCTGCTTATCGGTTACAGAGCTAGTCCACTATGCATTAGATCATTCCAAAGTGACAGAAAGTCACAGGCATTCACAAAAATATAAAACCATTCCTTAAACAAGATGCTAGTTGCAAGTATATGAAGCTGAAGCTCTCTTATGGGCCAGTTTCCCCCCAATGCACAGCTCTGAGAAAGAAGGCTCTAGATTCCTTTGTGACATGTCATCAATAAGAAGGGGAGGGGAAAATCTATTTATAGATTTTTGCATTCAAGGGATGGATAGATGACAAAAAAAGCGTATGGTAGCAAAACTTTAAAAACTGGGATGGATTTTTCATTAATTTCTCCTTGTGATTTCTTTAGGGGATGTGACCTTCCAAATTCTGTCAAGCTTCTTTTATCCAAATTTTAAAAGTAATTTAAAAAATCCACTATATTACTGGAAGCCTCTTTCAAAATGTTGTCTTATAATTAAATCAGAAAAACCTGTCATACTGAATAATGGGAACCTTTTGTATAGCCTCTAACATTAGGCTGGATTTTTTGTTATGCATTTTAGTAATTATTTAATTAGAATTCAGAGGACTATGTCTTTGCTAAATTCTTACATGGCTACTGAAAGATGATCTAAATAAATTATGAATTGTTTTCTCTGGTCCTTCCCAGCATATTTATAAAATATAATTTCATTATACCAATCTTGATTTTTTCCAGGAGTTTAAATAGTAGACCTGTTTAAAAGTTTTGAAATCTTCAGCTATGTCTACACTTGCACTTTTATGTCGACTTAGTGTGTCTACACTTAAAATTAAAGTCGACTTAAAGGGGAACTTACAAAGTCAACCTAGAGCGTCCACACTGGATGCTCTAGGTCGACTTTGTTGGGCTAGGGGGACCTTGAGCAGATCCACTGTGGTGGGGGGGCACCCCTTGTGTGCAATGGGGCGAAGGGGGACAGGGACCCTGGCAGGGCAGAGGACTGTGTGTGATGCTGTCTGGATTTAGGGAAGCATTTATGATAATATTTTCAATGGATATCTCATAAATGCTATAATCCATAGGAGCTATGTCATGTTTGGTATCAATAGAAGGTAGTAATTTGCTGGGAATGATTATATAGTTTATGTCTAGGAATTCTATTTCAATTAGAAGTTAGGAATATGGTGTTCTATCTATACTTTAACTTATGTTATTTTATTGAAATGGCTGAGAGAGGCGGGTGTGTCAAACCATTGTGTCCTTAATGTTTAGGAATTTTCCAGCTCAATGGTCCCAGGGAGTAAACTGATGAGCCATTAAGGACACAATGCTTGTATTCCTTATGTCCTTAATGGCTCATCAGGTCACTCCCTGGGACCATTGTAGCTGGAAAATTCCTAAACATTGGTGTAGTCCTGGGGTAGCCCTAAATCGACTTAGGGCTACCCCAGGGCTACACTGGCTTAATTCAACTTTAAAAAGTTGAATTAAGCCTTAGGTCGAGTAGAAAGGTGGTTTAATAAAGTCGACTTAATTTTCATTAAGTCAACTTTATTTTCCTTAAGTCGACTTAAGCAAAGTGTAATGTAGACGCAGGGCAAATTAAGTCGACTTAAGCCAAGCTTAAGTCGACTTAATTTACCAGTGTAGACGCAGCCTTCCAGTTGTAGAGAAAAAAAAATCTTCATTACCTTCAGGTGTCCATTAGAGTTGGTTGGAATCTTTTTCCTGTAGATAGTTTTGATGACCCCTAGTGATCCTCCATGCAACATAAACAACAAATGTCAAAGTAAGCAGTTGTCTGAAAAATATTTATTCAGGCTCTGAGTATAAGTTTGTAAAAAACCCACTAACAAAAAAATTATTAAATTAATAATGAATAGTATTTCTTTGTATCAGTTCAACCAGTTCTGTTCAGAGCTGATTCATAACCTTTATCAGTCACTCAAGGTCTTTCCATTCACCATGGTTCAAGGCTTTAAATATCAAGACTCAGTTTTCTACTCTACATCCATCTGAGTCAAGACTTTAGCATCATTTGAGCCAGAAATTTGAATAAAATGGCCTATATGCTTAAACTTACACAAGATACACTCTCCTAAGTGTCTGAATGCATCATAACACTCTTTCTAGAAGGTTCCTGAAGCTCAGTGGTATTGGTATTCTCCAAGGAGGAATAAGCTTTTTTCCTTGAAGAAGAAATTGAGTTTATCACATGATTATTAGTGCCACTTATGTATTGTGTAAACAAAATCAGCGTGCTTCACATTAGGTGATAAAAATTTTAATTGCATTTTGAAGAATTCATTAAATTTAAAACCAGGCTTCTATTGTAATATACTGTATTTAAATGTCTTTGCTGTTGCCTACATTCTTCCAATATATTATGTTATATAATATATAATATATTATAGTTATAATAATTTTTAGCGAAATCTTGCAACCTTACTTAGATAAAGCTCCCTTGAAATCATGAAACCTGAGTAAAGATTAGAAGATTTAATCATCTCTTACTAAAAATAAAATTCCAAAGGGGTAGCCGTGTTAGTCTATTGTAGAAAGACAACAGAGTCCTGTGGCACTTTTAAAGACTAACAGATTTATTTATCACATGAGCTTTCGTGGGAGAAAATCCCACTTCATCAGATGCTTTGAAGATGGGAAACTTACAGAATGGGAGGAAATTAAATGCAGGGGAGTGTATGACATAGGATCAGGTCAGGCTGTAACAGCAAATCAAAATAGGTGTTAGGATTCAAACACTGGGGAACAGCACATAGAGGAAGGTGAGGTCAAATCACCTGTTGTAATGAGAGAAAAATCCATAGTCCCTGTTTAACCCCAAGACAACTGAGTCAAATTTGCATATAAGTTCGAGTTCTGCAGTTTCTCTTTGAAGCTGTGATTTGTTATTCATCTGTTTCAACACAGCTATTAACAAGTCGTCAAGGGAGTGAGCAGGGAGATTGAAGTGTTCCCCTATTGGTTTTGTAGTGTTGCAGTTTCTGATGTCAGATTTGTGTCCATTTATTCTTTGGCTCAAAGACTGTCCTGTTTGTCCAATATATAAGGCAGAGGGGCATTTCCGGCACATGATGGCATAAATCACATTGGTGGATGAGCAGGTGAACAAGCCCTTGATGGAGTAGGTGGCTTGATTAGGCCCTGTGATGGTGTCTTCAGTGTAGATATGAGGGCAAAGTTGGCAACGTGGTCTGTTGCAGGGATATGTTCCTGCTTTAGTGTTTCTGTTGTATGATCTGTAGTTGCTGGTAAGTATCCTTTTAAGGTTAGGGGGCTGTCTGAAAACAAGGAGAGGTCTGTCTCCCAAGGCTTGAGAGAGTGAGGGATCATCTTGTAAAATAGGCTGTAGATCTTTGATGAAGTGTTGAAGAGGTCTAGCTTGGGGGTTGTAGGTGCTGACCAGTGGCGTTCTGTTGTTGTTTTTCATGGGCTTCTCCTGCAGTATTGACTTCTGGGTACCCATCTGGCTCTGTCAATTTGTTTCTTCACTTCTGCGGGTGGGTACTGTAGTTTTAAGAATGCTTGGTAGAGATCCTGAAGGTGTCTGTCTCTGTCTAAAGGGTCAGAGCAAATGCGGTTATATCTTAGGGCTTGACTGTACACAGTGGATTGTGTGGTGTGTCGAGGATGAAAGCTTGAGGGATGTAGGTAACTATACCGATCAGTAGGTTTGCGGTATAGGGTGGTCTTTATGTGCCCTTCGCTAATTTACACTGTAGTGTCCAGAAATGGATCTCTTGTGTGGAGTGTTCCAGGCTAAGTTTGATTGTGTTGTGGAAATTGTTGAAATCTCTATGGAAATCTTCAAGGGCATCTTTACCATGGGTCCAGATGATGAAGATGTCATCTATATTGGACAAACAGGACAGTCTCTGCGCCAAAGAATAAATGGACACAAATCTGACACCAGAAGCTGCAACACTACAAAACCAATAGGGGAACACTTCAATCTCCCTGCTCACTCCCTTGACGACTTATTCATCTGTTTCAACACAGCTATTAACAACAAATCACAGCTTCAAAGAGAAACTGCAGAACTCGAACTTATATGCAAATTTGACTCAGTTGTCTTGGGGTTAAACAGGGACTATGGATTTTTCTCTCATTACAACAGGTGATTTGACCTCACCTTCCTCTATGGCTGTGTCTACACTGGTAAATTAAGTCGACTTAAGCTTGGCTTAAGTCGACTTAATGTGCCCTGCATCTACACTACACTTTGCTTAAGTCGACTTAAGGAAAATTAAGTCGACTTAATGAAAATTAAGTCAACTTTATTAAACCACCTTTCTACTCAACCTAAGGCTTAATTCGACTTTCTAAAGTCGAATTAAGCCAGTGTAGCCCTGGGGTAGCCCTAAGTCGACTTAGGGCTACCCCAGGACTACACCAATGCCCTCCCTGCCGGGGCGGGGGGGTCACAGGGGGAGCCTGGCATGCCCCCCAAAGGGCACGGCATGTGGGCACAGTGTGACACTGTCTGGATTTAGGGAAGCATTTATGATATTATTTTCTATGGATATCTCATAAATGCTATAATCCATAGGAACTATGTCATGTTTGGTATCAATAGAAAGGTAGTAATTTGCTGGGAAAGATTATATAGTTTATGTCTAGGAATTCTATTTTG
>ML685791.1:14658210-14754561 GCA_007922175.1 Pelusios castaneus
TTCTTTCCATTTGCCTTGTATTGTTCCAGTAGGAATTTAAACTTTCATCTTATATGGCCACAAAATGGAGTTCTTTTTCCTGTGCTACCAATAGAAGCAAAACTTACATATTACTGCAATACATAAGAGCCAGATTCTGATACTCTCCCAGGCTATGTCTACACTTGAAAAGTTAAGTTGACTTTATAAAGCCGACTTAATAAGGTGGACTTAACTTAACAGAAGTGGACTTAACTTTTCAAGTGTAGATGTGACCCCTTTTCAACCTTATTAAGTCGACTTAACGTTTTAAGTCAACTTAAAAAGGTCCACCTAGGCACTACTCTGCGTCTCCACTGGCTTAAGTCAACGTAATGAAGTCGACTTAAGCGCTAGTTTGAATTAAAACGGGGTGTAATTAATTCGAACTAACTTTTCCTTAATTTGACTTAAGGAGCAGCTTAAGTCGAATTAAGGAAAGCCCAGTGTAGACACGGAGTATTTTAAATTGCCTTAAGCCTCCTTAAGTCGATTTAATTTGTAAGTGTAGATGCACCTGTAACCAATATGCCTGAAAAGGCTCTCTCTTTGAGAGAGCTGCTGAGGGTCGGTTACAGTTGCTGGGCAGATTAGCTACCCACAACCAGAAACTTCTGGAAGCAGGGAGTGGTAGCATTTTGAGCATGCTCCACAGGGTACCCTGCTGGTGTGATGTGGTGTGGTCAGTCTGATGACATGAGAGCAGCAGTCTGTGCAGACAGCAGTCAGGAGCTGCTTTGAGAAGAGCCCATGTGCTCAGTTTTCAGGAGAGGAGCTGAGCCAGGAGTGAACAAGATGTTTTCTCCCTCTAATGGAGTCATCTGCAATAGATTTTGCAGACATGCATATGGGACTGAGGGCTGGTTGCAAAGGAGAAGGAAAAGCCTGCATGGAATGCTACAGAAGATTCCTGCAAAGGAAGAAGAAGAGGACAGCTATTTCTTGCCACTCAAGCCCCTACACTGGAACAAAGACTGTAGCTGAGAGTTGAGTGAACTCCACCTGGACTTTGGGACTCTTGGGTATCTTTCATGCAGGGGGTTTTCTGGAGGTTTGTTTTCTTAGGTTAAGGTTTATTTAGTTAGTAGTTAATAAAGTTCATTGTTATGTTTGTTTTAGTAGTATTTTAATGTGGGAGGATAACTCCGAGCAATCTTTGCTGTGAGTCCCATACAGACTGGATCTTGGGTCTCCAGCTGCTTTCTCCATAGGGATTGGAATTGATTTCTGTGAGGCACTGGAGAAGGGCAATTGAATGAATTTTAGCCCACCCAGAGGTTACACAACCCCATTGAGTAACACCTTACTGAAGATAGTCCCATTGAAGTGAACAGGACTATTCAGTGAGTTAAATACTACTCATTGTGAGTCCTTAGAATTTATGGACTCTAAAACCTAAATTCTAACACTGTAATGGAGGCTGAGTAATGCCTTCTTTCCCAAAGTTCCATTAACTTCAATGAAGTAACTCAGAATATCATATGAATATATTCAATATGAGCAAAGATAACCTTAAAGGAAGAATAAAACAAATTACATGTTGATTAATTTTTTTTTCTAATGACAGCTTTATTTAACAGAGAGATTTATTTAATGGATTATCAGGAAGAAATATACCATTTTACAGGTCATGTGAAGAGGGCAGCATCGACACCCTATTGATCTAATACTCTTTGGGTGTGTCTACACTCACAAATTAAGTCGACTTAAGGAGGCCTAAGTCTACTTAAACTACTCTGCATCCACACTGGGCTTTCTTTAAGTTGACTTAAGCAGTTTCTTAAGTCGACCTAAGGAAAAGTTAAGTCGACTTAATAACTCCTCCTTTTAGGTCGACTTAACGCTTACGTCGACCTTATTAAATCAACTTAAGCCAGTGTAGACGTAGAGTAGCCCTAAGTCGACCTCCATGGCCTCCAGACCTTCCTCCCTAACCTCCCTCCCAGAGTTCCTGGCCTGGGAAGAGCCTGCCCTGGCCAACCACAGGGCAGGACTCACCCCTGACCACCCTGCTCCCCAGAGCTGGCCAGACCTGCTTCTTGGAAGCAGAGCAGAGCCAGCGCCTCAGACGGGCCCCATCCTGGAGCCACCAGGAAATCTGGACCTGCTGGCCATTTGAGGGGATGAGGCAGTCACTTCTCAGTTGCAGGGCAGCCAACACAACTGGGAGGTGTATGCTCCATTTCCCAGGCCCTGGCTGCCAAGGGCCACACCCAGGACACCTAGCAGGTCCGGATCAAGATGAAGGACCTCCACCAGGGCTACCAAAAGGCCCAAGAGGAGACAATCTGGACAGGGGCAGCCCCCACCAGCTGCTGGTATTACCAGGAGCTGGATGCCTGTCTGGGTCAGGAGAGCAGCAGCCTGCCAGCCCACACCATCGACTCTGTTGAGCCCTGCTCCCTGGACGACGACTAGGAGGAGGGCTCCGGGGACAAGACTGTGGTGCTAGAGCAGGGGGAGGCCAGCACCCAGCAGGAGCAGGAGGGCACCTCGCCAGCCCTGGAGCCAGCTGCCCGCCCGGAGCTGATCCCTGCCCTGATGGCAGACACTGCCACCGAGGAGGAGGAGGAACAGGTTTCCCCCACCGAAGACGACCCAGGTGAAGGGACATTGCTTCAGACACCTGCTGCACCTGCTGGTGAGTGCTCCTTTCCTCTCTCCCTCCCTCCCTGTGGGCAGGGCTGGGCATGCCTGTGGGACAGAGACTGCAAGGGGACATGGCCCAGGGACAGGCGGGGTCGGGGGGGGGAACAAGGCACTCCCACAGGGGCAGAGAGGCTGGGGGCAGGGGCGGGGGGAACCTGGAGGCGAGAGGTGCAGTGGTGTGTCTGGAGTTAGGGTAGGGGGACCATAGGCAGGAGCACCAAGGCCAGACAGCATGTGCCCAACACCGGTGGCATGTGGCCTCAGGAGAGACCCCCAAGGCAGGGCTGCCTGCAGCTCACCACCTGGGCACTGCAACCGATCTGGGCAGCACAACACGCGGGCATGTACCAAGGGGTCCCTGTCCTGAAGGACAGAGAGTGGGAAGCAGGGGGATAGTCAGGAGCCAGCAGCTGCTGTCAGGCTGCACACCACACCAGCTAATGGGAGGGATTCTCTTCTTTGCTTCTCCCCAGCAGCCCCTGTGCCTTTGATATGTGGCATTCCCGGTGCCCCACCAGCCCTGATCACGAGGAGAAGGAGGATGCGTCGCTTGAGGGACGAGCTCCTCAAAGAAATGGTCTGCATCAGCGAGCGGACTGAGGGACGCCTTGCAGTGCGGCAGGAGCAGGAGGATGCCCACTGGAGGATCGAGCAGGGGCTGCAGAGGGGTGAGCAGAGGCTGCTCGAGCACATGCTCGACCTCATGGAACGGTAGACCCAGTCCCTGGAGCACATGAAGGAGCTCCTGTTCCCTGAGGGCCCCGCCCTGCACCCCAGAGTCAGCCCTCCTCACTGGCGGGCCAGGACCTGGGGCAGATGTCTGCAAGCCCAGGACCCGCCTTCCGGAGGCCACTAGAATTGGCCCCTCCCCGACCCTCTTCACTCCCCCTAAACCTCCCAACCCCCACAGCTTCCAACCCCCATTTCCCCCTCTGAATAAAAAACCTGAACAGTGTTATACAGTGTGTCATGCTTTTTATTGGTGTGGGGATGGGGGGGAAATGGGTGCATGGGAGGGGCGGGCAGGCATGGGCAGGTGGTGGAGGTGATGGGGCCTGGTCGCAGGCCCACCCCTCAGTGCTCCTCGCTGTCTAAGTGGACCCTCAGCGCATCCCAGATGAGCTGTGCTTGCCAATGGCCCCACTGAGTCTGGGGCAGGGTGTCGTTGGGCTGCTTGTAATGCACAGTGAGCCACTCAGCCTCGGTCTCCCAGACGCGGGGGACCCTTTCCCCCCACAGCTTGCAGAGGTTGTGAAGGCAACAGCATGCGCTGACAACCTCCAGGAGGTTGCTCTCGCCGAGCTGCAGGTGGGTCAGGAGGGCCCTCCAGCAAATCTTCAGGAGTCTGAAGGCACGCTCGACAACACTGCGGCACTGGTTGAGCCTCCGTTTGAAGAGGTCCCTGCTGTCATCCATGCGGTCCATGTATGGCTTCATCAGCCAGGGGAGCAAGATGTAGGCGGCATCCCCAAGGATCAGGACTGGCACCTGCACGTCCCCGATGGTAATGGTGGTCAGGGAAGAAGGTGCCTGCCTGCATGCGCCTGTACAGGGTGGAATTGCGCAGGATCTATGCATCATGCGCCTTCCCTGGCCAGCCCACATAGATGTTCTGGAACATTTTGCGGTGGTCAACGAGGGCCTGCAGGACCACAGAGTAGTACCCCTGGCAGTTGACATAGTCCCTGGCACCGCGTTCTGGGGCTTGGATGGGGATGTGGGTGGCGTACACAATGCCCCCACAGTTGGGGAAGCTGAGTCCGGCGAGACCGTCCAGGAGTTTGTGCAGGTTACCCAGGGTGACGAGGCGGGCTAGCAGGACCTGGTTGATTGCCCTGCAGACCTGCATGACGGCGGTCCCCATGGTGGCCTTCCCGATCCCAAACTGCTGGGCCACGGAGCGGTCAGAATCCAGGGTTGTCAGCTTCCACACAGCGACAGCCACTCGCTTGTCTATGGACAGAGCGAGTCAGAGTTGGGTGTCCATGCGCTGCAGAACTGGGATGAGCTTGCGGACGAGCTTGAGGAAGGTCCGCTTGCTCATCCTTAAGCTCTGCAGCCACAGGTCATCATCCCAGGTGGTGAGGACGATCTGCTCCCAACAGTCGCTGCGGGCCTCACGTGCCCGGAAGCAACGAGGCATGGAGCGCAGTGCTGTGAGCACGGCATCTTGCTGGGGCAGCAAGGTGGGGGGCAGGCTGTCGTCCGGGGGGAGGAGAGACCTTCTCTGCTGCCACCCTGCCACACTTCCCACTTCCCTTCAATCTCCCCAAGTTGACCTCAGAGTCTAGTGTAGACTCTCTAAGTCAACTTGATAAAGTCTGCTTTAAGTCGACTTAAGAGTCTAGTGTAGATTCTCGAAGTCAACTTGATAAGGTTGACAGCTTTCTAAGTATAGACATAGCCTTCGTGTTCAGCATGTCAGCCCAAATTCTGCTTACATTCTGCTAACACTGTTTTTTTTAAAAAAGAAACACTTACATCACAGATTGGAATTTTGCCACTATTAACAAGCTCAGAAGCATGAGCTGTTTAAATACTCTGTGTTAATTTGTATGGGCCCAAAATGTAAACAGTAAAAGCAGGGCAGATTTTTTAAAATATATTTCTTTTTAGAGTATTTTAAATAGAAACTTCAAAAGACACCTTATATATTTCTGAAAGAATGAAAACATCTCTGAATTCCAGCATCTTGCATTAAAAATTGCTTTCTCATTCCTTTTTCAAGCTCCTTCCTTCAAATAATCTTGAGGGCTAAAACATTTGACTACATTATCTTATTGTACTGATGTAAATATTATGAAGCCTTCATCCTGACCTAACTCACAAATACAAGGAAGTAATTTCTTATGTTGTTTTCTTAAATTCTGGGCTTCAGTGCTAAAAGGTATTGGGTCAGATTTATAGAAGTATCTAGGTGCCAAAAGATGCATATAAGTGCTTAATGGGATTTATGTAAACTCTTAAACCATCTAAGTGCCTAGCTCACTTCAATGATTTTTACTGATTATGTTCAGAGTAGAGCAGGGTGAAGCATAGATAACGAGGTTTACTGTGAGTCATACTCTGCAGTTTTTCAAGTATGCAAATAATCTAAAATGTGAGACATTAGTTATTAATACTAATTATTAATTTATTAAAGTTTTCTTTAAAATGTTGCTGTTAAGATGACTGCAGAAATTTATGACAAATATTCACATTAGTTTTCAAATTTCAAGCTTGGTTAGTCAGTCTTCTTGCTGAAATTTTGTGAGCATAATATTTAAAAAAATGCAAAAATGTGTCACATACAATACTCCTTCAAAAGGATCTCAGCTTTTTTGCTTCAAAGTCTTCTTGTTGTGTATAATGCTGGACAAAACTCATTGGCTATATCTACACTTGCAAGTTAGGTCGACTTAAGGAGGTTTAAGTCGACCTAACTTAGTCCCTGTCCACACCAGGTTTTCATTAAGTTGACTTAAGAAATTCCTTAAGTCGACTTAATGAAAGCTTAGATCGACTTAATAAGAACCACCGGTTAAGTCAACCTAACCCTTAAGTCGACTCCTTAGGTCGACCTAAGCCCAGTGTGGATGCTTAAGTCCATTTTATTAGGTCGACCTAAGGCCAGTTAGGTCGACTTACTAAGTCCCTGTTCAGGGAAACCACCTTGTTAAGTCGACCTAATAAGGTTGACTTTAGGTTGACTTAAAGTCGACCTTATTAGGTCAACTTAACAAAGTCAACCTAACTTTTTGTAGTGTAGACATAGCCATTGAGTTTAGTGAAGTTGCCTGAATGAACTAAAGCTTTGTTTAAAAACAGAGAATTTCAAATTTTACTATTATAGTTTTAGTGCTCCTATTTATAATTCATCAAAAATATTTGGCTTAATTTTCAAATTTGTATTATTCTTTTTCTCAAGTTATTTTTGATCAAAGTCCATTACTACTGCCTGATGCTAATAATAGATGTTTCATTGCCAGAGAACTATATTTGAAGTGTTCTTTGTATATATGGTTATTTCTTTGGTGAACCAATAAACCATCTGTATCCAAACTCAATATTTTGTGTCTCAGATTCTTTTATCATGTCCCTAAACCCTGTCACAGTTCCCAGGATTCATGTAATAGTATCTGCATAGCATTCACTGAGCAAAGCTGATAACATTTGTCCTCTACCAGCCTTAGTTCTGCTCTGCATTATTTAGTGTGAACGTAGACTTTAACAATTTTTTGCATTATATTAAATCAAGTTTTCGCACTTTAGTCATGACATCAATACCTTACCCCTTTTTAAAGGGATTTAGGGTATTGCAGTAATATTGTTCTAGCTTGCAAAACACAAAATTCACATAGCCAAAAAAATATAACAAGAAAAACTCAAAACATTATTTTGTACATATTTTCAAGCCAGAAAATTGGAAGATTTCCAGTGGAATCTTGATTTAATTCAAAATACTCAAGCCTACACAACTTGGGTCAGTATTCTTTTAAATGAAGCATTCAGCCTCATCTTGGAAGGAACTCTAAAGATACTTTCTTTCATTTAGAGTACAGATAAATGAAGATTTTACATGGTGTGATTATTTTTGTATGTAGTGTTGTTGTAGCTATGTTGGTCCCAGGACATTAGAAGGACCAGGTGGGTGAGGTAATAGTTTTTATTGGACCAACTTCTGTTGGTGAGAGAGACAAGCTTTTGAGCTTATATAGAGCTCTTCTGATCTGGGACAAACACACATATTGTTAGATTTTTAGTATAGGTAGTTAACATATTTCAAGGGACAATTCAGGATGAAGTGGCCTGTTAACACCGCTTCAGTCATAGAGAAGAAAAGCTGGGGGGAAGGGGTTTACATGGGCTATAGATTGTTGTAATAACCCATAAATCCAGTGTCTCTATTCAATTAATGATTTTTAGTACCTAGTGAATGTGAGCTCCCAGGCTTGTCCTTTGAAGGTATTGTACAGGTTTCCTTTGAGGAGGAGGACTGAGAGAGCTAAAAAGAGATCACTTTTATGAAAAGTGTTCACCCAGAAGTGTGTATTAGGATGTTTCTTTTCTTTTATCATTTTTCTGTGTGAATTAATTTGAGAGCATAATGATTGTCTGGTTTCACTCACCTTATTGTTATTGGGACATTTAGTGCACTCAATGAGCTATACTACATATTGTGATAGGCATGTGTAGGACCCATGGATCTTAACCCTTGATGTGTGGTGGGGGTTGTTGATCATCATAGCAGTGGAAATATGTCTATTGATTTTGCATCTCTTGTTCTGGCAGACTCTGGTGCAGCTTTGAGTTGGCCTGTGGGGAGCTTGCTTCTGATGATGAGCTTGGAGAGGTTGACTGAGGTGGGGTCATTTAAAGACCAGAAGAAGGGTTTCTGAAGATTTCTTTCAGGAAATGATTGCCCTTGAGTGTGGGTTGTATCTGGTTTTGGGCCTGCCCACTACCAAAAGGATGTGGACAAATTGGAAAGAATTCAGAGGAGGGCAACAAAAATTATTAGGGGGCTGGAGCACATGACTTACGGGGAAAGACTGAGGGAGCTAGGCTTATTTAATCTGTAAAAGAGAAGAGTGAGAGGGGATTTGATAATAGCCTTTAACTGCCTGAAAGGAGGTTCCAGGGAGGATGAAGCTAGGCTGTTCTCAGTGGTAGCAGATGACAGAACCAGGAGAAATGGCTTGAAATTGTAGTGGGCAAAGTCTAGGTTGGATATTAGGAAAAGCTTTTTCATTAAGAGTATGGTGAAGCACTGGAATGGGTTACCTAGGGATGTGGTGGAATATCTATCCTTAGAAGATTTTAAGGTGTGACTTATAGAATCATAGAATAATAGGGTTGGAAGGGACCTCACGAAGTCATCTAGTCCAACCCTCTGCTAAAAAGCAGGACCACTCCCCCTAAATTACCCCAGCCAGGGTTTTGTCTAACCGAGCCTTAAAAATCTCCAAAGATGGAGATTCTACCACTTCCCTAGATAGCCCATTCCAATGCTTCACCACCCTCCTAGTGAGAAAGTTTTTCCTAATATCCAACCTTGACCTCCCCAGCTGTAATTTGAAACCATTGCTCCTTGTTCTGGCCTCTGTTACCATAGAGAACAGCCTAGCTCCCTCCACTTTGGAGCAACCCTTCAAGTAGTTGAAGGTTGCTATCAAATCTCCCCTCAGTCTTCTCTTCTGCAGACTAAATAAGCCTAGTTCCTTCAGTCTCTCCTCATAAGTCATGTGCCACAGCCCCCTAATAATTTTTGTTGCCCTCCGCTGGACTCTTTCTAATTTGTCCACATCCTTTCTGTAGTGGGGAGCCCAAAACTGGACATAGTATTCCAGATGCGGCCTGACCAGTGTCGAATAGAGGGGAATTATCACATCCCTCGATCTGCTGGCAATACTCCTACTGATGCAGCCTAATATGCCATTGGCCTTTTTCGCAACAAGGGCACACTGTTGGCTCATATTCATCTTCCTGTCCACCATAACCCCCAGGTCCTTTTCTACAGCACTGCTACTTAGCCGATCGGTCCCCAGCCTGTAGCAGTGCATGGGATTTTTCCATCCTAAGTGCAGGACTTTGCATTTGTCTTTGTTGAACCTCATGAGGTTTCTTTCGGTCCAGTGTTCCAATTTGTCCAAGTCTCCCTGGATCTTGTCCCTGCCCTCCAGAGTATCTACCATTCCCCCCAACTTGGTGTCATCCGCAGACTTACTAAGCATGCAGTCTATTCCATCATCAAGATCATTAATGAAGATGTTGAATAGAACCAGCCTCAGGACCGACCCCTGGGGCACTCCACTCATTACCGGTTGCCAACCAGACATCGAGCCATTGATTCCTACCCGCTGAGCCCGTTGATCTAACCAGTTTTCGATCCACCTTATGGTCCACTCGTCCATCCCATACTTCCTTAACTTGCCGACGAGAATGCTGTGGGAAACCGTATCAAAAGCCTTGCTAAAGTCAAGGTATACCACGTCAACGGCTCTTCCCACATCCACAAATCCAGTCATCTCATCATAGACTTGACAAAGCTCTGGCTGGGATGATTTTGTTGAGGTTGGTCCTGCTTTCAGCAGGGCGTTGGATTAGATGACCTTCTAATGTCCCTTCCAATCCTGATCTCCTATGATTCTGTGATTCTATGAGTTGTAACTGATGATACCCAGTATGGGTTTCAGTGTGAGGGGGTACGTGACAGTTTAGAATGTGTGGTCAAGAAGCATTTTATTTCTATATTGAAGCAGGTTCTCTCAGGATATTTGGGTGGCCCATTCCATGATGAGATCTACTTCTCCAGTGGAGTGTCCTTGATTAAAGAAGGATGTTTTAAGAGTGTTTCTCATTTTTTAGTCCACGGCTATGTCTACACTGGCAAGTTAGGTCAATTTAAGCCTCCTTAAGTTGATCTAACTTGAGCCCTGTCCACACTAGCTTTCATTAGGTCAATTTAAGAAAATCCTTAAGTCGACCTAATGAAAGCTTAGGCCAACTTAGTAAGGACCACTCATTAGGTCGAACTAAGCCTCCTTAGGTTGATCTAACCCATCCTTAGGTCTACCTAAGCCCAGCGTGGATGCATAAGTCCACTTTCTTAGGTCAACCTAAGGGAAATTAGGTCAAATTACTAAATCCCGGCTAAGGGAAAGCACTTTGTTAAATTGACCTAATAAGGTTGACTTTAGGTTGATTTAAAGTCGACCTAGCTTTTCCTAGTGTAGACATAGCCTATGGTATCTGAAATATGTGTTGACTACTTATGCTAAACAATCTGTTCCACTTTATATTTAGCCGTGACACTCTGAGTATATTTCCAAGACATGAGGAAGAGCTCTGTGTAAGCTTAAAAGCTTGTTTCTCTCACTGACAGAAGTTGGTCAATAAAAGATATTGGACCTTCATCCACCATATCCCTGGGATTATTTTTTTCAATCGCTGTAGTGGTTAAAAAATCAAATTATAAAAAAGCCATTACTTTTCCTTTGGAATGAGAAAATTGATGGTATCAATAACAATTTGATCTGTCACTTAGCAGCATTATTCTGTACATGGATAATTCTTTCTTCAGCACCAATTTTCAGATGAGTTCCAGATAGCCCCCTTTTATGACCTGTGGAATTTGAACAATTTATTAATTCCAGAACGCCCTTCACCATGCTGGTGAATACATAATTTTAACACAGTAAATGGCAAATGGCCATTCATATCACAGTTTTTAGAGAATCTGTCATGTGAAACTCAAAGTTAGTGGTTTATAAATTATAACTAAATATTTTGCTCTGAGTAAGAAGTTAGCAAACAAAATCTCTCAAAGAACCATTACAATTTATCAGGTCAAACTGTAGCTCTTCACAAGCCTTTATAAGTTAAATGAACAGCTGGAAAGGTACTAGTACAACTTATCACATAAATAAAGACATATTAAAAAAATCTTAAAACACTGATTTACATATTAGACCTTAACAGTTCTCATGCATCCTCAAGTAAATAGAATTTAATTCTATTTGAATCTTCAACCATCTCACCTATGACTGATACCTTGTTAGGTGTCACAAGTCAATCATAATTGTACATAATCAAATGTGAATGGAAGAACTTCCAGGAAAAATCTTGGTGGCTGCAGAATATGGGGATATTATTAGAAAGTAAGTTGCATTCTTCCCTTTGAGTATATGACTGAGAGCATACCTGAGCATAGTGTTAGAGAGCATTGTGATACCGAAGATGCCACCTTTCAGAAGTGTTGCAAATCTCATGGCTTAGCCTGTAGTAGAGCTATGCACAGCTATCAGGATTTCTTCCCCCTTCCAGTTAAAGTATGAGCTACATTGCCAGAAACTTCCACTGTCAGTTTTTGCCACTGAAATTTATTCATAAAGGAGCCACAATGGAAAAGGATCCACAGAAAAGTACATGCAGCCAAAGAATTTCCTAAAGGAATTGGG
Source organism: Pelusios castaneus (assembly GCA_007922175.1). Classification (NCBI taxonomy): domain Eukaryota; kingdom Metazoa; phylum Chordata; order Testudines; family Pelomedusidae; genus Pelusios; species Pelusios castaneus. The sequence goes on from ML685791.1 coordinate 14,669,817, forward strand.
GAAGAGAAGCAGAATGTTGTATGTGTACCTATAATTAGGGCTTCCAGAAATGGAACACACCATCTCCAGCCAGCCAAAGATGTTCATACACTGAAGTGACCCTCTGGGTGTGTCTATGTAACCTTCGGGTGGGCTAAAATTCATTTAATTGCCCTTCTCCAGTGCCTCACAGAAATAAACCCCAATCCCTGTGGAGAAAGCAGCTGGTGACCCAGGATCCAGTCTGCATGGGACTCACAGCAAAGATTGCTCAGTTATCCTCACACATGAAAATACTACTAAAAACAAACATAACAATAAACATTATTAACTACTAACTAAATGAACCTTATCCTAAGAAAACAAAATACAATTAACCAAGAACAATCCCTACAGAAAACTCCACAGGAAAGATACCCAAGAGTCCCAAAGTCCAGGTGGAGTTCACCCAATTCTCAGCTACAGTCTCTGTTCCAGTGTAGAAGCTTGAGTGGCAAGAAATAGCTGTCCTCTTCTTCCTTTGCTGGAATCCTCTGTAGCATTCCATGCAGGCTTTTCCGTCTCCTTTGCAACCAGCCCTCAGTCCCATATGCATGTCTGCAAGGTCTGTTGCAAATGATTCCATTACAGGGAGGAAACATCTTGTTCACTCCTGGCTCAGCTTCTCTCCAGAAAACTGAGCACATGGTCTCCTTTCAAGGCAGCTCTAGCCTGCTTTCTGCACAGGCTGCTGCTCCCATGTCATCTGACTGACAACATCACATCACACCAGCAGGAGACCCTATGGAGCATGCTCAAAATGCTACCACTCCCTGCTTCTGGAAGTTTATAGTTATAGGTAGCTAATCTGCCCAGCAACAGTAACCCACCCTCAGCAGGTCTCTCAGAGATAGCCGTTTCAGGCATATGGGTTACATCTACACTTATAAATTAGGTCGACTTAAGCAGGCTTAAATCGACTTAATTTAATCCATGTCTACATTGGGCTTTCCTTAATTCGACTTAAGGTGCTCCTTAGGTCGAATTAAGGAAAAACTAGTTTGAATAAATAACACCTCGTTATAATTCGAACTAGTGTCTAAGGCGACTTTTTTAAAGTCGACATAGCCAGTGTAAATGCCCTAAGTCGACTTGGTCAACTTAGGGCAGGGGGACAAGGGAGCACGAAATGGCTTCCTGGCAGAAGAGAGCCACTGTGGCTCCCTTGTCAGGGGGGCGGGCCCTGCTCCCTTCTCCCCAGACCCGTGGCTTCCCTGCCAGAGGAGCCGTGGTCCTGGGGAGAAGGGCTCCCCAGCCTGGGCTCCAGCAGGAGGGGATCCCCCGCTGGACTCCTGGCTGGAGAGCCCGGGAGGCAGGTGGCCCGGCGGCTTCCCTAAACAGCTGGAGCGCCGGCAATTGCCCGCACGGTGCTCCAGCTGTTTGGGGAAGTCTGGACCCTCCCTTTTTGCTGGAGGCTTCCCGGGACCTGGAGCGTCGTCCCAGCCAGAAGGGAGCCTCAGGGCTCCGTTCTGGCCCAGACCTCTGGTGTCCCGGCAGAAACGAGCCCACGCTCCCTTCTAGCCGTACCCCCGTGTGTCCCAGAAAGAAGGAAGCGGCGGCTCCCTTTTTGCCGGGACCCACGGGGGTCTCAGGCAGAGGGGAGCTGCCGGCTTCCTTCTAGCCAGGACCACTCAGTTCAAGCTAGAAGGGCTTCCTTCTGCCCAGGACTGAGCGGTCCCGACCAGAAGGGAGCCGAGCGGTCCAGGGCAGAAGGGAGCTCCATGCTCCCCCAGACCGCTTCGGGGCTTGCTGCTAGAATAGACTCTCTAAGTCGAGTTAGTGAGGCCCACTTTAAGTCGACTTAGGAGTCCTGTGTGGACTCTCTAAGTCAACTTAATAAGGTCGACTTAAAGTCGACTTATTAAAGTTGATTTGTTTAAGTCGACCGAAATCCCTAAGTGTAGACACAGCCTCTATGTGCAGATCTAGAGGATTATGATTTGCCTAGGCATTAGATCTTGTATTTTTCCCAACAGTAAGTATTATACATCAGCCCCCCCCGCCCCCACCCCCACTTCAGATGCAGAAGAAAGTCACTGCCTAGGGACCCAAGTGGAGAGTACAGGGTTATGGGATATGCAGTTTACCTGCTGCAGCGAGTGGGATGAGAGATCAGCAAAGAGGATGCTTTCTATCTGACTGCAGGGCGGAGAGAGGGCTGCTGGTGGAGCAGCCAGGACCCACCATGCTTGAGGAGTGGCAGGACTCTAAAAATCAACCACCATGACTTAATTGCCAGGTCATGTGCTTCAGTGACAGTCCCTCATTACACTAGTGTTTTGTGACTATGTGATAAACCGTGAGTAATTTGTCAGTGTAAAATAATGAATGTAAAAATGAGCACAATAACATCAAAACGTCTACTTTTAATCTGTAGTCCTTAATGGTGTATGCATCAATACATATTTTAATGATTTGTTAGACTCCTGGCCCTTCAGGATTGCAAAAAATGATATTCGTGGCCTTCAAGCCAAAAAGGTTGAGAACCACTGAGTTAGATGGTATTGCATCTATTCCTTGAGAGTGTTGAAGAGATTTCAAGAGAACAATATAAATATTCCTAGTGAGAGCATATATTTAACAAAGGATTTTTGCTTGCTGTTAACTTTATTTTGAACAAAATATCAATATATGAATGTATGTAGAAAATGAATAAAAATTGTCACGGTCACCAAAGCAATTTTGTGCTTTGTATTTAGTCGAGTGCTCCTGAATAATTCTGCAATGTTTTCTCAAGAAAAAATAATTTGATATATTCTCTGTAGTTTTTATTCTGCCTTTTTCTTTCTATCGTTCCTCTTATATACTAATAAATAATTCAATAATGCCACATGATTTTTGGCAGGTGATTTTACTAGTGCTTAATTAAGCATATAATGTTATTTTACATTATGCTGTCTCCAATTCCAAAGGTCCCTAATGCTATTTTACAAGCTAACTGTATACAGCAAGGTGAAATGTGGCTATTCCTGGAGCTTGGCAGCCAGACAGCACACAGTACATTGCATAGCTGTGAGAAGGCAAAAAATGTTGAATGACATTGAGGAAAATGCTTACTCTTACAAAAAGTTTCATTGGGCTGGGTGTTGTAGCACTGGCCTACAGGCAGTAGAACTGATTGCTAATTAAAGCCCCACATAATTTTATGGAATTGTTATTAATTTTACCTAAATTATTAACACATTAAGTACCCAGAGACTTGTGAAAAATGAATTATCATCAGCCACCTGACCAAGAAATCCTAACCCTTCAGATTCTTTTTAGTCTACCTGCTGATTGTCCTGTATCCAGGTTTTAAAAGGTACTTAAGGATCAAATTGTATGCGATTGTAACAGTTATAACTGGCTTATTTAGAAAGTATGCTTTATTCCTTTTAGATAAAATACCACATTTTGTTAAATTTATTGCCATGATCTATGCAAATTTATTAATGGCATTTAATATTAAATTTAATAAAAACATATAATTATTATAAAACAAAGCTATTTACAAATGACCTTAGAAAAGAATTATATTAAAGTAGTCCTGGGACTTCAACAGCTTACAATCAACACATTGAAACAATGTCATTACATTTTGTTTAACCAGCTTAGACTGTCAAAAAAAAATTACAATTCTTAAATCTCGGAAGTCTCTGCTGCCTTTCCATTTCAGCACTGCTTCTCATCCTAGTCTGTTTTCCTTCTGCTAAGCCCCAAGATTTTTACTAGGTCTTGTGAATGTTATTTTATTTAAAATTCTGAACTGAGAATTTTGCACCAGCTTCCAGTTCAATTTAGTGTACATAAAGTGCTCGTTGTGTCTTTAATTGGAGTGAAAGGGAAAACCTATTTTAAATTGCCACTTGAAGGAAGACTAAAATGTGTGCTTCATAGGGAAATTGGGACTTCCCTGACTACAGTACTTTGCTGTATTATAAAGGTGCCCAAGTTACTAAGAAGTGGACATTTGTGGTTGCATTTAAATGTTCGAACACCAAGAGCTCTCATTGACTACCTATGAGCTTCAGGAATAGATACTTTTGAAAATTAGGCCATTATTCCATCACGATAATTACTTTTATGGTATTTGCTAAACTTACAATGGAAAAGAGCAAAAATAATGTGTATCGGTAATTGCTCACATTTCTAGTGATAGTCACCACACAGACACAGAAGTTCAGAAGTGGATGAAAGTTGCCATGGTTGCTATACACGTGCTCTGATTCAGGTTCAACCTTCAGAAGTAGCATAGGCTATGTCTACACTTGTTAATTTAAGTCGACTTAGCATGTCCACACTTACATTTTAAGTTGACTTAAAGGGGACCCTACAAAATCGACCTAGAGCGTCCACACTGGTTGCCTAGGTCGACTTGTAGGGGCTAGGTGGACCTGGGACAGGTCCAGAGGCGGCCTTTGGCTATTGGGGGCCCTAGGCGAAGGCCTATTGTAGGGCCCCCTATCGGTACACAGGGGTCCCCATCTATGACCTGGCCCCCCCACCACGGGCCACCTTCACTGCACCCCTGGCTCCACTCGCTGGCTACCTGACCCATCCCCTTCTCCACCCACTGGTCCCCTGACTCTCCTGGCCCATCCCTCTTACCTGACCGGAGCTGCAGGGGCAGCCAGAGTCCTCCCTGGCCAGGCTGCTCCCACCCTGAGCATGCTCAGGGCAGGAGATTTGAAAGGCCCCACTCTGGCCGCAGCTCCCAGGTAGGAAGGGCGTCGCTGCCCCCAAAATAGGTTCATGGCCCAGCCCCGATCCATCCCACAGGGCAGGCCCAATCCATTGTGGGGGGGGGGGCCCGATCCATCCTGGGAGGGGGGACCCAATTTGTCTCCCTGGGACCAGATCAGGCCAACAGCAGCCGGGTGGGCCCCGGATCCATGGTCCCCCCAGGGGCCTGAACCAGCTGCTGCGGCCCTAGCGGGGACCAGATCTGGCCCCTGCAGCCCTGGCAGGGGCCCAGATCGATGGCCCCGGCGGTGGCGCATTGGGCCGCCGGTGGCAGCTGGGCCCCAGGTCCCTGCCACTGCCAGACTTGGGGCACTGGGACTGGGACTCAGGGCACATGCCCTGCATGCCCAGTGCCAGTGATGCCACTAGCAGGAGAAGCAGGCGACGCAGTGGGTAAAGTATAATGTGGGGGGCCCCGGAACCCTCCTAATCTCTGGGCCTCCTTCCCATATCGTCCAGGCCCCTTCATGCATGTGTGGACCCCAGCCCAGGTTGGCATTTGCAACCACTTCTCAGTACCATATACATGGTTATCGCTCCATAAAAATACTGGCCCCGATCCTGGCCTCACATGCTGCCCCTTCCACCCCTCTGCACTTCCTGACCTCAATCCCAGCCTGACACTTGAAGCGGAGCCGGCCCCCCAGCTCAGTCCAGGGGTTTGGGTGGGGGCAGAAGCTCCGCCGGAGCTTCTGCCACCACCGGATCCCCCAGCTGGTTCGGGTCTCAGCAGGAGACCTCGCATCATTACAGGTCCGCCCCTGGGCGTGCGTGCCACCAGTGAGGGCGCCGGGTGCCACCTCTGGCATGCGTGCCATAGGTTCGCCACCACTACTCTAGGTCAACTTTGTGGGGCTAGGGAGACCTTGGGTAGGTCCACGGTGGCAGGGGGGCACCCCTTGTGGGCAAAGGGGGACAGGGACCCTGGCAGGGCATGTGGGCAGGGTGTGACACTGTCTGGATTTAGGGAAGCATTTAGGATATTATTTTCAATGGATATCTCATAAATGCTATAAGCCATAGGAACTATGTCATGTTTGGTATCAATAGAAAGGTAGTAATTTGCTGGGAAAGATTATATAGTTTATGTCTAGGAATTCTATTTTGATTAGAAGTTAGAATTTGATGTTATATCTATACTTTAACTTCTGTTAAAACCATTATGTCTTTAATGTTTAGGAATGTGCCAGGACAATGGTCCCAGGGAGTTACCTGATGAGTCATTAAGGACATAAGGAATACAACCATTGTGTCCTTTTATGAGATATCCATTGAAAATAATATCCTAAATGCTTCCCTAAATCCAGACAGTGTCACACCCTGCCCACATGCCCTGCCCTTTGGGGGGCATGCCAGGCTCCCCCTGTGCCCCCCCCCCCCGGCAGGGAGGGCATTGGTGTAGTCCTGGGGTAGCCCTAAGTTGACTTAGGGCTACCCCAGGGCTACACTGGCTTAATTCAACTTTAAAAAGTCGAATTAAGCCTTAGGTCGAGTAGAAAGGTGGTTTAATAAAGTCAACTTAATTTTCCTTAAGTCGACTTAAGCAAGCTGCTTAAGTCGTCTTAAGCAAAGTGTAGTGTAGACACAGGGCCAATTAAATCGACTTAAGCCAAGCTTAAGTCAACTTAATTTACCAGTGTAGACGCAGCCACAGAGAGGGAACCCTCCCAGCACTAGGACCCAGGAGGCAGCTCCCAATTGGCTCAGCGTGAGGCTGTTTCTCCGTGAAAGAGCAGCCCAGGCTGTCCGCAGCTCCCAAGCCAGGTCAGAGTGGAATGTGCATTCCCCCTGCTTTTTCTATTTTTAGGGGCCCCAGAACACTGACCCCTTGAATTTGTTTGTGGGCCCCGGCCTACTTTCACCCCTGGGCTACGGCCCTGACTACTGATGGGGCCCCTTAGTGCTCAGGGCCCTAGGTGGCTGCCTGCTTCACCTACCCCAAAAGCCGCCTCTGGACAGGTCCACAGTGGCTGGGGGGGGGCACTCCTTGCCAAGTGCCAGGGGCTCAGCCTTTGCCCCATTGTACCTTGGTACAATGGGGCAAAGGGGGACAGGGACCCTGGCAGGGCATAGGGGCAGGGTGGCTTTTGGGGGGCATACCCAGGCTGTGGCTGTGCCAGCCACCCTGGCAGGGAGGGCAGTGGGGAAGCCCAGGAGTCCCCTAAGTTGACTTAGGGCTACTCCATGTCTACTCTGGCTAAGTCGACTTTCTAAAGTCGATTTAGCCAGCAAAGTCGACTTTAAACTAGGTTTTACAAAGTCGACTTAATTTTTCCTTTAAAAAGCTGCTTAAGTCGACTTAAGGAAAGTGTAGTGTAGACGCAGAGTAAATTAAGTCGACTTAAGCAAGCTTAAGTCGACTTAATTTGCAAGTGTAGACGCACCCATAGCGACCAGTACTGGAGTCTGAGTTTCTGAAGTTCCCCCATCCTGTTGTAGCTATCCTGGCAGGATAATCAGCAATTAACAGAAAGAATAAAAATTGTAAAATATTTTCACTGGCTGGAAACTCATGCTGAGGTGAGAAGACAACTGTCTCTTTCATATTGCTCAGCATAACCAAGCCCTAGAAAGACAAGAAAGAGAAGAAGATTATGAAGTCTGGCTGTTTATCAGAAATCATAAACCCTTTTCTGCTCTGGAGTAGATGAAGTTCAATACCTTGTAGATGGAAATTAATGTGGCCTGGATGTTCAAAGGACAGAGACAGAATATATTGGCACTTACTCTGCTGCACTTTCAGTAATGGGCTCTTCCTGTGACACTTCTAATGGTATGCAACTGTGAATTTCTTTCCTCTCCTCCATTCTCCCACTCCTTTGGCCTATAAGGATTTGACAGACTCAAAAGGGGAGTCAGTCAAGATTGTGTAAATTGGAATTTTTTTCCAGCTAAAACAAGAGAACAGAGGTTGAAGCCATAATGTTCATTGCTATTTACTGCTGTTATGATACATCACCAGGCAAGCCAGCATATTTGCTCTCATCCAACCCCCGAAGTTCAAATATATACCTAAAGCCTCACTCTTATGACCTATACAGTGAAGGTCGGGTTGTCTTCTACACTGAGATATATTTAATGCAGGATAGTTGTGGGTAAGGTTGTCAGGGGTCTGGTTGTGGGTCTCTTATTCTTTGGATTAGTCTGTGCTGGCTCCACCCCTGGAGCAAATTAAAACAGTTTAAGGGCTTTTCTAACTGATGCCGGTTTGTATGGTTCTTAACGGGGACCTTAAGTCTCACAATATCCAAATAATGGATCTAGTGATGGAGGAACCTAAAAAAGCTCTGTGTGCCACACAATTCCTCTCCCATCTTCTAGCAGCACTGCTTTATATTGTTTTTTATTGGGTAAGACTGATGGCATGCTACCCCCCAGGCAACATTTTTGGTGGATAATGTACAATCCCCTTCTGGGTCAGGAGGCTGTCAGGCCAGACCATAATCACTCTCAGTTGTCAGTACCCGTCCATCACCTCGTCTCAGAGAAATTACACACAAATGTATCTGATTTTGCTGAGCAAACAAATCAAAGAACTCTCTTCTAATTATTTTGACTATTCACAGCCAATCAATTCCAGTGCTGTGTGACCAATCACAACCAACAGATCATAATATGCTAAAATTAAAATGCTTGCACTCATCTTATTACCAAAATCATTTTAAAGACAGCTTGAAAACGTTCTATATTTTATAAAATTGCTCCAGATTCACAGATGTGAGAACATGCATATTTTGATGAAAAGCCATTTCACTATATTCTTCTAGCTCTTTTTTGGTCACGAAAGGCCCATTGTATTCAACCAGGAATCTCACAATGCTCCAAAAGCATGTACTAATAGCTTAGTTCTCTGGTTATCACTGTTATTATTCAGACCAGATAAGGAGGGCTTACACTTTTTAGTTGACAGCACTGTAATATCTTCAAATATATTTGCAATCTCAGGAAAATAGTCATATAGATTAATTAGGTGACAATGTACACTTACTAAGATTATCACCCTAGGTCTCCCTGACCTTTGCAGCATTACAGGAGTCATGTCTTCACATGGATGACCTGATCTTGGACTGTTTCCCCAATATATTAACCACAAATGATTTCCCCCCAACACCCATTGAGATGCATGTCTTCTTGTTATTTCCTCCCACTCCCATAAACATATGTAGCTACTGGGACTTTTGCAAAAAAAATTCCAATTTCCATTAATGCTTTATTTCACATATATCATTCCTAAAAAAGCAATCACCAAGAGAATAATGTAGCACAGGCTATTTCTCCACACTCCTTTTTGTAGGATTTTTCTTTATTGAGACATTTCAAAGCTATTTCCCAAGCAATTAGTCCTACTAGCTGATATACATAACCTCTTTGTGGAAGCAGTAGCAAAACAGCATTCAACATTTTCACTGCAACATTTATACATTTTTATTTTACTATATGGCCAAAAAGCAGGACTTACCACAGCCAGATCTGAAACTAGTGGTGGGTAAATTCTCTAAAAAGTATTCACAAGCATTCTTTTGAAAAACACCCATCTATTTTCATGGCTATTACTTTTGACTCCCTTATTTGTAATTTTATTTACAAATATGTGTGGTGGGGCTGGAAGTATTGTGAATACAACTATGATTTATTTATATGGATTTTCATGTTGGAAATGCTATTATGGCCAATTTGAAAAATTCTTTATTATTTACTCAATTGATTTAAACAATTACAAAAAGTCTACTTAAGGATGGTGTGGACGGGGAGTATCCTTTAAGTCGACTATTAAGTCGACTTAAGGGCAATTAGGTTGACTTAAAGTGGACTAAGTCGACTTAACTTTAAGTCGACTTAGTCCACTTTGTTAAGTCTACTTAATACGGTTGGCTTTAAGTCGACTTAAAGCCGACTTTATTAAGTTGACTTAACAAAGTCAACTTAACTTTTTCTGGTGTAGACATACCTAATATGGCTAGACATGAAATCTGGATCCAGATCTGAATCCAAACTTCCACATAGACCTATGGTGTTCAGATATCAGGTTCTGGCTAAGAGTTATCACTAGTTAAAATACGACATGCCTTGCTATAAAATGACTCCAAGTTGCTCTGATCCAGTCCGCTTCTAGGTAGACATAAATAGTGTATTTAAAAGGAAAGTGTAAATTAAGTAGGTAAAAATCACCTTAAATTAACTTGAGTTCAACAGTCTCTGTTCTACATAGTAAAACAAATTGATCAAAGGTATGTAATGCTTTGAAATGTACTCATGAAATATGAGTTCCCATCTGGAAAGCATAGCATCAGCCAAAACGTGTGTGGTTACATGCACTTTTGACTTAGATTCAAAGAAAAAAGGCGTAGAAGGGCCAAGTGATTTCTGACATTTGTATCTTGAGTGTAGCAATTCATTTTTTTTTTAGAGGACCTTGGCTTAATGAACAGAACTTACTACTGCAAATAGTCCCACTGAATTAGTAAATCAGTAAAAGTTGCAGAATCAGGCCCTCTAAGTTTTGCTTGTTTAGTCATTTTTTGAAAAACACAAACCAAACCCAACAAACATACATATGATGAATGAGCTAAAACTAATTAGACTGTGGCTAGAATTCCATCCAGGCGTTGTATTCATGCAACTGTTTCAAGAGACCAATAAACCAACCATTTAATCTAAATCATGATAAACCTCCCTCCTTATTAAAAAGCAAGGTTGTTCTTTTTTAAATTAATAAACTATGAAGGCCATAGTAGAAGTAATTATTACCATAACCAGTTGTTTAATCATATTCACTTATGCCAGCCTATGGCTCCTTTTGAAGAATACAGCTGACTTATTTTAAACACAATGAGCAAAGAACTGGAATCTGTTCTGAAATGGCAAACATCAGTCACTTCCATATATTCTTCAGTAATAACTACGGCTATGTCTACACTTGTAATTTTAAGTCGACTTAGTGCTTCTACACTTAAAATTAAAGTCGACTTAAAGGGGAACTTATAAAGTCGACCTAGAGCGTCCACACTGGATGCCTAGGTCGACTTCTAGGGGCTAGAGGGACCTTGGGCAGGTGGGAGTTTCCTTAACATTAAGGACACAATGGTTGTAGAGACTCCCACACACAATGGGCCCAGGGAGAAACCTGATGAGCCATTAAGGAGACAATGGTTGTTGACAGCCTCCTGTCTAGGGCGTTTCACCAGAAACACACAAGTTAAAGTTTAGATACAACACCAAATTCCTAACTTCTAATCAAAATACAATTCCTAGACAAACTATATAATCATTCCCAGCAAATTACTACCTTTCTATTGATACCAAACATGACATAGTTCCTATGGATTATAGCATTTATGAAATATGAATAGAAAATATCATAAATGCTTCCCTAAATCCAGACAGCATCACACAGGGCTCTGCCCTGCCCTTTGGGGGGCATGCCAGGCTCTCCCTGTGCCCCCCCCGGCAGGGAGGGCATTGGTGTCGTCCTGGGGTAGCCCTAAGTCGACTTAGGGCTACCCCACATCTACACTGGCTTAAGTCAACTCTAGGGAGTCGACTTAAGCCTTAGGTCTACTCAAAAGCAGGTTTTATAAAGTCGACTTAATTTTCATTAAGTCGACTTTATTTTCCTTAGGTCGACTTAAGGAAACTGTATTGTAGACGCAGGGTAAATTAAGTTGACTTAAGCAAGCTTAAGTCGACTTAATTTACAAGCGTAGACGCAGCCTACAATTTGAGTGCATCAGCCCCATTGTTAACTTGAGGCAGTCAGCCAGTTAACCAGCAATTACTAACTGAGATCTATGACCTAATGGCCACTTAGCTAAATTATATTCCTGATAACAAACTGAAGATATCATTATAAAAGTAAGTGCATGTTTCCCTTGTTTCTCACCTTCTCCTAAACTGGAAAATAATTGGATTCACGGAACTGTCAAACAGCATGCTGTGTGATTGATTTAAAAATCACTGTGTTATATATGAGTAGGAGTACCCCGCCGGCTATGGAAAATGTTCTTCAATCTCCATATCCTTGAAAATATCTTTTAGAAGGGCAATTTTAGTAGTAGCCATAGGGAAATGTCACTCATTGGGAATTGCTGCACTTCTTTACATGGTAGAGAAATATGACTGAATCTGTTCCTTGGAGCTTGCCAGGAAAGTAATGTAAAAATGTGATACATTAAAAGAAAGCCTCATGAACAGCTTAAACCATTCAAATGATAACAAAAAGGAAGTCCTACTCAATGAATATTTATTTATTCTTCAACATTCCCCTCACTATCGGTGGAAGTCTTGGTCTACGTGCAGCAAATCTGAGATACAAAGCTTGACAGAATCATACCAGGATAGCCACTGTGGTGAACAGTTCTTAGGATCAATAGTGAGGCTTAGTCTACACGGCTGGTGAAATTCAGTGGCAACGGGAGATGCACAAGCTACATAGAGTAGCTTGCCTATCTCCTGTTTACTTCCTAACTTCTACGTAACGCGGTGTCCCCATTATGCTGTGTCAATGGGAAATGCCCTCCCATCTACACAGCGTTAATCTTTTTCAGGGGTGGATTAACGCTGTCGACTTCCACATTGATTGAGTGGGTCGACACTGCTGCTCAATCAGTCCTATACAATCAATCTGGTAGTACTGACGGTGCCACTATCAAGGTAGGCATATCCTAAGCTTTGTCATCAGAGCTGTGTCAGGGCTGACCCAGTGGCTTAGTGGCTGAAAAGCAGCTGAAGTTTTGAATCTTCCTCAGGACCAGCACAAAGTCATCGTGACCTATCCTGTCTCTTGAGAAGGTGGTGTCAGGTTCTATTGTAACGCACTTTTATGGTGGAGCATCGTCAGAGGTTCCTACTCGTTTTTCTCCTTCAATAAGAGGGGGCTGGATGTTGCCAAATGGGCACCTAGGAAGCTAAAGGAAAACTAGCATTTATCCTCATGAATTCTGAGGTAATCTTTTTTTTTTGTTTAAAGTCTGGGAGTGTCCTACAAAGCAAAAGGTAAGGAAAAACAAGTTATTACCTAAAAGAAAGAAAGGGAGTGTGACATATCCAACGTACAATTTGGACTAATGAATAGCTGTGTCACCGCTACCCTCTAACTCAGGGTGCCCTTTACACTGCTGTAGCCTCCAATCTGGGCTGTTCACAAACAGCCTCCAGCATGCGAGTCACCCTCAGCTATGTGTGTGTGCTGTAGGCAGCCAGCTACACCTTGCCTCTTACCAGCCTTGGTATGTTGCAGGGTGACCCAGTCACATCCATAGTCCTAGATTTCCCTCTAGAAATTTACATCCTGTACTGATCAGCCCTCTTCTGGACAATACAAATTATGTAAAGTTCATTATTTCTTTGATAGAAATAATATGCATGTAACTTTGCCATGCCACCTGGAGTTTCCCAGACACTTCAATTCAGAAACACTGGATTAGATAAAACAATAAAACAAATTCGTTAACTACAAAGAGAGATTTCACAGGAGTATAAGTAATAAAGCATCAAAGTCAGAAATGGTTATAAAGAAAAGATAAAACACAGCTAGTTCCTAACTTAACACACTGTGTTAAATTCAAAGCAAAGTTTCTTCACTACATGCTTTCTTTCAGTAGTTAAACTGACCAAATTTCTTAGGTCAGGGCTCTTTTTCCAGTCCAGTGACTGCTTCCCTTTGTCCCTTCTGGTAAAGTGAATAGATTGGGGGTTGGGAGTCATTTGGAGTGTTTTCCTTCCCTTTTTTAAATAGTACTGTCCCTCCTTTGAGAAGCATTCCCAACTGGGAGCAAGGTGACAGGCAGTATATGTGAGAAGAGAACTCCATGCTATTTCTTTTCTAAGGCCTAGTCTACACTTAAAACTTACAGTGGCACAGCTGTATCAGTACAGCTGTGCCTCTGTACGAGTGATTGAGTAGCCATGTTATGTCAATGGAAGAGAGCTCTCCTGCTGACATAATAAAACCAACTAACTGAGCAGTGATAACTATGTCTGTGGGAGAGCATCTGTCCCCAGTAACGCTCATGCTGGCAAAACATATGTAGTTCATGGGAGTGTTTTTTCACATCCTTGAGTGACAAACGTTTTGGTGGCGTAAGTGCTAAGGCCAAAGACGTAGATATTTTGCTTCTGCCCACTTTCCTGCCAAAGAATGGAGCTTAGTAGGCAGTGGTCCATCAGCCATTTTAACACCTGACTGAAGTGTCAGCCAGTGCTTTGTCTATGAGGAACTCTCCAGACTTCTCTGGAAAATATAAACTTTAGTCATGATCTCAGCTTATGTTTCTAACTTCACATATAACTCTGCTATGTGATTTTGCCATGATGTGATTGATCAGCAAACTATGATTTTTTTAATGATATTTTTATCACGCTGCCTGGAGCGGATTACAGCTATGAGTGCCTACCTCCAGGGAGACTGTCAGAAAACAGGGCAGACACCCTAAGCTGCTGCTGTGTTCTCTAATTAGATTTCAACAAACCAGTAACAAATGTGAGCTCCTGGATCATTACCTCACTCCTACCATGGAGTCAAAGACAATCTCCTTATATTCTTCATTCTACCTTGCCACCCAGACAAATTGTACTTTGTGATAAAAGGTCACTTACACCAAAAATCACATCACATCAGATTGCTTCCAGTCCCAAGAGACCATTCACTCCCCAGATCAACTGGTACTCTAGACCTTAAACCAAAGACGATGCTGCTAGACAGTTCTATAGCAAACTAACCAAAGGTTTATGAGCTAAGAAAAAGAATTAAAGTTCTTGAGAGGTTAAAGGAAGTAAAGTATGTGCACAGGTGAGCCATAGTTTGTAATTTCAAATGGTGGCAGTGATGCAGTAAACTACGAGTTTCACAAAAGTCTTTTCAGGCTACCCAGATTGACTTTGGGGACCTCTGGTTTGCATCTTGCACATTTCCCTGTAAGAGTCCAAATAGTTTAGAGATGAAGGAACTTTCCTAAATCCATTCTTATAGCTTCTTGTCACAGAAAACCAGTTCATAGGTTCATTGCCCATTTGGACTTCCCTTTGATAATGCATAGTGAGGATAGCTTTTTGAGTCTTTGACTTCCAATCATCACATACAATGACCACTTGTTTTTTAATTAGACCTTTTCCATTAAATTAAAGTTCTTCAGGTGCATTTCACAAGGCTTCTTTCCTTTCTGATTGATTATTTAGTTACAGGGATATTTAAAATGTAAATGTTTGCTATTACATTATAACACAATATACCTAAGTAAAAACAATTCAAGCAATATCCCATTAATTGTCATGTTTAAACACCAAATATACTCTTACACACTTAACAATTACTTCGATCTATACCAATACACAAGTTAATTGACCTAGGGCTGTGGCATGAGCTGACACCTGGTCTGCCAGCATCACAATCTTACAAGGCATACTTTATATAAAGATTATTACAATAGTATGCGGGGTGTGGACCGTAGACCCTACCTTAACCTATGCATGCATGTATGTATTTATCTATAGATCACATATGTATTCTTTATAGATTATTGCCATTATAGATTTATGCTTAGTGTAAGTTTATAAGTTAGCATAATCATTTTTATATTGATAGCTAAAATGCAAGGTACCTTACGGGCATGTGTAAGAAATTATACAGCTTGTATGAAATGTTAAATGGTTAGTCCTAAATTGTATAGAAGCTTAGAAGATAAGCTAATATTAGATAAAGACTAGCTACAGAGTGGGTCTTTTTGTTTGGTGCGATGATCCAGAGGGCTATATTTTGATCATGACACTCAGGTCACCAGACAGAAGAACAACCCTGGGACTTACCAGTTTGGACCCTAGACATTTAGTAGAACACTGCAAAACCCACAAAAGGGTCCAGAAATAATAAAAGGGGAAGATAGGAGAACATTCTAGAAGGAGGATATGTGTCAATCATACGCACTAACCCATCAACCAATAAAATAGACATACCCCTACCATTTGTGGAGTGATCCTCCCATATTTACGTACAGAAGGAGGACCCAAACTGATCAATGCTAGACGCGGTATAAAAGGACCAACCCTGCTGCGAGGGTAGCTTTTAGCTTTCTTGGTTTCTAGCTTAACAGTCTAAATATAATGGTTATAGTTATTTAGTATTGCTAGGCTCTCGACCTCTCCAGTCAAGTCAAGGAACTGGACATCTCCTTCTCGATCAAGTTGTTGGACAAGTATGAGTATATTAACCAGAGGTATAAATTTATCTAATACAAATTCTAAGATATCTATCATAGTTTAAATTATAAACTGCATAATATTTCTTGTATGTATCAAAATAGAGGTCAGTTATAATTTGGCTATGAATATGCTCATTAAACCTTTTCTCAGTTCTTTGCTTATCATTTATGCTTGTTGCAATAAAAGGTTTTTATAAAACACTTTATCAGTGTGACAATTCCTGTTGGGCATTCCTGGTGGTTCTTGTTTAGATTTCATCTGTGGTTGGATTCGGGCAAGAACCCAAATTCTCTGGTAAGATCTATTGGTAATCCCAATCCAATTTCCAAATCAAAAAGAATCAGGATACAGGACACAGAGGGACATTCTGTCACAGGGAATTGGGGTGGAGGTAGAGAGAAAGACTTTTTAACCAGACCATCAGCTAAAGAATATTACTATCGCTCCATTGAGGTCAACGGAGTTATGACAATGTATACAAATTGAAAATCTCGTCCTAGATTTTTTGAAATGTGCAAAAGAAGAGGCTGTCTGGATATTGATGTGTAATGATGTTTTTGAGAAGAGACATTTACAGAAAAATGACAGAATTCACGTTTTAGTAGCATCACTGTGTCTGCTCAGAAAACATTCTACAAGAGACAAATGGTTGAATCCCTATCATTTAGTGGCTGACATATTTAAGGAAAAATTCTGCATTTCTAAGTCTTACAGGGAAATGCTTACAGTATATCCAAATTATATATGACCCACTAGCATTGTGTATGCCGTGAATAATGTACACAAGTCAGAAACAAATCTCCTTTGTTACTTTTTTCTGTAACATAAATAAAAAAGATGGGAAAAACAAGCTGGCTACTATAAGCAAAGATTTTCCAGGGATATTAAAAGAGAATCATTTGATGGAAAATAACAATATGATTTTATATAAAATTACAAACCAACTTTTTTTATTTCTAGAACAGATCATTTCAGATCATTTCATTTTTTTTGTCTTACTGGTAACCAAGGCTGCGCCTACACTGGTAAATTAAGTCAACTTAAGCTTGCCTAAGTCGACTTAATTTTCCCTGCGTCTACACTACACTTTGCTTAAGTCGACTTAAGCAGCTTGCTTAAGTTGACTTAAGGAAAATAAAGTCGACTTAATTAAAATTAAGTTGACTTTATTAAACCTCCTTTCCACTAGACCTAAGGCTTAAGTCAACTCCCTAGAGTCAACTTAAGCCAGTGTAGCCGTGGGGTAGCCCTAAAGTTGACTTAGGGCTACCCCAGAGCTACACCAATGCCCTCCCTGCCGGGGGGGGCACAAGGGGAGCCTGGCATGCCCCCTCACAGGGCAGGGCAGAGCCCTGCCCACCCTGCCCCTATGCCCTGCCAGGGTCCCTGTCCCCCTTTGCCCCATTGTACCTAAGTACAATGGGGCAAAGGCTGAACCCCCTGGCATTGGGCAAGGGGTGCCCCCCCTGCCCTCATGGACCTACCCTAGGTCCCCCTAAGCCCCTAGAAGTCGACCTAGACGTCCAGTGTGGACGCTCTAGGTCGACTTTTTAAGTTCCCCCCAAAGTCGACTTTAATTTTAAGTGGAGACACACTAAGTCAACTTAGTTAAAGTTGACTTAAATTACCCAGGGTAGACATAGCCCAAGTGTCTTTGGAAGAATTTGTTGGAATGCATATTAAAAGGGAGATTTGCAATTTGCTATGCCTTGAAACATCTTGTGTGCCACATTGATGATATAGTTAAATGTTGATTAAATGTTAAATGTTGATAATTTATCTTCTCTCTGATTTTCACAATATTCAGCATCACAGCTTATCTTTTCATAAGGTGAGAACACATAGCAATGCAATGAGTGCAAAGTTTGTGTATGTTTGATAGGCTAATCACAACAATCAAATAAACATTGTATGATGTTGGATCAAGAGATGAATAACTATTTTTGGAGAGGAGAGTGTCTTTATTTCATTTCATTTTTTTTCTTCTCAGTTTTGATTTTCATTCATGTACGTATTTGCCAGTAGCAAGTAGGCTACATGTATAATTTTCCTAAATTAAGAATGCTTATACTCTAGTATCATACCACATTTTGATAGGATAATGTTTACCCATTGTAGAAAGTTTTTAATGAGATTCTTCTATGTGGTTCAGCCATGTTGTACTAGACTGCCAGCAAACCTCATCATAGAGCCAGTATATTTAGCCCAGAAAGATCTGCTTGTGGCATAATGGTAGCATAAATATGCCTGCATCACCCTTTTCACTGATGAGGGTCACAGAAAAAAAATGGTTTGATCTGGTCAGTGGCTCTCAACCTTTCCAGACTACTGTACCTCTTTCAGAAATCTGATTTTTGCCTTACAAATTCCCAACTTACACCTCATTTAAAAACTATATGCTTACAAAATCAATATATTGGTATAACCATGTAAACAGTGTTATATCAGCATGTGTACATCAATATATTGCATCCATAACAGGAAGGTTAAACACTAGAGTTTTCATCAATAGTTATATTGGCAAAAAAATCTCACCCCTGACCAACATAATTATGCTGGCTAACTGTTCTAGTAGAGACCTGCTCTTAGATTTTTAAGTGGCTAAGCAGGTTCCATAAATACGACTTAGTGATGGTCACCTCAGCACTACTGAAATTTTTACCAAAATAAAAAAACAAAACAAAACCAACCAACCAAGAAGAGATGAAGATGAGCTCTGTGGAACTTGACAGCTTGACTCTTTCACCAAAAAAAAAAAAAAAAAAAAAAAAAAAGACATTACTTCATCCACTGTACTACATTTTTAAAGGTAGCCCTTCCTTTCCTGACTACAGAATTGGGTGCTTCCCATAAATTCCTCACATTGCTACATTTTCTGTCAGACCTGGCCTGGCTACTAGCTAGTCTTGTTCTCACTTACAGTAAAAAATAAATGCCAAAAGTTAAAGAATAAGAAAATGTGTGTGATAAAAATCCCTATCTTATGCCTGCTGGTGAGTGGAAGTATGAGTTTAACAGCTGTATTTGGAGACAGCTGGCCACAGTCCTGCCTAAGCAGGTATCACTCTACTATCCGAAACCTGGTGCATAACATGTGGGAGTAGAATATTTTTTGTCTTCCTTTTAAAGTTTGTCATAGGAACTGCTATACTGGATCAGAACTGAGGTCTTTCTAGTAATCATACAGGACTTGTGATGTGATTGCATAGCCATTACCTTTGAAAACTTGTGACAACTGGGGGAAATTTTGGATAATTGAAAAAAGGCAAACATAGGGCCTATCTACGAGAAAGAGAAGAAGGAGGAACTGGAGAATGTTACTTGTTAGCTCTGTATTCTTGGGGAATCGGAGCATACTATCTAGCCTCTGTGACTCACCCCCACACATCACCCCCCTCCCCAGCCTCTGCCTGAACCAGAAACCAAAAACAATGAAAAGGCAATGGGAGACATCCTTATCTACCCACATTCGAAAGCCATCAGCACATTGAATGAAGCTTCATTTGCAAGGAGTATGGAGAACCAAGATCCAAAGCAGGAACTGCACTGAACTCTGGGATTGAAGAATCAGGGAAGCAGTGCATGATGGGAGATCTTGCACCGAAGCTAACAAGCTCAGCAGTTATCAGACCATTCTAGTGATAGACATGCTAATAGATACCCGAAATACTGAATCTGCCTAATTGTATTGTGAGCTACGCTGGACCATTACCACCCCAGCTAGAAATGTGTATTGTTCACTTAAACAAGTCATTTATTTACCTCAAAATCAACCCTAGTGTGCCCTATAAAAAAAACCCCTACTCAAATCCAAGAAGGAAGTCTTGATGCCTGGATCTAAACGCTGCATCATCTCCACGGGAACTTCACCTTTTCCTTGCTGATGGTAGTGAGAGCTCTGCCTGTCTCCATCCAGCATTCTGGCCATGAGCTGCACAGCCTATTTCCTGGGAATCTTTCTGCTACACAGAATGGTGAGACACTTCCCTCCCCACCTTCCCTCTCTCTTTGTTCAAATATAACTCTCTCTCTCTCTCTAGGCCTGATACAATAGAATCTAGGTAATATTGTAACTGAGTGTTTTTCTTTCCTTGTATGGTTATTAATGCTGTAACTCTTTGGGTGTTTTTCCTCTCCTTTTGTAATCATTACGATTATTATACTAAGTTTTAGGTACTTAGAAATAAAATGACTTTTGTAATCAAGCCAGTTGCCAAACTCTTTTAAAAACTTCATTTCCTCTCCTTTGTGTTCTTGGCTTCCCTATATTCCTCTGCAGCAACGCTTCTTTTACCTAGCCAAAGGCTATGTCTACACTGGCAAGCTAGTTTGAATTAATGAGGCTTAATTCAAACTAACTAGAGCCATGGCTACACTAGGCTTTAGTTAGTTTGAATTAAGGGGTTCTTTAATTCGAACTAATAAGTTCGAATAGGGTATTCGAACTAAAGGGTTAATTCGAACTAACTAGTTCGAATTAGCCAATGTGGCCATGTTAATTCGAACTAATTTCTTAGTTCGAACTAACCAGCAATTGAAATGAATGGGGATTGCTAATTCGAACAAAGCAAGTGCCATGAATGGCACTTGCTTAGTTCAAACTAAGTTTTCCTAGTTCGAATTAAGCTAATTCGAACTAACTAAAATTAGTTCGAATTAGTTAGTTCGAACTAACTAATTCGAACTAATTTTAGCAAGTGTAGACATAGCCAAAGATCCCTGTGATGCCCAAAATCCTGTAAGGTTTGCTCATTAATGGGGTTATTACTAGAATAATTGTAAAGTAATAGTGGGATACCAGCATGATTGACTCCAGGGGCATATAAGGGTAGCAGCTGAAAAGTGCTGTGTGATCCAGCCTGCTGAGTTAGGGACATATAAGGCAGGTCAGCTGAGAGTGCTGATAGACCCAGTCCATTCAGTTGCACCGTGTTAATCAATGAATGGGTACATGTGGGTGGTTATTTTGAATCTGGGCCTGGAAAAACCCAGGCCTAGGAAATTAAGATCTTGCAAGGGTGGCTCCATTTGGAGGGAATTTGCAGAAGGGAAAAGTGAGCTCCATATAGAAACATAAGTGACACAAGCAGTACACTAATACTTCCCCTGCTCCCCTCCAAGGAAGTAACCCTAATCAGTGAGCATACCTCAAGTTTGTGGGAAAGTTGGTAACAGGGAATTACAGATCAGTCAGTCTCACCTCAGTCCTTGGAAAAATCATAGAACAGTTCCTCAGGAACTTGGAAAAAGGGAAGGTATCAGGAACAGTCTGCACAGATTCACCAAGAGAAAGTGATGCATGGCCATCCTGATTGCCTTCTATGATGAGATGATTGGCTCTGTGGATGTGAGGAAAGTGGTGGATATCAATAATCTTGACTTTAGCAAAGCTTTTGATACAATTTCCCACAGTATTCTTATCAACAAATTAAAGAAGTAAGGGTTGGATGAATGGACAATGAGATGAGTAGAAAGCCGGCTAGATCATCAGGATCAACAGGTAGTGATTAATGGCTTGATGTCTAGTTGGCAGGCAGAGTGGATCAGGGGTCAGGGCTGAGGTCATGTTTGTTCAACATCTTCATTAATGATCAGGAGGATGGGGTGGATTGCACCCTTAGCAAGTTTGCAGGTGACACTATGGTGAGGGGAGTAGTAGATACACTGGAGGGTAGGAATAGGATACAGAGTGACCTACGCAAACTGGACAACTGGGCCAAAAAAAAAAATCTGATGAAATTCAACAAGAACAAGTACAGAATTCTGCATTTAGGATGGAAGAATCCCATGCACTGCTACACAGTGGGGCATATTGGCTAGGTAGCAGTTCTGCAGAAAAGGACTTGTGTGTTACAGTGGACAAGAAGCTGAATATGAGTTAACAGTGTGTCCTTATTGTCAAGAAGGGCTAACCGCATATTGGGTTGCATTAGTAGGAACATTACAAGGAAAGTGATTATTCTCAACACTGGTGAGGCACATTTGAAGCATTGTATCCAGTTTTGTCCCCTCCCCACTACTACAGAAAAGATGTAGAAAAATTCTAGAGAGTCCAGAAAAAGGCAATAAAAATGATTAGAGGGCTGGAGCACATGACTTCTGAAGAGAGGCTGAGGGAACTGGGCTTTTCTAGTCTCCAGAAAGGAAGAATGAAGGGGAACTTGATAGCAGTCTTTAACTACCTGAAAGGGGACTCCAGGGAGGATGGACATAGGTTGTTTTCAGTGCTAGTAGATGACAGAACTAGGAACAGTGGTCTCAAGCTGTAATGGGAGAGGTCTAGAAAGGTGGTAAAGCACTGGAATGGGTTACCTAGAGATGTGTTGGAATCTCCATCCTTAATGTTTTTCAAAATGTGCCTTGACAAAGCCCTGGCTGGGATGATTTAGTTGGGGTTGATCCTGCTTTGAGCAGGGGGTTGGACCAGCTGACCTCCCGAGGTCCCTTTTCACCCTAATCTTCTACGATTCTAAAATCTTGTCTCTGACAGTGGTTTGCACTTGATGCTTCAAAAGAAGATGCAAACAGAGATGTCAGGTTATCTGCCCCAATGAAGGTATCATCCTATATCATCCTACTATTTAGAGATTGGCTTAAACCCTTAAGCATGATTGTATAATTCTTCCCAAACTTTTTTTTCCTTTTTATACACATTAGTAATTGTAACTCTGGTTATTTTTATTATCTATATACATGTCAATCTCTTTTAACAGTTTTGAATTTGCCTCTTTTCATTTTCTTTGAACGTCCCTTTGTTCTTATGTTATGAGCTGGGGGAACAGAAATTCCTGTTCTACCTTCTCTATGCTATTCATAATTTTATATACTTTTATCATGTTCCCTATTTGTCTCCTTATTAAGATAAACAACACGTGTTCTTCATCTGTCTTCAGTTGAGATTTTTTCCCATTCCCTGTATCATTCTCATCATTGTTCCACAACTTCTTACTAAAAAGGGATGACACAGTACTTCACACAATATTCTAGATGAGTCCTATACCATTGATTTGTATAATAGAATGAATAAAGGAATACAGAAAAATGTGCCAACACTTCATTTGCTTTTTTGACCACAGCTGTTCATGTCATCTGGTGGTTCTTTATCTTTACCCACTTTGTTAACACATTCAAAAACTTCTAATAGACATTATTTGGTTGATTAGACTCTATCACCTCATGATCTTCCACATGATTTATTATTATTGATTTTTATTTCAACCAATATTCGATTTGTCTGGTCCCTTTGGAGGCAGCAGGAACCCTGTGACTTACTACCTGTTGTCCAGCTAGGCTTAAAGGAAGGCAGCTGAGCCTCATAAAGGAGAAAGCTGTGACAGAGCCAGGCAAAGCTGTGGAGAGCCTTCAGACAGTGAGAAAGGTTCCTGCAGGAGAGACCCTCAGACCAGCCTAGTTGCTCTTGGCTAGGAATAGCTGGAAGTGGCCTGCTAAAGCAGGGAAGATCCTGAGGCACCAGGGAGTTTAGAGGCAGTACTTTTGGGAGGAGGCACTGTGCTCTATTTAGAGCTGAGAGAAAAGCTTGTGTTTCTATTTTTAACTTTCTCAGAAAAAAACAGACCCTAAGGAGGTGTATTATGAAAGAGTGTGGCATTATTAAGGGGCAGAGGAGATGGCCAATAGAAAACGCACTGGCCACAACGGTGTGCTCAGAGGACAGCTGCCCTATTACAATTAGGCATCTTTCTATGGAGAAAACTACAGACTGCATGCAGAGGATGAATTTGAAAGAATTTAATACAGCACACCACTAGCAATGAACTGAAGCCTGCGGCTATGGTGCCAGAGATAGCCTACAAGGTCAGTTCAGGGCTGAAATTGAAGTGCTTTCTAAACTCAAATGATTTAAATGAGTCTGTTATGAGAGTCTCCATCCCAAATCAGAAAACAAAATGTTCAGTAGATGACAAGCATTAGGAATTTGACCTTCTGAGATGTAGCTTATGGGCTATTAGAGCTAAACAGAGTTTTGCTTATATATGCTGATTAGGTTGTGCAAAACTGTTCCAGATGAGGATATTGGGAGAATGGTGTTAAAGTGCATGAGACATAGGAACTATTCTGTTTTGCATAGGTGTAAGTTAGAGCAGAAGTAGTGACTTTAGTGTAGTTACACTAATTTTAAACCAGTTTAAGTGAGAGCAGAATCAGGCATTTAGTGTGCCTGAGTGCTAGAATTTGCATATTGTTCACAACTAGAAAAGTGGCAAAATTTGCAAGTTAAACCAGTAAAAGAAAGAGCCTGTTTGGGGTCTAGTTTAAATAAGTTTGGTCTTGTTGAATGTGAAAAGCTGTGTTTAGGGAATAGGGGGGGGGGGCCCCCAAGCAAACCTATTTTCCTTTATGAAAATTAAGCTTGTTTAAGATTTCATAACTGGAAAGGATGGTCATAGGGCAAACTTCCTGTGTGAGCCATTTCTGAGCTAGCCTTGAGGCCTGTTATGGAAATAAAAGAGGCCTTCAGAGAAATACCAATTGTTTTAGGCCAAAGTTTAGACAGAAGCTTTTAACTGTACCCACCAGCTATTTACTAACTATATGGCTAGGAGTAAAGCATTTCTCCTGGGTTCCTGAAACACTCCGTGATGCTGTTTAATAACGACTACACCAGATTCAGATATCAAATGATACTGGTGAAAATCCAGAGCAACTTCAGTGACTTCAATGGATTTTTTTCTGCATTCACACAAGAGTCACTGAGATCAGACTGTAGCCCTGAGGGAGTCTGACTGTAACACTATGTTGTTACAGACAAAATGGAGTTTAATGAGATTAAGCTAGTCTAGAATAGTGGAGATTGCAGTGAATAGAAGATTTAGAATAATTTACTGTTGTACGTCTGGTTTATTATACAACGCACACTGCTTGTGTAGAAGAACAACTACAGGACAGTGTTTCAAAGCAGTCAATACTTGTGTTGCTTCATTTTTGCAAATCACAAGCTGTAAAAAGCAGGTTGGGATAAAATGTTACTTTCCCCAACTCCTTCTCTCTTTGTTAAATTTCATCTTAGTGGATTTTAATTTTAATGAAGTGTGTTAAAGCAGATGAATGCAATTTAAAGTGCTTCTTATGACAGCCGTCTGTTCAGAGATAGCGTAGAAAGCCTGGCTAAAATGAGGGAGACTGTCAGAATAATTTACAAGCCATCCTGACGAGAAAAGATCATGAATATCCATGATTCTATTCCTTGCACATAGATGGAATAAATCTAATGATTTGCAGATATCTATTCTAATTCAGATTGTACAGTCTGTGGCTAACATCAACAGAACAGCAATCCTACTCAGCTCTATATTTTAAGTATGAGATATATTCTTTCTGCCTCTCTTACTCAGAAGTAGTAATACTTTATTCTGTGGGTAGCCTATTTTAAATCAATAGACAACTAAAGAGCAAGGAAATCTGACTGTGTGCCCTACTTTTTAATAATATTTATGTGCATTCTTAGTTGTAACCCATCACCTCTGTCCTGGCAAGTGGCTTAGGCGGCCCTTGGACAACATTGTTTTAAGTGGATTCTGTGCATCCTATGGTGCTCTGAGATTAGATATAAAGTTTTGCTTTAACGGTTCAAGTTGATAGTACTTAAAGTAGTTAAATGAATTGGAGACTAGTATTCCATATAAAATGTCTACTCCATCGAAAGACTGATTAAAAACTTTTAACTTTTTTCTTTAAAAAGTATTATAACATAGTGCCCGAGGATCTAAAGGACTCTAGGGTACTATTGCATGCAGTTAAGAGATATATTAATAACCTTTGAAATGAGGCGGATAAACCAAATTGTGAAAATATTCATATGAAACCAAAATGGAATCCCTTACATGACATAAAGTCTTTGTATTATTGGACTTCATACTTTTGAACTATTTAAAATTACTATGCCACCGCAGTTCAAGGGCAAATGAATAATAAAAGAAGGTTTGATGGTAGGATTAAGGCAGTTGAGTTTATTAAAGACAATGATAGTATATTTTTTGTAGTTGCTCTTTTTTCTGTCACCTTCTTTGATCATAGCTGAGCTGCAAATATGGTATAATAGGCAATGTTTCAATTTTTAAAAAATACATTTTTACAGTATGGGGTGCCAACTTTCAAAAGTTGGTGAAGCCACTGCATTTCTTTTAGGTTACTAATGCTTTAGATTTCTGTTTTATCAGCCTATTGGAGCTACTTTGCTACTACAGCACTAGCCTAAAGCATTCTTATATTAACACGTGCTAATATTTTCTTGTAGCACATAATGTCTCTTATGAATTATAGATGCTAATAAGCTGGTGTAGTTATGCCAAGGGTAATCTTGTTTAGAATTTCTCACATTACCTAATTTTGCATATGCCACATGAGCTTTTACATTAACTTATTTTTTTCCTGTCAAAGGTATTTTGCACTTAACTCAATTTAGAGGAAAATGGTGGTAAAAATGAATATTTTAGCACCCTTTCCCCCCTATATTTACTTAACATAAAAGGCACACTCTTTTTAAAAAAGAGGAAAAGGAGTACTGTTTATATTTAACTGTGCCAATTAATACCTACACAGATAGATCTTTATTTCTTTACTATAACACCAACTCAGCAGTTCCTACTGGCAGACCTTCAGCTGGTTAAACTCTACACTGATCATCAACGCCTTGTGCTTATGTTTTAATTCTTCTGTAGCTGAATAATAAATGGAGTGCAATGAAGTATTGCCTTTTCATTCTTCTAAAATTGCAAACTGAACAAATGGAATCCATCTGTTCTCTTGGCATAACTACAGAACCGAAAGAGACACTGCAACATTCATCTGGACCAGAGATGTGGCTTGGAGTTTATTACTGAACTGCCAAAAGTAGAGAATAAAATCTGGGATTAGACCTGCAATCCAGGTCCTGCTTTGGTAAGATCAAAATGGTAGAGGGTAGGCCAAATTCTGCTCAGGATTACACAAACTTCACCCATGTAACTGAGAGTGGAATCTGGCTCTCTCTCCTTTTGATTGACTGCATTACACTAATACTGCCTTTCATGCCGATACATCAGAATAAATTCAGTGCAGCTTTGAAAAGGCTTGTAAGAGCCCTAACTCAGCAAAGCATGGAGGCCTGAATGCACAAAAGGAGGTAGGAACTGAAAAATCAGTTAATGAAATAAGAGTGGGATGTCTAATTTCCCTATACAATGAATTGGGAGAGAGAGATGCCTCAGAATCAGATCAACAAACACTAGCATACCAGGGAGAGAGTCACCTGACCAGATGATGGCAGATGCTAACCAGAGAGAGGTGCATGCTAAATGCCACCTCTCTCACCAAGATATGTGCCTGTCTCTACTAATGATTCACTGCCAGGAAATCTCCGGAGTTAGACACATATGCCATGTTTACAAAAGGGAGGATTGGAAAAGACAGACAGAGAAGGTACTCAGGATGTGAGAGACCCCCAATTCAAGTCCCTGTTTTGTCTCACGGAGAAAGAGAGGTTTGAACAGAGATCTGCGACATTTCAGGTGCGTGCCCTAACGCAGGCGTTGGCAACTCAAAAGATAAGAAGAGCCATTTTTTGAAATTCCTTCAATAACCAAGTGTTTTGAGAGCCACAATGGGTGCAGCTTCCTGGTGAGGGTGCTGGGAACTGGACCAGGGCACCTACTATAGGAGGGGGAGCCTGGAACCAGGAGTGGGCCTCCTGCAGGGTGCCTTGGTGGTGGTGGTGTGGGTGGGGGAGCAGAGCCCGGAGGCACAAGGGGGCAGCCAAGAGCTGCATGCTGCTCCGGAGCCACACATTGGAGACCCCTGCTCTAACTGCTAAAGGCAATGGGATGTTCTGACATGAGGCTCCCTTAGTCTCTCCTGTAGAAGCTATTCCACTGTGTATAAGTAATTAGAGTCACTGGAGCAGGGGGACTGGGTCCTGGTCTCCCACATCCTATGTGAGTGCTCTAGTCATCAGGCTAGAGAGTCATTTTCATACCTGAGCAATCTCTCTCTGTCTCCCAAATGACTGTTTAAACTGTTCCACTGGACTGGGCCCTGCATATGATTTAGGTGGTCAAATGCCTGTCTTTCTCTGGTTTTGTGCTTGCTTTGGAGCTTAGGTGGGAGCTGGGCATCTGGGTGTCATAGTGACACTGCATTGCACATGCCCAGAAGCTTGTAGTTGATAAAGATGCTTTTTACAACAAAAACATAGCATAGGTGCTTAGTAAGTTTAGGCACCTAAGGGTTCAGCAGGAGTTTTATGAATCACAATGGAACTTAAAACTGGGGTATAGGTGCCTAAATCTGGGGTTAGGCACCTAAGTACTTTTTGAATCGAACCCTTAAATGCTGAAATAAAAAAAATGTAAAAAAAACCTTAAAAAATATATTGAGTTCTCAAAAAAAAATTGTGGAAGATAAAGCATTTTTTTATATAAGCCCTTTTATATCATGACATGACAGTATTAATATCAAAATCAGGGGGAATCATGTACATGCTAACAGACTTTCCTAAATTCAGTGGGAAGGGAGATGGGCAAATTTGGGCTTGTGCCTTTAAAAAAAAAAATTAAAAGTGGTTTGGTCATCCCTAGTTATAAACCATGAGTATATTTAATTTAATCATACGAAGTTACCTTGACAGTCCAACTGTTAATAAAGAATGATGGGCATATATGTATGCCTACACAAAACAGCAGTGTCTAGCAGATAGTCAAGCATATGGTAAAGCTATACTTTCCCTACAAAAATGGTGTGGGAGTAAATATAGTGATTTAACTAGTTTAATATGTGCTGCAAATTGTGTCTCAATAATCAGCTGGAATGAGAAGTGATTGTAGCATTCAGCATGCTTTATATGTATGATGTGTTTTTTGGTTTTCCCATTTTCACTGTTCACCTCCCCCTCACATTTGTTGCTGCTTACCATCATAAGACTGGATGGGCAGTTGTTTGGGCACAGTATCGCAGTGATAAAGCCTTTGTGGCTATTATGCAGAACACCAGTAGACTTGGCTCTTTCAGTTGATTCTGAGAGATGGACAGAAGTTCACTTCTGTCCTTGTCTACCCATTTTAGAATATTCAAAGCAGAATTTTTAAAGAAAATAGTCACAAAGATAAACCACAAAAGGAGAGCCATGCTTAACTTAAGGCCTTCATTCTAGAATACCATGACTTGGCTGAATTTGTTATCCCACATCAGAGCATTTTCTTACTTACTTTTTAGGTTGCTCTTAAAAAATATATTCAGCAGTGCAACCAAGGTAAGTTTCTAACTCAGAATTTTCCTCTTTTGTGGTTTAATGTAAGAAGTTTAGTATTATTTTAATATCATTGTGGGTTTGTTTTTCCAGCAGTTAGACTGGGATACCTGCCTATCACAATAAATATATTGCATACAGCTGCTTTTCTAAGCTAAAATATTAAGATGTAAAATCCCATTAGAATCACAAAAGCATCGATTATAATTCATTTGTTAGGCCATAAAATATTGTATTAATGTATTAAAATAACTTCTATTTACAGTGTCAAATTCACTTACATTCATAGGAACACACAAAATACAAAGTTCTTATGCTACAGAACAGACATTTTCCTTGATTTTTCCTTTATAGTTAAGCTTATATGATGAAAATTGGTTCTGTAGTTAATGCACATTATGAAATGCATTAATCCACTTCTTCAAACACTTCAGAATGATTCCTTCCCCTAAAAATGGTACAATGAAATCAGTGGTGCTGTACACTTAAGGAAGCTTCTGCAAAGTAAGGACCCATTCCCACAATTGTATACATGTTTAACTTTATGCAAAGGAGTAGACCCATTAGTTCCAATGAGATTACTCATGAATGTGATGTTAAGCATGAGTATAAGCATGTGCAGGATCACAGCTTTAATATTTAATACACAAAAGCCCCACATTTCTTTACAAAAAAAGGCACCAGTTAGGCATTCTAAAACTTCTGCTCCGAAGTGGAAAACCAATAGCTGGACAAACAATATATTTTGATTTAAAAACAGGAAAAAGGAACTTCATGCTATATTTATATATCAGATTTGACTGCTTCAAACCTATGTTAGGCAAGGTGTTCAATTTTGAAAAGTGCAATTCTGGACAAAAGGCCATATAAGTATTTACTGTAACTCTGCACCAGCATTGGAATAAATAGAATTCGTTCTCTCAATATGGTGAACAACCAAAGAAAAATCTGTTTTTCTTATTGGGTGCTGAAACAGCAGATTGCTTTATTTCTCTAACACAAAGAACTTTTATGCAAAGAGGGGGAGTACATTTGCGTTTAAATCACAATAATTTCCAATAATTGTGGTAATTTTCTGGCTGCTTTGTGAATGCCAGTTGGAGTCAGTGAACACCTGAAACACAATGGAGGGTAATGTAAAATGCAGTACATGTCATAGTCGTTGTTTAAATATGTAGTTAAAAGAATTACATAGACAAATGTATCAATGTATCAAGTGAAGACAGTGGTACAACACAGGTACATACACTTTTTAATATTTTTTTTTTACAAGTTAAACATTAAGTTAATATTCTCAGACACCAGTAGCTCTACTAATTGTTTAGTAGGGCCAGGATTGTTATTTGTGTATCATTTTTATTTTTAGCTCTTACATTTTGAAAGACTTGCACATCCATTTCAATTCCAATGAGCAGAAATTAGCTGCTAGTGTTACTGATGGCTGGGTTAAAAAGTACCTTAGACTCAGTCATTAAATGAGTTTAAAACTCTTTTGATGACCTGCTCTATCACCAAATAGTCCAAAACATGGCCTCCATCCAATTCCTTGGCTGAAGACCTTCGCACACACTGCTTTTTAGCCCTGATTCAGCAAGATATTTAAGAAAGTCTATATTTTAAGTTTGTATTACCACTGAATTTAAGCATAGTACTCCTGTGTACAGGTGCAGATCTGCTTAAAAACTTTGAGTCATACCTTGGTGTATGAAATGTAAAATGTTGTCTAGCTTGCTATTTTCCATCAAATTCAATTTAAGACAAATTTGATACCCACAGTTGTAGAAGCTGTGAAAACTGGCAAGAAACCAAATGCTACAAACTAGCATCTTTCATATGCGTGCTGAAGTAGATCTGAAATAATAGATTTAGAAAAGATAAAATGCTGAAATTCACCGGGAGAGGTTTTGTTGTTGCTGCTGCTATGGAAGTGAAGTGAAAGTGATTAAAACACACACACACACCCCTACCTCACTCAGTAATACAAAACACAGTCTGTTTTTAAGACTCTCCTAAGGCAAGATTTGTCACAAATTCTTCTCAAAGGTGTTTAAATATACCACGCAGTCTTATACAGCAATATTAGTTGACTGGAACAGAATGGTGGGAGGGAGGGAACTAGACTAAACATTTTTGTTACTCTCATTAGAATGAGATCTGTTACTGATTAAGACGACACAGAACCAATAGAACTGCACAGTTATCAGGTGACTGGTCTTATATAATTCAGTGCAAGACAAGAATTTAATTTCCATCACTGATTCATTCATATTGAAATTTATGATGAATTTTTTTAAAAAAACAAACCAAACCAAACAGTGAATGCAGTTTATTATTTCAACACAACACTCATTAGGGTCTCAATATTCATTTGGATAACAAGAACAGATTTTTTGTTTGTTTGGGAGCTCTAGTGAGGTATGAAGTTTGTATGATTTAATTTTCTATTTAAAAAGGCAAAACTAATTAACTATGAATATATCCTATCAATACCACTAGCATACGAAATATAAAGGAGACAAATGTTATTTGTCTCAACAAGTCTGTAATTTTTGGAACTTCTATAGTGAGCTGGCAGTTGGAGAATAAAGATAGATTGTATGGAATGGAATGGAATGATTGTTTGTTCAACCCTAGAAACAAAGGCTATGTCTACACTAGAAAAAGTTAGACTACGGGTTTAGTATTTAGAAAAATCTAGATTCCATTTCCTGCTGTTTCACAGGGTGTCTCCTTAGCTATTGTCTGATATTCCACATGTAAAAAGTTGATGAGTACTTCTCTACCATGAAGAAGTGTTCGGAGACCTAATTTATTGACGCTCAGATGAGTGTCTTTGACATGCTTATTAAAAAAGAGCACCTTCTTGAGCTCACATTGGGAACTTAATTATTTCTCACAGTTTTCCTCCAGGCCTTTTCTCCAATACACTTGTGCCCCAGTACACTTCATTATCCACACATCACCCAACTTGTGTAAGAGCTTTTATTATCAGTAGCGTACACTCTGTTTGAAAGCAGCAAGGTACCACCATAAAACATTGGACAGTACATCTCTACTGGTGACATTAGCATCATAGTGACATGAGAAATAACCTGCAGATAATTTTTTCTCTTAGATGTGAACTTCTGTTTTCCACAACTATTTAGCCATGTATGAAAAGGAGGGGGTCCCTTTCACACCTCTGTTAATCAGCTGTTGTTGAAGTACAACCCACAGGTCAGGTGGTTGGGATGCTAGGCTGGAAGTCAAGAGACCAGAATGCTATTCCCGGCTCTTTCATTGTACTGCCGTGTGACTTCTGTCAAGTCACCCCAATACTCTATGACCATGTTACCCCACATGACTGTTCTCCATCTTACTTACTTGAATTGTAAATTCTTAAGGGAAGAGGTTGAGCACAATGGAGTGTGTCAACCACAATGGAGTCCCAATTTCAATTGGAGAATCCGTAATATAAATAGTAATCTTCATCTTCAGAAGCAGCTATTATGGGGAGGTTACATTAAGGGAGAAAATCTGCCACTTACTCTTAAGAAACAGAATACTCATAACCAAATAGTTTCATATCTTTCAGTTGTCAAGATTTGTAGGATCAGGGACTCTATTATATATGACAATTAATACAAAGTCTGCATGTTGAGGCATCCGAGTGATTTATTATATTTCAGTAATTCTCACATGAGATCAGTTAATATTTAAGTGAACCTGAGTGCTATTGGTCTCAGAAATATGAGCTCACTATTGGCAGGGTTTTAACAAATGTATAAATCATCATCATGGGTTAGGGTGAGAGAAATTAGGTCAGAATGCTTCCTTGAACTGGAGCTAACTGACTAAAAATCTGTAACTAAATAATTCTCAAAAATGATTTTTTTTTTAAAGATTTCCAAACTTGTTTGCAGGAACTTATATGTCAGTAGAGATTTCCAAATGTGATGTTAGAATCTTGGCACTGATTTACATTTTTAGAAGACTGTTTTGAAAGAAATTTTACTATTAATTACTTTCTAAGGACCTGATTTTGCAATGAGATCCATTGAAATAGACATCCCCTCCTTCTGATTGCTTATGATGTTCAACTACTGGCAGAAAATGCATATGAGAGACAGGTAGCGATGAATTAGCAGTGTAATTCCCACAATGTGTTAAGTACTCTCTATGCTCAGAAGACATTGCTGACCGTACCCTAAAGAGTTTATATAATCCAGGATTCAATTAGAAACAACACACACACACAAAAAGAGACACACAATACACAAAGTAAAAACAGAGCTTTTGACTGTAATTTTCTTGTTTGAAATAATCTATAGGGAGAATAAATAAAATTAAATCCCACCCTAATGATTTGTAAATGATGTATAAGGAATAGCAAGAAAAGTCCAAGAGAAAACAAAACAAAGAACCCAAACAAACAAAATAATGTAACATATTTAACTTTCTAATCACTTTGATGTCTTAAAAGGAAATAACCAGGTGTGGGGTGATTTATCTGTAAATTGGTGGCCAAATTCAAGAGTGGCCTTAAATTAGGGGAATCCCGCATCTGTTGGCTGGATTTATTACTTCTGTGCGTACCAAATAAACCAAAAGGGATCCTTCCTCTGGGCAACCTGCTAGGAGCTTTGCCAAATTTGTCTAGGGTGGAAGGTTTTTGTTTGGTTGTTTTAAGTTGAGTGTCTTACTAGAATCCTAAAATGTATTCTTGGACCAATACAGTGCAAAGAAATTCTAAACTCACTTTTGTATGCACTGAAAAGTGCAGCTTCTTTGTGACTGTCTTTCAGTATACTTGTAGCTTATTGGAAGTTTGGAAAATGTATTCACTGACTATTATGTACAAGTACTACAAGGGTTACATGATACACTGCCATCCTCCTTTTACAATGGTCCATTACATCAACAATCTTCTCTTGGGGCCTAAGAATCTCTTATGACAATACACACACCAGTCATTCATTTCAGCTGCAAAGCCACAATTCTTAGGGAAGGTCC
This sequence comes from Pelusios castaneus, assembly GCA_007922175.1. Lineage (NCBI taxonomy): Eukaryota > Metazoa > Chordata > Testudines > Pelomedusidae > Pelusios > Pelusios castaneus. The sequence continues at coordinate 14,703,982 of ML685791.1, forward strand.
AGTAGGCAGTAAAGATTTTTTTCCCCTTCAAACATGTTTGTCACTCAAGAATTTTAAAGATATTATTCAATCTTTACAAAAGGTGCTATCCCAATAGAATTTATTCGCTAGATCTTTCTTGATCTTCATCTTCAGAATTAGCTATTATGTGGAGGTTACACTAAGGGAGAAAATCTGCCAGTTACTCTTAAGAAACAGAATACTCAGAGGAAACCAAATAGTTTCATAACTTTCAGCCGTCAAGATTTGTAGGATCCGGGACTCTACTACAGCCTGGGCAGTTGCATCACCAGTGTGCATCATCTTTGAGCTGAGTTGTCACCTCCAGGGTCAGAAAACAGTTTAGTGTCTATTTCTCTCTGCTGAAAAAGACTAGCCTCAGTTGCATTTCCAATTTCTATGGTGTTTTTGATCATGCCATTGTGGATAACTATGAATCCATCCTCTCAATATTCAATAACAGTCAAACAAGCAAATAGGTTATATTTAAAAAAGTGAAGAGACTGGAATGTCAATATACACGATAAAGCAGTGGTACATTTCCATTTTGAATACTGCATTAAAATTTCAGTCACATTCTGTCAAAAAGGGAAGAGCAGAATTTTAAATAGATCCTGAAATGTGTAATGAATATGATTAAAGGCATGGGAGTCTCCCATATGTAACCCCTTTGGGGTTTAAGAGAGCATGGTCCCATTAACCCTTTGCCCTGTAGGGGGAGGCACTGATGATGCTGGAAGGAGAGAGTGCTGTTTGAGGGGAGGGGATGAGAGTGAGGGTGTGGCTGAAGCTGGAGGAGAAGGCCTGCAGCGAGAGGCATGGTGAGGAGAGAAGCAGCAGAGGCCCTGCCCAAAAGCTGGAGAGGGACAGAGAGCTGACCGGCGACACCCAGGACAGGAGCCAGAGGACACTGTGCCAGCGAGCAGTTGCCCGAGGACAGACTGGAGCTGGACCAATGACACGGCTACCCAGAGCTGTGGGGCCATGAGTAGGAGGCCTGGGACTTGGCCTGGGACTTGGGGGAGGCTCTAGGTAGTTAAGTGGGGAGGGCGTTGCTCTGTGGTCGCAGAGAGCGGCGGAAGAGGCACCGGAGGCTTTGCTGGGGACACTTGCTAGTGCCGAAGATGACCAGGAGCAACCAGGACTCAGCCCAGATTGGAACTGTGCTGGGATCACTGAACTCAGAGCGCAGACGCTGTGCTCGCTCACTGTCTGCCCTCAGCCTGCAGCACCCCTGGGCCTGCAAGGCCCTGTGCTAATTGTTAGCCTGCTTTCCTGCTGCCCCATCTCCCCTGTTGTTCTCTCCTGCCTCCCTCTGTAAATAAATCTTCCCCGTTCCCATATTCACTGTGCTGTCCCAGCGTGTGTGTGTGATCACTCCGGGGGGTTTGGAACAGGTGCCCCTGGGGTGAAAGGGGACTGTCCCTGCTGCATTCCTGCATGCGCCTTTCCTTGGCCAGAGCTGCCTGCAGAGCAGACTCCATCTTGGCCACAAGGGCGCTACACATATTAGGAGCAATTTAAAACATTAATATTAATTAAGTTTGAAAAGATGACAAGCAAGAGAAGAAATAACAAACAGACATATATAAAATGAAGGATGGTAGAGAGAAGGCAAGTCATGCATTACTGTTTTCCACCACTTCTAATATAACAAGAAAAGACTAATTAAAACAATTAATTTAGAAAAGATACAAGGAAATATATCTTAACACAATGCATCACTTTAACTTGCAAAACTGAGATAGCTATCTAGGCAGAGTTAAACAAGTTAGCATTAACAGTGATAGAACTAAGAATAGCTTTTGTATTTACATTAGCTAGGATAAAGTAATATTGCACAAGCTACCAATCACTATGTACACTGCTATCCAGCTGAAATCAAAAGAACTCCCTCCCTATGTCTAACTGCCAGAGAATGGTATTGTACCCCATGTATCTTGGTATGCCATATGCCTTTAATAATGCATCCAAACCATAAAAACCACCATTTGATTCTGCTTTGACACACGTTCGCTAAGGGCTTGATTTTGCCCCCACTGATGTCAATGGTGAAATTCCCTTTGACTTCAGTGGATCAGGATCAAGCCCTAGTAATTAGATGAAGGGTTCTCAAACTGAGGCTTGTGACCCATTGGGGGTGGGGGTGAGAGGTTTTTATGGGGGGGTTCACAAGCTGTCAGCCCCCCGTACTTGCTGGTGAGGATTAGATGGCAGGGGGATGATCATCACTTTTGGGAAGGGGGGCATCACAGCCTGAAATATTTTCAAAGGGGGTCCCAAAAAATTCTGAGAACCCCTAAACTAGACAGAGGCCACCAACCGTCAAACATCAATGTCTTTTGCCGTCTACCAACTAGGTCCAGATATGAACTCCTGTTTAGAGAGCCTATAACATCTAGACTGTTATTAGTTCCTGAACCTAATGGTCCCTGCTTTAGGATTTATAGCCATGGACATCTGCAGAGCTGGAAGTCTCTAGTAGGATTATTGCAGCTGGTCTTGCTAGTGCTATTTATCTGAATGCACACTGATGTGTCATTCATTTTAGAAGATGAATGAATCATTCGTAAGGACTGTTTTGTCCAATTCTCTGAGTTTCTTTCTTGGACTGATGCATTTTAGGTGTATCTGCTACCTATAGGTAACACCCTCCAGAATAATATTTAGCATGTGTATATATAAACCTACTGCAAAAACAATGAGAGTCCTGTGGCACCTTATAGACTAACAGATTTTCTTCGGCATAAGCTTTGGTGGGTTATAACCCACTTCGTCAGATGCCTTCATGCATCTGACGAAGTGGGTTATAGCCCACGAAAGTTTATGCCGAAGAAAATCTGTTAGTCTACAAGGTGCCACAGGACTCTCGTTTTTGCTGTACACACACTAACACGGCTACCCCTCTGGAAATAAACCGACTGGAGACTTCCAGCTCTGCAGATGTCCATGGCTATAAATTTTAGTGTTGTAATTTTTTTGTACACTTTCTCTCTCTCGTGTATGCACACACACCCAGTATCAAATACATACTACACTACCAAAAATATTGTGCCTAAAATAAGTGCATTTCTTTTATCATTCCAGCTGATGGCCCTTTGTTTACCCCTCTCAGTATATGAGGAATATATTGTAACAAATTTGCTGTGAAGTTTCAGTTCTAAATGTACATTTCCCTTGCTATTTTTATAGCTATGGCTCTGTGTGGAGTACAGATATATGTTGCAATGAAAGGCTCAGACAGTGAGAAGACAATGGGGAAAGGTTCTGGTAGCAACGAACTGCTGTATCCTTTCCCCTCTAACAGACTTTTTACTGCTGGAGCGTTTCACTGCAGCAGAGAACGTGTCTGGTAGCGGGACACTACATTGCTAAAAAATAGAAGTGTAGATACAGGAAGCACTGCTTGGGTGTGCCGAGAGACATGGAAAGTATGTACTTTGAGAGTTCAGGAGCGTAGGGCACTCTACTTGTTTAAGCTGTGTTTCACTGGCAACACTACCCCATGCTAAATAGGAGTGCAGCATCTGTAGTGTATATACCACCATAAATGTAGATGCACCTTCAGTGTCTACAGCATTGCTTCAGAACAGATGTGCTTTGGTTTAGAAAAAGTCAATCTTTAAAATAGCAGAATATTATTTTGGCCATATTACCTACTTTTGCATGAATTGAGAAATAATTTGCATTTCTATGAGGACTTCCAGCAGAGAACCACTACATTGTTTACAAACATGCTGTAATTTAGTTTCTATACCTCTTACGTGTATTAATTAGAGGTATTGAACTGTAGGTATGTATAAATATTTCCATTTTACAGATGAGGACATGTAGACAGAGAGAAATTGCAATGACTTGCTCTAAATATGATACAGCTGGGAGTAGAATGCAATTGTCCTGTGCCTTAACTAGTAGTCCATTTTTTCTCCACACAAGACATGCATTCCTCCAAAGCAAGTACATATCAAATATTCACCTGTATGAAAAACTGTGACTATTAAGCCAACTGCAACATTTAAACGAATGACTGAGTAAGAGCACACATTTTTAAGGTACTTGGAAAATTCTCCTTGGAAATCTGGTTCAGGTAATATTCACCAGAGATTTTCATAAAATATTTAATTTGGATGTGAAGGAGGAAAAGTAAAATTAACTATATTACAGCCAATTAACGGTTGAATGGTGCAATAACTGTGTATAATAATGCTAAAAGTGTAAATGCTATGGAAGGAGAGAATTATCTAGGGCAGTACAAAGAAGTAGAATTAGGACTAATGAGATTAAATTTACCAAAAATAAATTTTTAGTTAAATAGCTATAAGCATGTTTTAAGGCTGAGTTCTAGTTGACTGTGGACTAACATCCAAGGGAAGTGTTAGTGTTCCTAGTGCTTAGGAACCATTTAAAATGAATGATACAAGCACTAAATCTCTGTCTCTCTCTCTCATGCACGCATGCACACACACACACACAAACATTCCTACACTGTCTTGGGGCATGTAGCATATGCTCTTTTCTGTCTCCAATTTTTATGATTTAGTCCCTGGCATGATTTTAAGCTGGCAAAGACTGTACTGAGCTTTATTTTCATCAGAGGTCTTCTGTGACAGAAATTGGTAGCTACATAGTACTATGACCTGATTTAGAGCTGGTAGGTTTTTTTTGTTTTTTTTTTAAAAGAGCTTATTAATGTCTGGCTCATCTTTGGCATTTTCGAATTATTGACTTCCTTATCAGACTGACGCCTCTCCTTATCTGTGCCGTTCTTCAACCTCTTGTTCATTTCAACATCACTTAAGACCTTCTTACTATTTATAGTCAGAATTAAATTCTATTAAACCTAACTTTCCCAAAAGTCATAAAGGACAAGCCATCTCTGGCTCTTTCTCTCTCTCTCTCTAAAGAAATAGACAGAAATAAGCAAGGTATAGACTGTAAGTAACAAATTGTCTCCATGTTCTTTATTTATTGATTTATCTGACGTTATTTTTGACCCAGCTAGGAAGTATTTTTTTAATTAAAATATATTAAAATCTATTTTCAGTTTTGCTTTCATCTTTCCTGTCTACATAATCCTTTAATCAATGCACAGCATAATTACATGGGAAAGGCGACTCAGAGTCTAATTCTCAGGTCTGGCTGAGATTTACTCAATATAGGATCTGCAGGAGGAAGGAGGGGAAAGGTGGCTGTACTCCACCTTCTCCTGGGGACGCCTTGGCCCCGGCAATAATGAAGAGTTGCCACCCATCTGCTGTAAATTCTGTCTGTCTGCTCATGCATGAAGGAACTGTTCTGACAACTAGGAGTTGCCTGGGCATAGTGGTGCTCTGACTATGCCCCACTTTGTCTAGCTATGCTTCTGTTCTGTGTGGGGGGAGAAAGGGGAGCAGAGCAGGAGCAGCTAATTCTTCTAATCCACTAAGAGACTCCCCCATCGGAGCTAAAGCCTAGTTAAGATAGTTTTAAATTTTTTTTGGTACCATCAGAGTGGTTCAAAGAGACAGTAGTGAACCACAGTAACTACCCAAAATATCCACGTCTAGCTGAGCCTGTGTTGCCCTTTAAAACAAGCTTACTATCATCATTTTGTTTTATGTTATAAAGTCTGAATAATAGACACTCAGGAAACTTGCAATTAACTTTTCCATATCAATCCTAGCTCTGGACTCTCCCATCTACCTACTACTTGGGAGCCCTCTACTTAAGGACTGATCTACAGAAAGGTGGACCGGTGAAAACGGTCAGCAGGATGTTGTCATAAATGTAGACAAGCAGGCCAACAAACATGAAAACTCCCCTCCTATGTTAGGCCTTGAGGGGTTTAGATTATTCTTCCAAGTCTCCACATTGCTGCAGTTTCACACTGAAGTCTGTTTTTGAAGTTCTTTTGTGGAAGTATGGCAACTTTCAAGTCTGCTACAGAGTGTCCAGGGAAATTGAAGTGCTCTCCTGCTGGTTTATGGATGTTACCATTTTTTTATATCTGATTTGTGTCCATTTATTCTTTTGCATAGGGAACTTCAAAAACACACTTCAGCCTGAAACTGCAGAGCTAGAACTCATCTGCAAACTTGACACAATCAGATTGGGTCTTAACAGGGACTTGGAATGGTTATCTTATTACAAAAAGTAACTGTCTCTGTTCACACATTCTCACCTTCTAATCAACTAATTGTGAATGGGCCTCATCTACCCTAACCGAACTGACTCTGTTAGTCCTTGCCCTTTGCAAGTGTATATATATACACACACACCTCCTAACAGCAGTTTCCATTTCATGCATCTGACAAAGTGGGTTGCAGCCCATGAAAGCTTACACCCAGAGAGACTTGTTAGTCTTTAAAGGTGCCACAGGACTATTGTTGTTTTTGCTTTTTTAATGTTTCTTCACAAGTCAATCCACAGACCATTTGTTGCCCTTCCCTGAATTCCTTCCAACTGCTCAGTTTTGAACAAAAGTCACAGGTGAGGCTGCAACAAAGCTGTCTAGAGGGGGATTTTATTTCCTCCAAGCTCCCGGATGTAGGGACTACAATTGCATTGCTCTTTTCTGCTCCTCTGCCCTGTAACACTGCAAACTCAAACTCAATTTACTGGGCACTAATCACCCACAAGTCTTCCTTGCACATTAGTGCTTTCATGATGCATAAATGCTTCTTCCCAACAAAGCCTCGTGGTCTGGATTATTATTTCATGAAGGCTGAAAGAGGATAGGTCTCTATAAAATAGATTTAGAAAGGAGCGGGGTAAAACACCTGAGAGGGAGAAGAGTTTAAGCTAACAGTCAGTGATGGCACAAGAATAAATAGGCATAAATTGACCATGGATAAATACAGGTTTGAAATTAGAACATATCTAATCACCAGAGGAGCAAGGCTCTGGAACATCCTTCTAATAGGAGCAATCATAGAATCACAGAAACTGGAAGCAACCATGAGAAGTCACCGAGTCCAGTCTCCTGCACTCATGGCAGGACCAAATACCATCTTAAACCATCCCTGCCAGGTGTTTGTCTAACCTGCTCTTAAAAATTTCCAATGATGGAGATTCCACAACCTCCCTAGACAACTTATTCCAGTGGTTAATCACCCTGACAGTTAGGAATTTTTTCTTAATGTCCAAGCTAAACCTCCCTTGCTGTAATTTAAGCCCATTGCTTCTTGTCCTAACATCAGTGGTTAAGGCGAATAATTTTTCTCCCTCCTCCTCATAACAACCCTTTAGGTACTTGAAAACTGTTATGTCCCCTTTCACTCTTCTCTTTTCCAAACTAATAAACCCAGTTCTTTCCACCTTCCCTCAAAAGTCAAGTGTACCAAACCTTTAATCATTCTTGTTGCTCTTCTCTGGACTTGCTCCAATTTCTTCACATCTTCCCTGAAATGAGGCACCCAGAACTGGACACAATACTCCAGTTGCAGCCTAGTCATCACAGAGTTGAATGGAAGAATTACCTCTCAGAATGAGGGGGGAAGGTCTCAGAGCCCAGGAGCCAGACCAATCCCAAAAGTTTACACTGCAATTTTATAGCCCCACAGCCCAAGCCAGTTGACCCAAACTCAGACTCTGTGCCACAGGTTTTTTTTAAAATTACAACATAGATGTATTCTAGAACTCTACTCCTGTATTGTTTGTGCATCCAAATTTCTCCGTCAGTAAATTTGTAGGAATTTTTAGGTGTGCCAGGAATACAGGCCCATGTTACTATATGGTATCAGACATTTGGTATTTTACTTATCACAGTATTACACACACCTGATCTCCTTCCACTTCATGGTGGTCAGTTGTGGAGATGGTCTGGAGGCTTTCCACTTATGCCTCCTTTTTCTACTGAGGCTTTCTGACCCTGTGCAAAGGAGTGTATTTTCCACTTCAGATTACTGCTGCAGAAATTCAGTTCACAAAGTCACATTATGATATTTGGGCTTGGCAAATGTAATAGTTAAATTGCAAGGCAAAAAGGATCTTGGGAAATAAGAGAGAGACTGTACAGGATCCACCGTCAGAGGGCCCTGTGGATCATTACCTCAGAGCTGCCTGGCCTACTTCCCAGGTCCCTCCCTGCGTATGGGTGGTAGGAACAGATGGAGTTTTTGGCAATTCTTCTAATCCATCATCTTCAGCATAAGAAGGCAATAGAATGCAAGTAAAAACACAATAACAATAGAGGCAACTCATTAATAATCTTGTATAATATAATTAAAGATTGAAGAGGTGCTTAATCAAGAAGTTTTTAGATTCTCTAAATTAATTTAACAAAATGAATCGTTGCTCAAGCTGTGTAGAAATATATTAAGGGGCTTGTAAAAACAAATGGCTGCTAGCCGTGGGAATAAACTGGAAAGGCAACAGCCAAATGCTTAAACAGCCAGTTGCTAAAGGACCATGTTGAGTCCAAGAAAAATTGATAGTTCTGAATAGTCTTTGAAACAGTTTTAAGAATTTTAAAGTTGCATGAAATTGCTGGGTATGGTCCTCAATATATTTTAAAAGATTCATATAATGTTGGTTTTACTAAGATTTTTCCAACCTTTCAGGCTTTGTAGTACACAATGGTGTTCCTGTGATTTTATACATGCCTACAAGCTAGGGAAATAAAGAGTCATTCTGAGTATCAGAATACTGAAGTCCCTTTGTGGAGCTTCACTCTTAGTTCTTGGAAATGTGTGCATTTGTTAGTTGAGGTAAATTCTTTTTAAAAACTGTTCATAACAGTAAAGTTTATTGTCTGTTGCAGTCTGCCTGACTAGAATATATTTCTTAGGAACAGAACAGCCTACAGATTATACCAAAGACAACATCACATTGTTTAACATACCAAAACAGATAAGAGAACTTAATTTGTCTGTGAACTTCCCCTGTCTAGGGGAGAAGCTGTGATTGGAGGGATCATTCCTATAAACATTAGGCTCGTAGAAAATGTAGTGCTTAGTTGCAGAATTTCAGATTGATATTTCCTCTCCACAGTCACAAAAAGCTTGTACTTGTGCTAGGGATATATTCAAAATTGTCTGTTTTTAAATTATCTTTTCCCTAGTTCTTTGGCAAGGGATTATGGAAACCATTCCCTCTTACTATTTTAAGTGCTGGCTCATCCCATATTGCATCTCCTCGTTTCAGTTTATTAGCATGCTTTCTCATTAACATTAAGAATTGTGTGAGATTGGATGATTCCACTTCTGAAGGATGTACTCTGCTATTTGTCCTGCTTTGATACAGGAACATCTATTATATGACTGAAATGTTTACATTTTTGATGCTATAGAGTAAAAGCTTTTGTAAGAATAAAACATTTTAAAATATAGTTAGGCAGCATCTATTTTTACTAAGGCAGCATATAATCTTCTGAGTCTCAAAATGATCTTTTGGATAATTAGTGCAGTGATCATTTTCAAAGGTATGTTCTTGCCTTCCTTCTATGCCATTCTTCATATGACATCTAGTTAGATAGTGGTTTGTGAGAGTTAATGAGGATGGCATACAGAATTTTAAAATTGTTCCCTCTATCACAGTCTGTTGAATATGAACAACTTAATTAAGTGTTGTTTTATCTGTTTCATTTCCATCATCACCTTTGTGAGCTAGCTGTTTTGGTATGGAATATTTTATATAGATTTTCTATAGTCATGAATTAAAATGAATGTTCTGCTGAGTGAAATAAAAAACAATTGTTATAGCTGTGTGTGTGTGTGTAAAGTAATTTACTTTCATTAAATGCAAAAAAGATTCACACTTGTATTTTCCATTTTCTTTGGGCTGTGTTTGTCAGATGCCAGAGGACCATAAACACATTATTCTTCAGTGGCTACTGGTACCTACAGTCACAAAAGTTTGCAGAATACCTGGAATGTTTCATCTAGCATAATAAGCCCTGTTGTCAATTATCCACCTCTCTTTCCCCCCGACCGCCCCCAGTATAGTGTAATCTGTATATAATGCAAGTTGGCTAGAGTGACAGATCAAAAATGATCCATCTGCTGCAATTTTTGCTTTATAAAGACAAGAAACCCTTAGTATCACATGCAACTCATTAAGCCTTTTAATTATCCCCAATATCATATTGCACACAGCTTTGCCATGTGTAGAGTAATCAGCAATGAAGCAAACTAAAAAAGAGGGAGGAGAAAAGGCAAGATAAAGTCAGTGACATAAGGGACAGCAGACAAGATCAGATATGAATAGTCATGAGTTAACATTGTGGCATCATTGTTAGGAGCATATTATTTTTGTCATAGGAAACATTGCATTTGCAATGGGGTGGGGGGAAATACCGAAGATGCATTCCTTCCTTGGACAGAAGTGATTGTTTCTCCATGTCCTGATATTTCTCATTTAAAGTAAGCATTTAAAACTGATGCAATACCACTTGGGATGGAAAGAAGCCTCTGCCACTTTATTTGGGGTGTGTACTAGCATGAATCACACAGTTTGTATTCATCTTCTGCAGTGACAGCATTCGTAACAATATGCAATGCCAGAAAAATCAGTGTGCTGGAGGAGCCAAATTTACACTGGTAATTTTAGGGGTGGAAATTCAATGTTTACAGTAGACAGCAACTGCAATTTCAGAATTTTTTGCTATAGCTATTCTAAATATAGCTCTCAGACATCCAAGTTCTCTATAATAAGCCTCTTTTGAAAGTTAAACTATAAATATACATTGCAAAGGCACAGAGCCTCCAGAAATAAGGCCTAACAGTCAGCATTGCAAGAAATATTCTCTTCCCCTTTCATTCTCTTCTTACACCACTCCCTTCATGGGTCTTTATAAACTAATGAGGAGGCAGGAGGAACCTCTGATCTATAATTCTGACTGGAGGGGCCATTCCAAACCAATATTTTACCAGGAATTGTTGACTGGCAGGAATTGTTGACTGTCTGAGCAGTGTGGCCTATGCAGAGAGACACGGAGGATTAGTGCCAACCTCTATTATTTTTTCTATCTGAGGGAAGAAGGACAGGCAGTTAGCTTGCTGGTAAGGTTACTGACCTGCTGAAAGCTGCTATTGTGTGATCTATTGTAGTGCAGTAATTCCTTTTTCTTTATGATATTTCTACCAAGCCTTTTGAAAGGAACTAAGGTGCTTAGTGTTATTAATTCTTGTTTCTGAAATGTTCCTAGATCAATGGAAACAAAGAAGATATAGTCATTATCATTAGCTAAAAACCCTATAATATCAAGTGTGTAGCTGTTTTATTACTACAGTCATCATTTTTACATTCTCAGCAAAGACTTCCTGTCAGATTCACACAGCAGATTTCGGGCCTTACCACTCCAATAGTGAAAAGCAGACTTAAAGGCTTTTTAAAATGACCTGCTGGGAATTCTCTTTGTATAAAGTAATCTTCTAGTGGCATTGAACCAACTGGATGCCACCCTTCACATTAAGACTGCCTCTAACAGGAAGATATTTGAAGAAAAGGGGTTGTGGTCAGAATGCCTGCAAAGGCTAGTGAGCCACAGTTGCTATAACTTTAGCCCCTGGGGGGGGGCAAATGCAGATATCATAATTAAAGCACTCATGAGACTGCTCTAATTTGCTCCTGGGGCCAGCTGTGGTAGCCCAGAGAGCAGAGGTGATTTACAACACTTTCCTGCCAAAACCTGCACAAAAGTACCAGGCTACTGGAATTGGTAGGTCCTTGGAATTTGGCCTAGAAAGTCTAATATTCTATTTCCTATGCTTGTGCAAGTAGGGAAAACAGAATATTTACAATAAGATCAGCAATCCAAATTGGAGAGAAGAATTTTGCTTTGTTTTAGGAAATAGTAGGGGACTGTAAAGGGGCAAGGAATATGGCCACCTTCAGAGACAGACACAGAGGGTGGGCCAATGCCCTGCAAGGGGGCAGGACCAGGAGCTCCAACCCCACGTGACAAGAAGCAGGGGGGTGGAGCAGGGAAGGGAAGTATAGAAAGGCAGCCCTCTCTCTCAGTTAGAGCCTAGGAGGCACTGAGGAAGAACCATGCTGCCCTATCTCAGGGCCCTAAGCCCCACCAAGTTTCTAAAGAGGTTGGGCCCAGACTCCCTCCTACCTGGGGCCCCCAGGGGAAAAGGAGAGGGGAGAGCAACCTAGCTCGGCGGCCACTCGGCAGGCCTTGGAATAGCCGACCATTGGGGCAGTGTGTTTCAGTGGGAGCCCCAATGCCCCACGCCAGAGGCACCCAATTGCTACCTGGAGTGCTTCCACCATCCTGCCATAATCATGAGGTTTGCAAGTGGTGTTCCTTCCCCTGCGTGACCCTGTAACCCAACCCTGATGGCGATATTAATTTTCTGTGCTGCCTGCCCTTCCCTGCCTGAGGGCTGGCAGGCTGTAATATAGAGAGACTCTCCCTCCTCAAGGCTAGAGACTGCTGCCTGCCCTTCCCTGCCTGAGGGCTGGCAGGCTGTAATATAGAGAGACTCTCCCTCCTCAAGGCTAGAGACTGCTGCCTGCCCCTCCCTGCTTGAGGGCTGGGAGGCATCTCCATTACGGGGACACAGTGGCCTTCTAGTGTTTCCAGGAAATAAAATGAAATTAAGGCACAATCTCATAATAATGGTACTTGAGAAGATGAAGAGTTATTTGAAAATCTCTTATGAAGAGATCACTTAGAATCATAGAAGCTTAGGGTTGGAAGGGACCTCATGAGGTCATCTAGTCCAACCCCCTGCTAAAAGCAGGACCAATCCCACTAAATCATCCCAGCCAGGGTTTTGTCTAACTGGACCTTAAATATCTCCCAGGACGGAGATTACACCACCTCCCTAGGCAACCCATTCCAATGCTCCACTACTGTCCTAGTGAGAAAATCTTTCTTAATATCCAACCTCGACCTCCCCAGCTGTAACTTGAAACCATTGCTCCTTGTTCTTTCCTCTGTTACTATCGAGAACAGCCTAGCTCCCTACTCTTTGGAGCACCCTTTCAAGTAGTTTAGGGTTGCTATCAAATCCCTCCTCAGTCTTCTCTTCTGTAGACTAAATACGCCTAGTTCCTTCAGTCTCTCCTCGTAAGTCATGTGTCCCAGCCCTCTAATCATTTTCATTGCCCTTTGCTGGACTCTTTTTAATTTGTCCACATCCTTTCTGTAGTGGGGAGCCCAAAACTGGACACAGTATTCCAGATGCGGCTTCACCAGTGCCAAATAGAGAGGAATAATCACATCCCTCGATCTGCTGGCAACGCTCCTACTGATGCAGCCCAATATGCCATTGGCCTTTTTGGCAACAAGAGCACACTGTTGACTCATATCCAGCTTCCTATCCACCATAACCCTCAGGTCCTATTCTATGGTGTTACTTCACATCTCTAAAGTAAGGCGCCACCTGGGACCTTTGACTCCTCAGTTTTACTCATATACACATGTATCAAAAATAGCACTTGTATATCTTAAGGTAAATTTGAATTCAAACCAGCAAGTGGCTGTCATTACCACATTATTGCTTCAAAGTCATTTAGAGGATTCAAGCCAACATTCAGCACTTGCACTATGAGTGAAAAAGGAACAGGAGCACCTGCATACAACTTTGGTAAACTGACTGGGAACCCTAAAAACACCAGGGAGCTGATTCTCTTCACACCAATGCCCCTTTAAACTAATCTGGCAGTCACTTTTGAAGCTGTAGGCCCAAAGTTACATAGTTATTACGTTTTGTATTTAATGCATTAACTTGAGTGAGGCTCCTCTTGATTTAAACTTGTATGAGAAGAAAAACAGGCTTTAGTCTGCTTCAAAAGGGAATAGATTGTGAGATCATGCTTCATTCTGGATTAGTGCCACTATATGTAACTCTTCAGCAACATTCAGATAGAACATTCAATTAAAACAGTTCTGCTGCTCTTGGAAGGACACTATGGCTGCGTCTACACTTGTAAATTAAGTCGACTTAAGCTTCCTGAAGTCGACAATTTACCCTGCATCTACACTACAGTTCCTTAAGTCGACTTAAGGAAAATAAAGTCGACAATGAAAATTAAGTCGACTTTATAAAACCTCATTTTAATTCGACCTAAGGCTTGTCGACTTTTTCAACCTAAGTCGACATAGGGCTACTCCAGGACTCCACCACTGCCCTCCCTGCCAGGGGGGGGGAGGGGGCACAGGGGGAGCCTAGCATGCCCTGCCCACCCTGCCCCTATGTCCTGCCAGGGTCCCTGTCCCTCTTTGCACCATTGTACCCATGTACAATGGGGCAAAGGCTGAGCCCCCTGGCATTGGGCAAGGGGTGCCCCTCCTACTCCCTGTGGACCTGCCCTAGGTCCTGCTAGCCCCTAGAAGTCAACCTAGGCATCCAGTGTGGATGCTCTAGGTCGACTTTGTAAGTTCCCACCAAAGTCAACTTTAAATTTAGGTGTAGACACACTAAGTCAACTTAACTAAGTCGACTTAAAGTTGACTTAGTTAAGTCGACTTAGCTAAAGTCAACCTAAATTTACAAGTGTAGACATAGCCTATTGTATTAGCCTTTTCCAGTAAGTGTGCTGTACATGACATGGAAGTGGTTTCCACAAATTAGTTGACATGGCTAGGAAAAAAAAAATCATTCTTAAATTGTTAAACAGGATTGGTTTTTAATCTAAAATACATAATCAGACTGGATAATATTCCCCCTCCATCTCTCTCCTCACCAGCATACAGGATGACAGAAGTAGTCTAAAATGGCTTTGTTTTCTCTCAGAAGAAGCAGCACCCTTAAAATCAGATTGTTCTTAAAGCAGACTCTTCAGTGTGGATGAATTGCAGTCTTAGGATTGGGGGAGTCAGAAATTCCTGTATAGAACATCTTTGGCTTTGTCCCTTCTTGTATAAGAATACAAGGAAGAACATTTTAGTCCTACAGAGCCCAAACAATCTGATTAGAATTCCATTTACCCTAAAAAATTAAAGTTAGTCACATATCCTTCTGAAGGAGATTCTCCCCCAACCCTTCAGGGTCCTTACATCTCCCTTTCCTTAATTATATCTCCACCTCTATATTCCTCTTATTATTGGTCTTCCACTAAAACTTATTAACACTGCAGCTACAAATGTATAAGCAAGAACAAGGAAGTCCTTTCAAACCAGCAGTCCTATTGAATGCAATTCTGTTTCGTTGGTGGGTTTTTCTGATTGAAGCGGGGGCATTTACCTATTGCGCTGCAAGTAGGATGTAAGAAATGGATGTGCATATGAGTAATACCACAAGTAAGAGTCAAGTAAAGGATTTACAGCTTTACCATTTAATGGGTTCGTTGGAGAGAGGTCACTGAGTTTCCTTGACTGCATACACATAGGATTCCCAGGTCCAGACACAACAATAAGGATTCTCATTTCGTACATTTGGGGTTTAGATAAACTTTAAAATAGGCAGTCTGATCATTTTTATATTGACTAATAATTGATTGATGAAGTCCATTAAATAAATTGCATGCTTTCCCAATAACACCTGCTTTTTAGTCTTTCATGGAACATTTGTAATTCACAGCACCCATTGACTAATTTTTTAATTATTTCTTGTGACAAACTTTAGCTGTAGGATTGTAATTACAGTTCTTGTTATAATCACAAACATAAAAATGCCACCGGGAACACCTCTCTTTTGGGAAAAACAGCTAGTGATGGTTAAAAAAAAAAAAAGCCAATCTTACTGAGTCTTCCCCAGATTGCAGATAAAAAAAACCACAAGTTCCTCTTACTGATTTCCTACTTTCTGTGCCTAAAATACACTTCATTGTATTGGTGCAGAGATAGCTGATGCCAAGTGAGCTATGTCGTTGACTTTGATGGATCTGCGCCAATTGACACCAGCCAAGAATCTACCTGGAGTGTCTGTAAATTCCAAAGACCTTGATTCATAGTCCTTTCATGAAGATTATGGGTCTGAGTCCCCACCTCTTTGCACCGTGTGTTATTTATATCTGTGGGAAAATGTAGATTGCTACTATTAGTCTAAATAGAGAGTTCTTATTTAATAGTGTTGCATTCACTTAGCACAGGTGCAAAGGACTATGAATCAGGCTACACAAAGTACAAGGCACTGGAGAATCATACATAATATCTTCCTTTGGTTAACCAGTGATGGGCAGGCTTTAGCTTGAAAGATACAGCTCAAGACATGCATTTAACAGCTTTATTTTAAAAAAGTTAAAGTTTAAAAAAGTTTATAACCTCGTGTTTCAGATATTCTTAGCTTTCCTTACTTAAACTAGCTACCAAGCATGCCTGTATTTCATGGCAAGTTACAGCAGATAGAGCTACCTATGAATTGATGGCAGAAGTACTGTATCTCAGTGCATTCTTCAGCCCCTTCAGTGCCAGAGTTCTCAGCACCTCACACTTTAAGTGTTCCATGTTGTTTGCCTGCTTCGTTTACAGCAATAAAGGCATTAAGGCTCAACAGGAAAAGGTAAGGAGAAGAAGTTTAAAAACAGGCATTTCCACCCTTTTCCCTTGTTAATCCACTAGCCCTTCACAATTCCCACCCCAATTTAGATGGGAATTTTTTCCTAGCCCTCCCCACTCCCACTATCCCACACCATCACCTCCGCTTCTTTTGTTAAAAAAATGTAGCGTAGGTTTAAACAGTTTTGACTTTGATACTACACTATCATAGAAATGTAGGACTGAAGGGATTGCCAGCTGCCTGCAACAGATGCAGAATAGGTAAGGAGATTATAAAATAATAAGCATGTTTCTGAGAAGATCCTAGTTGCATTCCACTGGGAGTGAGATGAGATAGCTGCAACATCAAGATGGCCCAAGTGGACAATCAGAATGAGATTTGCACAAGCAGTGTCCGTAGTCAGACTGACTCATTTAATGTTCTCTCCTGTGAGTCACTCACTTAAGCAATAAGCCATGGAAGGCTGTGCATGGGTAGGCTACTGTTACCCATTTTATGCTCATCCCTGTCCTTCAACTAGGGATGCCAAGAGCACGCCAGTCTTCATAAGGCATGTTCTCGAGTAGTTTATTGCTATTTGAGTACAGGTCTCTGTAGAAAATTGGAGTAGATGGGATTAGATGGTTTATTTACTAAAGCTAGTCCTATGTTTCTGCCAGTGCCCCTACCTTTAAAGGGGGTTAACAGCCCTAATCCGATCTGTACTCCCAGCCGGGGTGCTAACTAACTTGGTCCCTAACCTTATCCCTAAGCCGACCTGAACTCCCAGGCAGGGGTGCTAAACTACTTTGATCCCTACTCCGGGACCCGGGGTTCTAAATGCTTCCCGTTACTGTTTGGTTTCCCCAGTAGCTACTATTTTCTATCCTCTGAACCAGCCTTCCTCTAGGCCCAGTGGTTCTTGTTTCTTTTTTGTAACTAGTTACTTACCAATGCTCCCAGCCAACGTGTCAGGTCCGTCTCACCTAGGATCTGGATCGACCTTTCAAGTCCGTTCTTCTCGCCAGTCCCTTCACCTGTCCGGATCAGGGTTGCTGACTCTTTTCTACCCTGACTCAGTGACCCCATTGGCTTGAAGTCAAAGAGTCTTGCCTTAGAGCTTCTGCCACTTGCTTGCAGAAGCTCTGGCACTAGCCCCAATGTTGAGGACGAACCCCTACTTTTATAGGGATCAGATCGCTCATGCCCCCACCTTGCCCATGGGAAGCTTCTTCACACCTCTTGTCCTTGCCGATGGGAAACTTCACACCTTTTGCAAAGCTTCCTGGCAACTTTGGTGTGCGGGTCTAGTGCACCTGGTTCTCAGATGGCCGAGTTCTTGGCTGTGGTCCAGTGGAGCTTGTTGTAGGGCAGACAAGACCCATAAGGTTATTTTGGTCTTGTCATTAAGCAGAATAGGCCTTTGAAGTCTGGTTCAGCTATATTACCTTTAACTAAAACTTATCCTTATACCTAGAACAATTATAAATGCCCCATCTAATACCATCTACTCCAATTTTCTACAGTCTCTAATTTCATTTCTTTTAAAAAAAAACATTTGTGTGCAGCAGTCTTCCTTTAGGAGTGGTAGCTCCTACTGAAATGTTGCGAGAAGTCAATAGGAAAAAAGGTTAAACAGTTTCTCAGCTATTGAGTATTTTATTTTTCCTCTCTCTCTTACTTTTTAAAAAGGCCTCCTCAGGCAATTTTTCTTCTTTCCTCCACATTCTGTCCACCAGAAATCCAGGTACTCTTTCAATAAGTTTGAGTTCCGACAGCCATTTTCACCTCACTTTGGAGAAATCTACTGTTCTTTTACATTAAAGAGTTAGTGACTTTTTCAGTCATTTAAAGCTATTTCCCAAATGGCAGTTTGATAATTTGAGAAAGAGGTAGTTTAAAACTTTCAGTTCCTCAGCCAATCACGCTCCACCCAACTCTTTCTGACATACTTATCCACCTCAGGACATAGCATATATCCCCATTCCTCGCCAATGACCATAATGGACAGATGTGTGTCCAGTTAAAGAGATGAGGTCAAAACTGTGCACCACTGGAAACAAAATTCAGGGAGTTATTATAGGAAACTCCACCTGCAGAGCCTCCCCCCACCCCATGACAATGGCAGGCCATGACACAATAGATGTGCTTGTCCTAGTTTTCCTTTTTCCTCCCACATAAGAACATAGACATATCTCGGAAGCATAGTCCCCTCAGGTATGTTGCAACTTGTAATATATGTTGCAATATACTGCACTGCTGTAGGGTCAACGCTATGGTGACAAAAGGCATGATTCCATTAATGTAATAAACGCTCTTCTCCAAGGCAGAACACTTCAGTCAATCTATTGCTGTCTACAGTGGAACTTAGGTCAGCTTCTCTCTCAGGGGCTGGAATTTTTCACACTCTTGAGCCATATCTTAGGTTGACCTAAGGTTTAGTGTCCAATATAAAGCCCATCACTATGCATAGTTTTTTTCATATTACACCAGCACAGTAATTCCCCCAAAACTGTAGTAAAACAATTCTTCAATTTTTACAGTGAACACAAAGATACAACTGGCTTTCTCGTGCCCTTTCCAGTGACATCACACCTCCAAGTTACCAGTAAAACTTGCTCCCTGTTCTTTTAGCTGCTATTGCAGATCCCTACTCACCAGGACTCCCTGTCCAAGAGTGACTAATTATCCTACAGCCCTTTTTAGCTTTTTGCTAAGAGCTCTTCCCCAACATGCTTTACTCCGCAGGACTCCCTGCCTGCAAGTCCTACCCTTGCTCGGGGGGACCCAGACCCACTGTTCTACAACAAACTTCTTGCTTCCAGGCTTGGCTTCCATGACCAAACTGGATCTTCCCCTTTTTCCCTGGGGCACTGCCCAAGCCTTCTGCTCATTAGGGACCTGAAGCTTTAGTTGGTTCCCACCAAAAAGTTCCATTACAACAACTCCCTTCAAAACTTCACTCCCTCCACAGGATCTCCTGTAGCCGTCTCCCAGGCAACTCCTGGCAGTTCTTCCTATCACTGAGACTCACCCACACTTCCTGCATCTGATTCCCCGGTCTCCTTTCTGCAGCCTAATTGAGAGTATCAGCTGATCTGTCACAGATACACTGGCATCTTCAATCTTAAAGGCCCAGAGTCAGCCTGTGACAAGGCAAAAATCCAGACCTGATGTAATATGCAACTGACACAAAAAGATTCCTGGGGCCAATTCCAAAGTGATTTTATTATTTACAGCTATTCTATGACCAATTTACCATTCATGCAGCATGTCATTTAGCCACCAACGTATTATATGTAAAGTTTCTCCAGCACAGAAATGAGAAACCTAATGAAGTTTCCATTTGCAGCAAAACTGACTCAAGAGCCATCAAAATATTTCAGCCCTCAGAAATTTCCATTGCTAAGGGCATTTTGTATTTTTTCTGTAGTTAATTAAAAGAATTCAAAGATATTTCCATGGAATACTACTCCTATGCTTCCCCCTTATGAAAGTTTTTGTAGTAGCTCACTTTCACATCTCAGTCTCAGGAGAACGTAACTATACCTTCTCCCTGAAATATTTACATTCTCTTGGTGGTATATTCATAGGCCAGGAATGATAATTGTGCATGTTAGAAGTCTTTAGATCATGCATGCTAATGAGTTCATTTATGTCATATAGTGCTATATCATGCTGAGTATCTTTTGAAGTGGCCCCACATAAAAGGTTTCTATGAAGGGGTCAGGATTCTTTTTTTACCTTGCCCTGTTAGCAGGTGTTAAAACCATGCAGAGAAATGCCGATTGTTTCATGGTGACTCATTGTGGCAGGTGTGGATTATTGACACTGCCATGGATACGAGGGAGGGGAGTTTGGTCGGTGAGAAATTGGGCTTAGAACAGAGAAACCCCAGCAGTTAAAAAGCTTGGAACAGCAAATCTGAGACAGAATGTCAAGGCTATAGGTTGTTAATTCTATTACCACAAAGGAAATATGGTTCAGTGGTTAGAGCGTCAAGCCAAGACCCTGAAGACGTGTGTTCAACTCTCTGCTCCACAATGGGCTTCCTTTGATGTTAGGCAAGTCACTTAGGGCATGAGGCATAAAATGAGGGGTTTAACTGCCACTTTAGACACCTAAATCTAAAATTTAGATCCTCAGAACGGCTGTTCAGCTCTGTCTAATTCTACAGAAGGTGAAATTCTCTGGCACCTATGTTTCTGCTAGTAAAGCCCTTAGGTGCTTATGTTTCTGCAGGTGGACAGATGCAAAGCCATTTAAATCTTGATGCCCACTTCTAAACTAGTGCTCAAATCCTCAAACAATGTAATCCCCTGCTTCTCTCATCTGCAGTCCTGATCTGGGAGACTCTCTCAGAGACCACCTACTAGATTGTACCCAGCATTTAAAAAAAAAAAAAAAAAAAGTAGGCGGCGGCGATGTGCTCCTCCAATAATTCAGTGGGTAGTGTACTTACAGGGTGTATACAGGGAACTGAGGTTCAAATCCCCACTCTGCCTGAGGTGGTGCAGCGAGACCTCAGCGAGTTCTCATGTATTTTATACAGAGTGGAACAGCTTCAGCCACAAAAACAGAGAAACACAACCAGAATGCCTGATATCCCAGCTATTAGGGCACTTACATGGGAGACATAAGTTTAAGTCGCTGGTCCACATCTGGGAGGCAGATTTGAATTCAGGTCTCCTATCTTCCAGGGTATAGCCTAGCCAATCAGCCATTGGTTATAAGAGCAGCACCATCATTGGTTGTTAGAAAGGGCTGACCTGACTTAGACACTTCACTAAAGAAGTGGCTTCATGGCTGAGACTCCTGAGTAGAGGAAGTTGCTTCCCTGAAGCTTTAATGCATTCATCTAACCTTTGAGAGGCAGGGTTAGGCTACAGCCCTCTTCTTGGCATTTTCCCAATGGCTAGTTTAGGTGGTTCCCCATTCAAGTTTGCTAGCTTTTGTGAATCCCATTCCTAGGCATCTAACAGTTTAAGGAGACATACCTGTACTATTATGATTGAGCTGGCATATACAACCGTAGTGGTTAGAGGGACTCGCTGCCCCATCTGAGATGCTAGGTATGTACTCAAGGTGGCTAGCTGATTGAATAAGGGAGTTGTAAATCCTCTCCAGTGCTTATACTAAATGGAGTTAGAATACAGGGTAAATTACACCCCCACCTTGAAGTGTAGATGTGCCCTAAGATTAAAGGATCATATTTCAGTGGAGAATCAGACCAACCTCCTTTCTAAGCCTTGCCAGTAGGTCCCTTCCTTCCTGTGACACACACAACCTTCACCAGAGCCAAGGGCAGATGTTGCTAGACCTGGCTCTGTTTTCTTTAACCCAGCTGAACTCCTGCCACCCAAGGTGGCCAGGGCAGCTGGTCAGTCTCAGTGAGATCCCAGCTTCTTTAGACGGTCTGCTGGAATGGAATCAGAATCTGACCTCATCCGTGCAAGTTCAGAGTAGAGTGGGAACTCCCCCGGTGCATATTTGGTGCTCGACATGGAATTCATGTACCATAGGAAAGACAGAAGTTCTAAAGTGGTGTAGCAAATTCTATCACTTTCTACAACTTATGAAGGAGCAGCAGAAATGCCATCACTAGGAGCAGTTGCCCATTAACTCAGCATTGCCCAAGCTGCTGCTAAGATTCCCAGCTCCATCCCTGTCTAAGATGAGACCAGAAGATAAGCCAGACATTTACCTGGTCATTCTTCAGTTGCCAGCCTAGACAATACACAAGGAGAAGGAGCCCTATGCCTCACAGAGCTCTAAAAATAATCATATCTTTCAAATGACTTGCTCATAGTCATTCATTCATATGACACTAATAAAAAAAAATGTAGATTGCCAAGTCTGGATTGTTTTTCCCTCTGGGAAAAGATGTAGTTTTAAATATTAAATCAGCAAGAAAACAGAAGAGAGAAACATAATACTTCCGTTTTCTCCCCAAATTCATGAACAGTCATTTTCCCACATTTTATGGTTTAGTCACATTTATTATGACAGTCTTTAATTATGCGATCACATATTTTTTCCTAAAGATGTCACTGTAACAAAGACTCATGTACTCTACAGGAAACCTGACCTATTTCTACAGCAGAATTTCTTGGGTTCTCTTGTACTCCACAATGTATCTGATATTTTTGTATTGACAAATTCCAGGGGGATAGCCATGTTAGTCCAGTTGAGCAAAACAAACAAGGAGTCCTGTGGCATTTTTAAAGACTAACATTTATTTATCTCATGAGTTTTTGTGAGTAAAATCCCACTTCATCAGATGCATGAAATGGGAACTATAGTGTGGAAGGGAATATATAAATGGAGAGAAGGGTAAATCACAAGGTCAGTTCAGATTTATTCAGTAAACCAAGCAAGTTGTTTTGATCCAAATAGCATGGAACAACAGATAAGATGGGAAGATTAAAAGAGGGGAAAAAAATCACCTTTTGTAAAGAGAGCCAGCCCAGATCTCTATTCAGACCTAATGTAATGGTGTCAAATTTGCAAGATGATCCCTCACTTTCTCAGGCCTTGGGAGGTAGACCACTTCTCGTTTACAGAGGGTCTCACAACCTTAAGCAGATGCTCACCAGCAACTACATACCATACAACAGAAACACTAAAGGCAGGCACCTATCCCTGCAACAAACCCCGTTGCCAACTCTGCCAACATATCCACTCAAATGACACCATCATAGGACCTAACCAAATCAACTACTCCATCAGGTGCTCATTCACCTGCTCATCCACCAATGTGATATATGCCATCATGAACCAACAATGCCCCTCTGCCTTATACATTGGACAAACTGGACTGTCTCTGTGCATAAGAATAAATGGACACAAATCAGATATCAAGAATGGTCACATTGAAAAACCTATAGGGGAATACTTCAACCTCCCTGCACATTCCGTAAAAGACATGCAAGTTACGGTGCTTCAACAGAAACACTTCAAATCAAGAATCCAAAAGGGAAACTGCAGAGTTAGAATTCATATGCAAATACGACAGCATTACATTAGGACTGAATAGAGATCTGGGCTGGCTCTCCCATTACAAAAGGTGATTTTCCTCTCTTTTAACATTCCCACTTTCTTATCTGTTTGTTTGAATCAAACAACTTGCCTGGTTTCCTGAAGAAATCTGAACTGACCTTGTGACTTACCCTTCTCTGCATTTATATATTCCCTTCCACACTGTAGTTTCCATTTCATGGATCTGATGAAGTGGAATTTTACCCATAAAAAGCTCATATGAAAAATAAATGTGTTAGTCTTTAGAAATGCCACAGGACTTGTTTGTTTTGTATTGACAATGCATGACTGAATAATAGAAGTGGTCAAAGGAAAGATGCAAATTGGAATAGCTGGGATTTTTGGTGTGTCTTAAATATGGAGAAGGCAGTTTGTGACATCTTCAGAGCATCTGACGAAGTGGGATTTTCTCCCACAAAAGCTCATATGATAAATAAATCTGTTAGTCTTTAAAAGTGCCACAGGACTCTGTTTGTTTTAAGCACATTAAGTTTCTGCTGTAATGACCAGCAGTGAAATAGTTAATGTTACCACTTATATTGTAATCTTTAGTATTTTTAGTTAACCCATGTAGATGAATTGGACAGTTAACACATTCCAGAGCTATTGTTTCAGGTTCTCTTCAGAGAAAAAACTCCCCACCAGTTTATATTTGGTCCACATTTCTAAAGTGGTTCTTTACAATCATAAACTGTGATCCAGCAAAGTACTTAGCACTAGAGTCACAAAGGCTATGTCTATACTTGTTAATTTAAGTCGACTTAGCATGTCCACACTCAAAATTTAAGTTGACTTAGAGGGGACCCTACCAAATTGACCTAGAGCATCCACACTGGATGCCTAGGTCGACTTGTAGGGGTTAGGTGGACCTGGGACAGGTCCATGGTGGCAGGGGGGCACCCCTTGCCAAGTGCCAGGGGGCTCAGCCTTTGCCCCATTGTACCTTGGCTGAGCTTGACAGGGACCCTGGCTGGGCATAGGGGCAGGGCTCTGCCCTGCCCTGTGGGTGGGCATGCCAGGCTGTGGCTGTGCCAGCCACCCTGGCAGGGAGGGCAGTGGGGCAGCCCTGAAGCCCCCCAAGTCGACTTAAAGTCGACTTAGGGTTACTCGACATCCACACTGGCCAAGTCGACTTTCTAAAGTCGACTTAGCCAGCAAAGTCAACTTAAAACGAGGTTTTATAAAGTCAACTTAATTTTTCCTTAAGTCGACTTAAGCAGCTGCTTAAGTAGACTTAAGGAAAGTGTAGTGTGGATGCAGATTAAATTAAGTCAATTTAAGCAAGCTTCAGTCGACTTAATTTGTAAGTGTAGACACACCCAAAGGGACTTGAACGTTGTGATGCTGAGTATTTCAGTGCTTACCTTTTAGGTGCCTAGAATTAAAGAAAATCCAGAGAAACAATGAACTGGGAATGTAGGTTCCCTATACAATTAATGAAGAGAGAGGATGTAATTCAAAGCCAGCATGCTAGGTGGGAAATCACCTGAGCTAGCCAGTAGAAAGTGTCCACGAGAGGGGTATGCTGTAAGTTCCACTCTTCTGAGAGGTAGTCACTTAAATCCAGGTTGCAGGGAGGCACCTATCTCCATTAGCAATCCACTACTGAGAACCCACCACCTGGAGTCAGGCAGCCTAAGCACTACTCAGCTATCAGATATTCTGAAGTTGGGCTCCCTCAAGCTCTCCTGTTGGCACTCTGCCACTGTAGCTAAATAATGAGTGGTTGGAGCAGGAGGACTGATGCCTACATCTCCCATGTGGGTGCCCCAACTATCAAGCTAGAGTCATTCCCTCCCTCCCTCCCTCCCTGTCCAATGATTAAATAGTTACCCAGAGTGGAACAGTTTCACCAAGACAGAATCCTACATTAGAATATCCCATAACTCGGTTGTTAGAGAACTTGCCTGAGAAATGGAAGACCTGCTGCTCCCACATATAACCAGTGGGACAGGAGCTAAGGTGGGCCTCCCTTCACCCTCAAGTCTGAGTGGGACTGAATCCAGCAGGTGGCCTCTGGGCAGACCAACCAGAACAGGCCCTGCATGTGAGTCAAGAGAGGCATGTCTGGAAGCCTAGAAAGAGACAGCAGTATACTGCCCAGAGGCAGTAACTTAAGTTCCTAGGGAACTTTAATCCTGGAAATTTAGGTACCAAATGAGTTCAGCAGGATTTTCATGAATCGCAGTGGAATCTAAAACCGGGATTTAGGTATCCAAATATGAATCTAGGTCTTAATGCTTACTATTAGACATGTGAGTAGCCCAACCAAAGTGTAGTCACAGGCTTAAAGTTAGTACATGCATAAGTACCGGTACTTTCTTGGACCCAAGCTATAATCTTTCTTCAAATGAAACCTTAGAGCATAATTTTGAGTCAACTGTTGGGTTCTGTGGCAAAGCCTAAAACACAGAGCCCTCACTATGGTAATTTTTTCTCCAGCATTAGATAAAACAGGTTAAACATCTATACCAAGCTCATTACCATAGTGGTACAAATACTTTGTGATGTAAAGCCTTTAAAATGTGGCTTTAGATGCCTATTGATTCAGATGGGCACCTCATAGGATTTTCAAGAATGCCTGGAGTCCAGATCTTCCAGATTTAGGACCCTAACTTCCATTTGATTTCAGTAGAAGTTAGGAGTCTAAACATCTTCTCGAGTTCTGGGTCCAGATGCCCAATTCCCACGGTAGTAAGTCCAAGGGGAGTAAGGCACATATTTGTTATTAAAAATCAATTAGGTGCCTAAGTACATTTAAAAAAATCTGGACCATAGACCAATTTGTTTTATATATTTTTTTTTCCAGTGTTACCATGTATGTACATTGGATTTTTTCTGTGTGTATGCAGACCTACTTCTGAAGAGTGAAGTATTATTAGAGCATTTCCTATATGTTTAAAATAAGTCTAAGGCCATTTCTCTGAGAAACAATGCGACTTTTATATTGGTTTTTGTTTACTGTACCTTTATTATATAATTACATGCAGCATGTGTCTTCTAACTGCCTTAATAAAATAAAAAGAATATTGCTTGAAAGAAATGACTGTTCATTTAAAAGTTAGAAAGCTGTTCTATCAACTTACTGTAATACATTGGGTTTAGGATTCAGATGTGTACACCACAAAATGGGAAGCTTTATTTCTAAATACATTTTTAATGTAACAAGTTTAAATTAAAATCTAATTTTACTTTTTTCCATAAAACAATTGCTATCAAGGGTGCTAGTGGCAGGGCTGCTATTTTATTTATTTATTGTGTATGTGAAGTTAACACTTGGTCCACAAGGAACTAGACTGAAACTACCAACTCATTTGACCCAGGCCCCTAAATCACTGTCACGTGTTGGCCCTACTGACTTGGGCCAGATTTGAACCAATGACCAAAAAGCAAAAGCTTCCTGCCCCCCATTACCAGAAATGCCCTGAGACGAGTGGGGGTAGCAGATGGAGATTCATATTTAAGAGTGTGCCAGGAATTTTTATATTAAAAAAAAGCTGTCAGATAAATTGGAAGCAATATCACATTTCTTCTTATGTAAAATGCCTGGGAGTAATCAACAATGAAGAATAAGTACAGGACATGTTGACAGGTTAGATTATTAACTACAGCTGTACAAACTTTGGTGGAGTGGGCTCCTGCAAGTGGAATGGAGTTGTGAGGTTCTGGTTTTTTTTTTAACCTTTTGTCCTGAATAGATTTATATCCCTTGATCCTGATCTCACTAGATCATTTTATAGGGGCGTAACTCCATTGACCTCAGTGGAATTTCTCCTGGCTATTCACTATTTTGCTTTAGAGGAACCTAAAAGCTCAGCTCAAACCACTGAGCTGCATGTGGCTTCCACTGAGAACCATAAATTGGCTCTGGTTCACTTGGTCCAGACTTTACCTCACCTTAGAGTTCATTTGTAGAGTGTGAGTGTTGGGTGAAAACAAGTCCTCACCATTTCCATTACTTGTCAGTTAGGAGATGTGTAACAAGCCAAAATTGCTGTACATCGATTAAAGTGAACAAAGATGCATTAAGTCACTTTCCATTCATAACTGTATCCCAGCAGACTTTCAGGCCGCTGCTGCCATGCATACACCTTGCAAGGTATAAACAATGCTCCCAGAGATTTTGACGTGTGCTTCTTAGTCACACAGCTTAGTGGATAAAGCAATTCAAACAGCTCTATGTTTTGATATCCTTTTTCTCCATAGCATGTCTCATTTATCTTCTTTAAAGGTTAACAGAAAGATGGACTGCATTTGACCATTCAGAATTTTCAGAGATAATGAAATAAATGTATATTTTCAGGCTTCCCAGCTCTATTATTTATACATATTGCATAATACAACAGAAGTAGGAAAGAGCCTTCCTAGCCATTAGCAAAAGGAAGGTGAGATATCTGAGATATACTTGTAGATTTTACTTCTTATGTCTGACTTCTTGCATTAGCATCAAATAATTTTATGCACCACCAAATCCTCTGAGCCCAATAAATATGACACATTAGCTCTTGCAAAGAACTGAAACAATAGAAGAACAATAAAACCCTGAATATTTTGGAGGAATCTACCTCATTATTCATGCAGCACGTTACCATTATTTTTTTTAAAAAAACAACCACAAAGCACTTGGGAATCTTGGGGGCAAATATGTTCATGTTTGAATAAACATCTCTCTGATATCCGACAATGGATATAATCTAGGTGTAGTTGGATTGGAATTTCTGGTGTGTAGATATTTGCATTTGGAGCCAAGGTGGAACACGAGACCTTACAGAAGTGTGAACTTCCTATGTGAGCCTCACTTATGCTTTGATACTCTTTGGGGCAAGGAGGGGAGACCATATTTGAATGAAAAACAAGAATTGTGTCTCCTATTCTTTACATTTCTTTCCAGGCAAATAGAATAAAAGGACAGAAAAAAAATGTACAATATCTTGACTACACATTATTGAGCTGCCTGTTTAATATGTATTGCCCAGAATTAATTCTTTCTGTCTCAAGGTGAACTGGCTGCTTAAGGGGTTAGGGCTAAGCCTCACTTGTGTCAGGCTAAATTTAACATGCTAGATAAAGGGAATGACACCATGGGTTAATGAGAACATATGACTAGATACCAGGACTGCTGGGAAGAGAGCAGATGACAACTTTCCAGAGCTTCCTGGTACAAGGTCTGGGATTAAGTCTGCAAGAAGCAGAATTTAGTTGATAGGTAAGCCTCAACTAAGGGATCTGTAGAGAGCTATGTGGGTGGCAAGTGGCAGTGAGCCTGGAGGGAGAGATACAAGCCAGGAGAAACCCAGATGAAAAATGGGAAAGAATTTTGGGAGTTCAGGAGTGAAAATGCTCCACTGAAAGCAAAAGAACAGCCTGGAAAGAGCTAATGGAATAACCAGGCTAAGCACATAGGAAGGAAAACAAGGCAGCTTGAGGTACAGGGCAGAAATGCTGGTTGTTGGAAGGTACAGGGGCTCTCTGTTTGTATCCATTACAAACTATGATCTACAATATATTAATTTTTTAACTGTGTGATTTGTCACCTGAGTGAAGCCAAGGTTCCTCTTTAATGATTATTTATTCAATACAATTTATTTTTGTCCAGCTCTAATTATGAATATGGCTCAGTTATACATTTCCCCCTAGTTTAAGGCTCTGAAAACTGGCTTTGAGCTACAATGTGGTTGCTGATCAGGACAATTGCAATGGTATTCCCCCTCCATGTTCCAGCAAGGGCATTCACCCTATGCTCTCACTCCCTCATTTAATTCTTAAGGTGAAAGCATTGCAGAAAAAACATTAAACAAAAACCTATGTACACACCGTTAAGATTACCAAATACCACCCCAGAAAGGCTCTACCAGGTGATCAGTCCTTCAAACCCAATAAATACATGGCCTTCGTGTTTAATACAATGGAGTCTTTAATTCAATAAGTGGGATTTTCTCCCACAAAAGCTCATGTGATAAATATATTTGTTAGTCTTTAAAAATGCCACAGGACTCCTTGTTTGTTTGGCTGACCTAGACTAACACGGCTACCCCTTTGGAACTTTAATACAATAAGATCTCCCAAAGTTGTCAGAGCTGTCACTACGTGAGTAGCACATAGGAATTTACTTTGGTGGAGAAGGGCAGATTTTTATAATTGGGAAGTTCCTTCAGCTTTTTTTAAGTTGCTAGTTCAGTTTAAGAAAATAATGTTCTTAGTTTTGGAAGCTTCAAAATTATTGAGCAAGTCAAACCCTGCTTGCTTTCATAAGGTCCAAACACCTCCTATATCTCTCCCACTTAAGACATTAGCAAAGCTCCCATTAGCTTCCGTGGAAGCAACTGGGCCCCAATAAGCTATATTTGAACAACATTTAGTTCTAGACTGTTGCTTCCACTGTAGAGTGGTGCAATAGGAGTGGGGGGAAGAAGGCTGAGGAACACTTCTTCCCTTCTGCCTAGGTGAGTTAGCAGCTCAGTCCTTGAGCTTTGAGTGAAAATGCTCAAGGTTTGTATAGACAGTAGCATGAGCCATTTGCAGGGAGAGACAAGAAACAGGGTTTTTGGCCATACTCTCCCTGAGCCCTGTGCAGCAGCATTGGGCCAGTCCAGTAGGTATTTGATGTAAGCTGCTTAGTAGGAGCTAACATTCTGTGATTCTGCATAGTCTTCCCCAATGCTCTCAGAGTCATTGGGCCTGGCTTGCACTCAATACTTCTAGGAGCTCTCACTTGGGAGATGCACTTCCATCACCCCCTTTACTCAAGGACAGAAGTGAGACTGTGGCATGTGATCTTTAGTGTGTCTTCTATATAGGCCTCGGGATTTTAAATAAGAGACTTAAGCCTGGTCTATACTATGGGGCTAAGTCAGTGGGAGATACACAATCACCCACTGACTTAGTTACTCCTACTTACTGCACCATCTTTACTCGGCTGCGTCAACTTGAAGTGCTGTCTGGTCAACGCAGCCTTACTCCACTTGGAGAGGTGGAGTTATTGAGTTGACCGGAGACCGCTTCTGGGATTGATTGATTGATTGATTGGGTCTACATTGCCTGTTCAATCGATCCTGCTGCGTCGATCCTCATGGATTGACACATTCTTTTCAGTGTAGATAAGGCCTCAGCTATGTCTCATGCCACTGTACTCTTACGTTAAGCTAAGGAACAAATATCTGTTTTAGCACTGAATTTCTTTTCATGTATTTGTTTATATCCAGTATCAAACAAGAATTAGATATAAAATTGTGAGATTAAGTTACCACTTCAGAACATTGGACATGTCATGACTCTTAAGTACTTTAATAAATCGGTCTGTTGATACGATGCAATCAGAATATTTTCCTCAGTGCTTATAAACTTTTACTGAGTTCAAATGTATCAGATTTTTCCACAGATTGGGCCAGATTCTCAGTTGTGCCAGAGATCTGCTTGTCAACTGGGTAAGGAGTGCTTTAAGTCATTTTTGAACTCAACTCATTCCCAGGAACGCTGGAGATTAAGTTACATCATGCCAAAACCAAAGCACTATCCTCAAGGTGTTATTTATATGTTCTTTAAATTGCATGCTGCTGCACTGGCTCCTCCAAGGAGTCATTCCACAGAAGTGGCTATCAGAGTTCAGCAACACCAACTATGCCCCTTCCGTACATAGCCCCAAAATACCTGGCACATCAGGTGGGTTAGGACCCGCTACACTGGCATAGGTTGCCTGTTGGTGAGTTTCTGGCACTGTTATTTTACCAGGCATTACTATTTTTATACCATACTTACCAGATATTAATGCAAACCCACATTTCTACAAGCACCTAGAATTTAAAATTAATTAATTAAATAAAAAACCCCACACTGCCACACTGCAACAGAAAAAAAAAATCACTCCATTGTAAAGAGAGACCACATTTCATAAGAGCACCTTAACAATGTTTATAATGTACTTCAGGATTTATTTTCAGTAGAATTAAAATAGGCAAGTGGCGTGTTTACAGAAGGCACAGAGTGAAAGACACTCAATAGGGCATCAATAATTATATGACAGAGATTTAGTCACTTCCAAGGATGAGTTAATCAGATAGTAGCAAAATTTGTCATCACTTGTAGACCTGAAATAATAGCTTCTTATCGTATTATGAAAATAGTAATTTATTTTTCCAAAGCTGCTATTGTAAAATTTGAATAAATTCATTGTTATAGTACTTGTAATCTGGTCCTTTCTAGATTAATTTGCACTGACAAGAAGCAAGCTACTAAATTACAATATTTGAAACTCTAATTATCTAAACACAGTACAAAAGCCAAATGAGTACCAAACATTATCATCATCATGAAGGTCAAATAATTTCAACAATGTTTCAGAGGGAGACTTGAATTTTATAGAAGATGAGAATTTCCTAAAAGAGAAGGAGATGCCTCCAAAGGTCTAGGAACATTAGGGAATGCAAAATCCTACTATGTAAAAAAAGATGACCATTTCAAGCTTTTACAGAGATAAGTTCATGATATTTTGCAGGAGTAAAAAAAGTGGCTCTTACTGTTGGACTTCTTTATAGAAAGGTAGAAGAGACCAGGGTGAAATCCTGGCTCCATTGAAGTCAACTGGTACTTTGCCACTGTTCCAGGATTTCATATTTTCATAGAATCACAGAAACTGTAAGGGACTATGAGAAGTCTTCGAGTCCAGTCCCCTGCACTCATGGCAGGACCCAGTACCCTCTTAAACCATCCCTGACAGCTGCTTGTCTGACCTGCTCTTAAAATCTTCCAATGATGGAGATTCCACAACCTGCCTAGGCAACTTCTTCTAGTGGTTAGTCACCCTGACAGTTAGGAATTTTTTCCTAATCTCCAAGCTAAACCTCCCTTGCTGTCATTTAAACCCATTGCTTCTTGTCCTACCATTGGTTGTTAAGGAGAACAATTTTTCTCTCTCCTACTCATAATCTTATAGGTACTTGAAAACTGTTATCATGCCCCCCTCTCTCCCTTTTCCAGACTAAACAAACCCACCTCTTTCAATCTTCCCTCATAAGTCAAGTGTTCCAGACCTTTAATCATTCATGTTGCTCTTCTCTGGACTTTCTTCAATTTCTCTACATCTTTCCTAAAATAAGGCACCCAGAACTGGACCCAATACTCTAGCTGAGGCCTAATCAGGGCGAGTAGAGCAGAAGAATTACTTCTCGTGTCTTTCTTACAATATTCCTATTAATATATCCTAGAATGGTGTTTGCTTTTTTGGCAACAATGTTACACAGTTGACTCATATTTAGCTTGTGGTCCACCATGACACCCAGATCCCTTTCCACAGGATTTCCTAGGATATCACTGCCCATTTTGTATGTGTGCAATGGATTGTTCTTTCCTTTTCCATTTTATATTTGTGCACTTTGCTAGTCAAACCTAAACAATGTCTTTTGACAGATACTATTCTGTGCCTTATAGGCTCACGTGCCTTCATGGAGCCCTTCTGTTTGGATGGAAGAAGTTCCTGTTGAGATAGTGAAGTTCAATGCAAACTTGCATAAACCATAGTTGCTACTGGTGGGGTATGGGGAAGAAGAGAATAGGTGGAAATGAATGGTAGCTCTCATCACACCCATCTCCCAGCCTCAGCTAGATATAACTTGTTTAGTGGCACCTAAATAGAATAAGTTTATTCAGTGAAATTGGGTTGACAAAAGGAGGTAAGGCAAGATATAATGTATGCTGGATTAAATGACTCTCTTTTTTACAAATTTAACCTTATTTATTTATTTATTTTTTAAAAACTGTTTTCATTATCGGGGACAAGGTTTTCAAACCAACACAAACAGACAAGTTTGAGTTTGATTTCTCCATTTCCACAGAATAAAAATTCTTTTCCTAAAGAGGAACAGTCTTATGAGTGGCACTTTATGTTGTAAAACTACAAATAAAAGAATGCAGTAAGGCAGGTTCCCCATACAAAACTGTGCAATAACTCAAATTCCAAATAGCAAAACATAAGCTTCTAAATTGGAGGGGGAAAAAAAAAAAAGAATAATACTGGAACCAGGAAAGCTGCCAACACGTAAGCCTAATGTGGCATCTGAATTTGCAAAACAGAGGAGGAGGTGAGAAATGCAATCCTGATAATGAAAAATGGTAAGGTAGCAGGACCGGATGAACTGACAGCAGATGTGTTGAAAGTCATGAGTGCGAGAGGCATAAAATGAATGAGTTGAGTGGCTAAAGCCATATAGTGAAAGAAAAGAATTCCTGAAGATTGGTGCAAATCTATCTTGGTCTCAATAAATAAGCATTTATGAATGAAGAAACTCCCTTCTGATCAAGGGATAAAGTTACTGCTTCACTGGAATACAACTTTAATGGTAGGATTAGAAAAATGGTGAAACACCTCCTTGAACAAGAACATTTGGGCTTTAGGAAAGGATGAGGAACCAGTGATGCCATGTCATAATTTGGCGTGTGGTAGAGCAGTGGTGCTTAACCACTGTGTTGGGACACATTACTGTTGCGACCCACAAAAGGTTGAGAACCACTGGGCTAGAGTACCAACAGGATAGCTTTTTGGAAGAGGCATATGATAAAGTGGAAGGAAGAAAGATGCTTATACCAGTGTTGAGGAAATGTGGAGTGTTAGGGATGCAATAACCATGGTGAATGCCCAGATCACCAGAGGCAATGATCTGAAAAGTGTTTTGGAATGACCAGTTTGTCTGAAGTAAAAGTTGGAGTACACTGGGGTCAGCTTTAAGTCCAAAGCTGTTTATTATTTTATTGAACTATGTCAACAGGAAGATCCCAGTAGGGAAAAAGGTGAGATGCTACTATATGCAGATGACAGGGCAATAAGGATATCTTCAAAAAAGTCTGGGAGCTAAGCAAGCATGGGATGCAAATGAACATGACAACATAAGGGCATGTGGCCAGTGGAGGTCCCACAGAGAAACAGGATATAGAGATTAATGGAGTATGTCTGAATCAGGCTGACCAGTTCAAATACTGCAGCAGCTGAATTATGGAAAATGATGAGCATAATTACAGTCAGGACTGGGGAGTGCTAGAAGAGTGTGGAATAATATCTCAGGTGTTGTGCGTATGACAGGCATCTGCCACTCAGAATGAAAGCCCAATTGTTTAGAGCAATGGAGCACCCACACAATGCCTTATGATTTAGATGCATGGTGGATAGTGCTAAAGAGATGCTGGGTTCAATGGCTACAAGTATTTGAGATGAGATGCCTTTGTGCAATAAAGAGTTAGCAAAGGGACATATTGTGAAATGAGCTGTATTGCTGATGTTGTTAGGTTCTCAGGATTGTGCAATGAATATGTTCATTCATGTTAAGACAGTCAGCATCTAGCAGTCTATCAGCCTACTCCATGTACGGCAGGTAGATAAGTGAGTAGGTACAAGCAGGGAGAATGGATTCCCAACATCAATATCACACTTCTTTGTGCAAGATTCACCAGTGCCTCTGAAAAGTCATTTTCCTTCCCTGTAATAGGAGTAGACTTCACTGAAATACAAAAGGACCACAATGGGTTCTCCAGAGCAATGCCAATGTGGATATGCAGCTAGCAGGGTTAGCCTGGGGTGAGAAATGAACACTCAATTAATAAGTAACAGAGATGGCCAGATGCATGCAGCTCATAGATGATATTTCTATGCCCTTGATGTTTTTGCCACATCTCTCCAGAAGTTATTTAGGTTAGAAAAGGTGTAAATCTTTTTTTTTTATTTGACACTAAATGCAACACCAGAATTTTTAGTAATTCCAGGAATAGGCAACATCATGCCTAAATTACAGGCTAAAGGACAAATCCTGTTCTTGGCTAGGCTAATATAAATCTGGAGTAAAACCGCTGACTTCAATAGAGTGACTGGATTTATAACAGCGCATCTGAAAGCAGAATGCCCCCCTGCCTTATATATTGGGCAAACAGGACAGTCTCTGTGCAAAAGAATAAATGGACCCAAGTCTGACATCAGAAATCACAACATTCAAAAACCAATAGGGGAACACTTTGGTCTCCCTGCTGACTCTACTGATGACTTGTTAATAGAAGTCATGAATGAATGAATAAAAAATGAATAAAAAAAATCGCAGCTTCAAAGAGAAACTGCAGAACTGGAATTTATATGTAAATTTGACTTCATTGCCTCTGGGTTAAACAGGGACTAAGGATATTTTTCTCATTCAAACAGGTGATTTGACCTCACCTTTTTCTATATGCTGTTCCCCAGGAGTTTGAATCTAAACTACTGCATTGATTTGCTGTAACAGTCTGACCTGATCCTATGACTTACACTTCCCTGCACTTAGTTCCCCATCTTCCATGACAAAGCTCATGTGATAAATCAATTTGTTAGTCTTTAAAAGTGCCACAGGATTCCTGGTTTGTTTCTGTTATGTGACCCTTGGCTCACAACAGGAATACTGGCTCAACAATTCATGGAATAAAGTGATTCTCTCCCAATGAATGTATTCTTAGGAACCTGTGCAGAAGCATAATCTTTTGTTGATAAGGTCCCAGCAAAACTATGTGGGTCACAATATCCTCCTTCACCCTGAAGCATCCCCTTTCTCTATGCATTTTCCCTCCCCACTCACCTATCCCAAATAAGACACATTAAAGAAGAAGAAACACTAATTCCTGCTTTTCCTCCATTTTCCTCTCCCCCCATCCCACCTAGTTTTCTTTCTCACATCTCTCCCACGCAGATCCAGAATCCACCCGTTGCCTGCCCACACTGAGCACAAGGTCTTTCCCTCTCTCTTTCGCCTGACACCCTTTTTTCCAGACTCCTCATATCTTTCCTATATCCACCCAAGTCATCCACCCTGTATTTCCAGGTCTGATTCTTAATATGTGCAGCAGGCAGCATCTCCTCTGTCCCTGAAGCAGCTCTCTTGCTCATGCTAGCATGTTTATTTCCCTGGCAGCAGCTTTCTTTTTTATCACAGCCTCAGATCTTGGCAGAGCATTCACTTCTTTGGAGACAATTCTTCTCTCTGAGGAATGGCAACTATGAATTCCCTGAGCATGTGGGTAGTTCCCATACACCATGGGGGATGTGGGGGGAGTATTGATCTTCAGGGTGCTCTGCTAAAGAATGAGCATGTTTGCATCCATTGGAGGTGTGCCAATTAAAGGATCACAACAAAGGTGTTTGTACAACACAGAAGTGATCAAGCTTCCCTTTGTGCAGGGAAGAAGAGATAAACAGGAACCTGGTATGTACGCTGATGGCGGATCAGACAGAACGCAAACATAAAATTGGCTATTTTTCCTTTATATTGGGATACCAATTGAGACTGCACTACGCAAAGAGAAAAATTGGAGCAGCCATATTGCTAAAATTCAAAACCTGTCTAACTCCCAGGCCCTAAGACTTGGTATATGGGACAGCTGCTTCTATTTTATGGAAATCCCAAATGATCCATATGTCCGGCTTTTTCCTCTAATATAGATGCCTTAACATACATGTTTACGAAGAAAGGGGATTATTTAGCAACAAGCTTCCTTTCACTGGTCTTCAGAGACCAACCAGGAGATCTGGACCCACCTTTTCACATCTTCCCATGTTGGCAAGGCACTGCATTCTGGGGCTTTTTTGGGCTTCCACAGTTTTTGTAGATTACTTACCTCTGAGAAAAATCAGAGACTACCACATCTGCTGAGAATTGTTAAGATTCTTAAGTCAGCTAGGAGAGGTGCAAAACAGGGAAAGAATGAAAGTTGAAGCAAGTCTCCTAAAATTAAAACTTGAACATCCAAATGCTCCAGTGAAGACAACTATACACCCTTTTGTTTTATTTGGGGTGAGGATTTTAGTAATTGAAATGTTCAAGCATAAGATGTCATTGTGTAGTCATGGATGAAAGAATCGAGACAGGCTGATAAATGGGAAATATAATTATCAGACAAGAAGTCTTGTGGCATGTTTAAAGATTAACACATTTATTTATCACATGAGCTTTCATGTGTGAAAATTCCACCTCGTTGGACCCTTGAAGATGGAAAACTTACAGAATGGGAGGAAAATAAACACAGGGAAGTGTAAGTCATAGGAACAGGTCAGACTGTTTCAGCAAATCAAAGCAGTTTGGATTCAAACAGTGGAGAACAGCATATTAAAGGGAGGTGAGATAAAAATCACCTGTTGTAATAAGAAAAGAATCCAAAATCCCAACAGGTGATTTTACCTCACCTCCCACCTAATACACTGTTCTCCACTGTTTGAATCTAAATAACTGCTTTGATTTGAATTGCTGTAACAGTCTGACCTGATCCTATCACTTACACTTTCCTGCATTTATTTTCCTCCCATTCTGTAAGTTCTCCATCTTCAAGTGTCTGATGAAGTGGGATTTTCTCTCTCATGCAATAAATAAATCTGTTAGTGTTTAAACAAGCCACAAGACTCCTTGTTTGTTTTCCTGAACAAGAACTGACACAGCTACCCCTTTGGAACTATGACATAATTATCAGTGATCTGAGGAAGACACTATGTCAGTGAAGAGGGAATTTATGAGCCCTTTGACAACTAGGATTCAATCCAGAGAGGGAAGAGTGCTGGAGACACCATTTTCTTGTGTTAGATGCTCAGAAAAAGAGTGTTGGTATCAAAAGCTACATAGACAAACAGAATGAGAAAAAGGAGAGATAAATGTTCATACATGGAGTAATGCATTAACCATCTGGAGAAGGGCATACACAGACAAACAGAATGAGAAAAAGGAGAGATAAATGTTCATACATGGAGTAATGCATTAACCATCTGGAGAAGGGCATACACAGAGCAGAAGACAGAGGAAATCAAAGTGGCATGGTTTTAGGGGTCCCAGTTAATTTTTTACATACAGGATGAGATTCTGTTTCTTGTGTTTCTAAATGTGCCTAGAGGTTGACATCTTCTTTCCCTTCAAAAAAAGGTGAATAAAGCAGTTCTGCACTGCCAGGAAGAGCTCTTTTACTCTTCTTCACCAAGTATTTCACTTTATTTGCAGTGTACCCTTGTAGAAATTTAAGACAGCAGAACTGTCAGTGTTTCTGCAGTAGTGTAAATCAGTTTTAGTTCTCTGTTAGCCTTAATTTTCATTTGATGTTATACAAATAACTATGTAAAATGAAAACACAATAGAATGATCAGAATGTTAAAGGAACAAATAAAAGCATTTCCACATATGCATTATGAACAACAACCATAGTATCTCTTAGTTAGAGTAGCTACATGGTGCTACCATAAGACAGGTAAAAAAACCTCAGACAGAAGGGTATGGAAAGGGTAGTGTGCAGATTCCTGCCTCTAGGTGGTCAGACATAATTAATAAATCTCTGCATATAAGAAATTCCTTTACAAGAAAATATACATCTAGCAAAACAATCATAGCAATAAAAATCCATAGTCTCAAGGCACAGAGGTGCTCTGTAGATTTTCAAGGCCAGATTAATAAAACAGAACACAGAAATATGAAAATTATGCCAATGGTGTGCTTTAACATTTTTGTTTGTTATTCTTTTATGAAAGACTCCTTACTCAAGAACCACTAAGAGGAAGCCATAACCAAATAGCAGGCATCGTATTGTTGATGGAATGATATAGGAGACCAGGATCTTTGCCTTCATCCATACATATATATAGCTGGGTCTTTTCTGAGTTAGTTGGACAAACTGTCCAAATTTCCTAATGCATATGCAGGGATATCTGAGACACAGCACTAGAAACAGTCAATTGCACATCATTATCTAATTAAGATAAGGATTCTGTAGAATAGGAATAAGGTTTCTGAAGAAATATCGTGCTCAGCCATTAGACTGTAGTCAGAACCAAACATGTCAAGAATATTGCATAAACAAAGATGGAGAGAGGGCTATAAAATTAAGTCAATGACACATATCCCTACTGTATTAAAATATAGATACTATAGCCCCCTCAACCAGCTCCTGATTCCACATCATTTGATTCTTCTTTTGCAGACTAACGTAGAGGAATTTTTGTTTAAATGGGGGGAGGGGGGAGTTGTTCTTTGGGTGGGTCTAACTGTGTATTATGGTACACATGTGACACAGAACTTT
The DNA here is from genome assembly GCA_007922175.1 of Pelusios castaneus. NCBI lineage: Eukaryota > Metazoa > Chordata > Testudines > Pelomedusidae > Pelusios > Pelusios castaneus. The sequence continues at coordinate 14,743,419 of ML685791.1, forward strand.
TTCTTCCTGGAAAGTCTCTATTTTAGTGAGTCTCCAACTTCCTTTATCAGCTATGATTTCAGGAATCCCAGTGAAGTTCTCTCTTTAAAAAATAATTACACCCGAAACCAATAATGTTAAGATTGGGATGAAGATCTGTTTCCGGGAAGTTCTTAGTGATGACTTCCCTGAGACCATTAATTCTACAGCAGCCAGGAGGAAAATGTGACCATCAATAGCAATATTACACACAGAAGTACATCTGAGGCTTTTTCTGGAATAGCTATGCCAGTTTAGACTGGGCAAACAGGGAAATCACATCTCTGACTGATGTAACTATGCTAGCAAAAGCCTGCACTGTAGACACAGTTGTACTAGCAAAGAGTTACTTCTGTTGATTGATATGACTTATTTAGTCTGGGGAACTGGTTTAAACTATGTTTCTGCTAGGAGACTTTGCTATTGTAGCTCTACCAATAATCCCTTTTTAGTACAGATAAAGCCAAAAGCTTTTATATATTTAGTGTACGGATTGGAATTCAGACTCTTCAGTGCAGGGATTCTGGCCAAGGTCTGTCTCAGTTACATTAGTATGAATCCAGAGTAACTCCAGAATAGATCAACAGGGATTTCTGCCATTACTGAGACCCACTGTCTATCTTTTTTTTTTTTCATGAAACAACAGGCACATATATGACATTACAGAATTTATCAATTATTAGTATATTATAGACAACAGAGTCCTGTGCCACAGGACTCTGTTGTCTTTCTACAATAGACTAACATGGCTACTCCTTTGGAATTAGTATATTATAGTACCAGTATAAAATACAGTCCTGTGACAAAAATATACTAAGGAATACACTGTCCCTGTAGTACACATTGCTGTGTTAGAGAAGCTATAAGACTGAACCATTGTGGGCTAGCAGAATGCCTGTTACTCTGGTGTGCAAACTGCTACATGTTCTGTTCTCCAGCCTCTTTAGGAGAGGCAGCGTATTCCCTCCATGTGACTAACCAGCTCCGCTATATGGAAGTGGAGACAAACGGAGCCATGGCTCAGACTCCTCCCTGCCCCAAAGGCCAGTCACTTGGAATCTGTTGCCTGTGGGCAGGGACTACAGTTCTAAATGGCATATATGGAAATTGTGTTAGGAAGCTAAGGGTGGTTTCCTTACTCCCTCCTGCACCACTCAGGAATGGATTGAGGAAGTTTGCAAACCCACCACATTCTTCTCATGCCTTGCATACAGTCCTTGGCTTTGACGGGGCTGCAAGGACTCAGAGTTTGTCATTATAACCATGAGCACTAGAAGTTTCTCTTTAAAATAAACAAATAAATGCATAAATAAAGCTGAAGTTCTGATGTATTCACAGTCCTAAACATGGAAGCATAGTTACTATACATTAATCCAGCTCTGCCTCCATGGTCTGGACTGCACTCCACAAAGGAGAGAAAAGGCGAAGTATTGGAAGGGTGACCCCATTGATTCCATTGATTTCAGGGGGGAGGGGGCAAAATTTCCATAGACTATTTATTTATATTATTGTGGATATTGCCATGCAATCTGATACTGGTTTCCAGATTTGAGTAATATCATGGTGTGATTAATTTTTGATGCTGCTGTTTTTACAATATTTGGGTATTAAGCCGATTTTTAAAAGCCACTTGGTAAATGATTTCATTCCAGTATTCTGTGCATGCTAATTGTTCAGTTGGACTTTGGTCTACATCAAGGTTTAATAAAAAGGATAATATTACTAAAAAGTATCGAACACAGCTTCTGCATCACTTAATGCAGTTCATGCAACTCTACCAACAACTTCAATCTATCTCTTTGGCAGCAAGGGGTCTGAGGTGCTTCTGGGAGTGTGTGGGGTGATTTTACCTCCAATGACTCTCTTGAGGAAAAAAAAAAAAAAAACAATTTAGGTCAATTGTGTAATGTCATACTTGACTGTTTTCAGTTTCAGATGAGGAACTATTTAAAGTGGCAGTGCTCCAAAGAGACTACTCAATGGCTGCGTCTACACTGGCAAATTAAGTCGACTTAAGCTCCCCCTGCCACCGTGGACCTGCCCAAGTCCCCCTAGCTCCACAAAGTCGACCTAGAGCATCCAGTGTGGACGCTCTAGGTCGACTTTGTAAGTTCCCCTTTAAGTCGACTTTAATTTTAAGTGTAGACACACTAAGTCGACCTAACTAAGTCGACTTAGTTAAGTTGACTTAGTTAAAGTCGACTTAAAAGTGCAAGTGTAGACATAGCCAATAATAGCAGATACCACATAATTAGTATTTCACCTCGTAGAAAGTAAAGGACCCCAAGAGGTCTGAGCAAATTTTATGCCTCAGCTTGTGAAACCAATGTCTCAAATGGATGAAGAACACAAAGCTGGCAATTGGGGCAGTGCATGTGGTCCTCACCTATTTGCATTTTAGTTCCTATGTAGTCATGCATGCCTTTGTGTTGTTTCAGAAATCATTCAAGCGTATTATAAATAGTGAATTGAAACTTCCCACTTAAGATGATACCTTCTTGGCAAGTTGTTAAGTCACTTCAGCTCATTCGAGTTTCTTTTTCTCTCTCTCTCTTTTTTAAAAAAAATAAATAAATAGGCTTGCGAGTGACTCAAGTACACCTAGCAGCAGGGCCAGATTAAGGGGTTCCAGGCTGCCAACTTTTTTGTGCCTCCCAACCATGGTTGCCAGCCTGAGGATAGGCTGGCCCGGTCAGCACTGGGGGGCTGGGATCTGGGACCCAGCCAGCGACCAGGGGAGGGGCAGAAGCATCTCGGGCCAGAGGCTGCAGTACGCCTGCCCTATTCCCAGGTGGGGATAGGGTAGGCAGGTCTATGGTGGGTTGGCCTGAGCCAGATTTTAGCAGACCGCGGGAACCCTTTTTAGGCCAGGGTCCAGGGCTACATCCCTTAAAGCCCCTGCCTAGCAACTATTCAGGAGCACAGATTTCATAGTGACAAATGACAGAAACATGATAAGAGTCTGGAAGGTACATGATCTGTATATAGTTCACGATCTTTGGGTGCGTCTACACTTGTAAATTAAGTCGACTTAAGCTTGTTTAAGTGGACTTAATTTACTCTGCGTCTACACTACACTTTCCTTAAGTCGACTTAAGCAGCTGCTTAAGTCGACTTAAGGAAAAATTAAATTGACTTTGTTAAACTACTTTTAATTCAACTTTCTGCTTAAGTCAACTTTCTAAAGTCGACTTAAGCCAGTGTAGACATGGAGTAGTCCTAAGTCAACTCTAAGTCTACTTAGGGCTCTCCAGGACTTCCCCATTGACCTCCCTGCCAGGGTCCCTGTCCCCCTTTGCCCCATTGTACCCAAGTACAATGGGGCAAAGGCTGAGCCCCCTGGCACTTGGCAAGGGGTGCCCCTGCTGCCACTGTGGATCTGTCCCAAGTCCACCTAGCCCCTACAAGTTGACCTAGGCATGCAGTGTGGATGCTCTAGGTTGACTTTGTAGACTCCCCTGAAAGTCGACTTAAAATTTAAGTGTGGACATGCTAAGTCAACTTTACAAAGTCGACTTAAATTCGACTTTGTTAAGTTGACTTAAATTAACAAGTGTAGACATAGCCTTTTGTAGCTCGTGGCTATTTCTATTTACTACCATCTAAGTGAACATGTCCTACCAGACCATCTTAGAATGGTAGGGTTCCTCCCTGTAATATCTACTATTTGCATCTCCTTTTGCTATATCTGGCCATTGGTATTCCTAGTTTACTTGACTGCTTCCAAAAATCTTATTTAGAGAGATTTAGTGATAAATTTAGAAGTCATCTGAAGTGAATAAATCTTGCTCTGCAGGTTGTAGATAAAAGCCAGTTTTGTGGCTTTGTAAAAGTTATTCCTAGTTTAAAAAAAAAAATCCCATAACACATCAGTGAGCAAGCTTATGGCTGGTAGCTTGTTAACTGCACAGGTAATGAGACCGACATAAAATATTCTAAGTGCACTTGCTGATTTATACTTGCTGATTTATTATAATTTATCTAGACAGTAACTAACATGGCTCATCATTTACATACTGTTAGTGAAACGATTTCTAATTGTTTTATGGTAGCCCTGTAAATCAAGAGTATGCCACGGGCTTCAGCTAACAATGGAATGTCAAGGATAATTTAAATTCTTGCAAAGCCCTTACAATCTTGAACCTTCTAGGATTTTACCTTTTGTTGACCTAAAAGTCATTGCCCTAAGAGGGATAACAACCCTGCCAAAAGATTTCTGAAACACTCAGATCCCACCAAATCTGGTTGTAGCTTTTTTTCTGGATATGATGGGTACCAGCATACCTCGTAGCAATCAAATATTTCAGATGTCTTGTTCAGACTTTCCCTTGACAGTCGAATTTATAATCAATTGTGCTTTTACAATAATGAATCTTTAAAACACTCTGAATGTTTGAGGTCACACCAAGGGCTTAAAGCAGTGCTAGAAAAGCAGCAGAGAGAAGGAAAGTAAAGAAAAAACCCTCAGAGCATCTATAGTTCTCATTGTGCTTCAAACAGCTCCAAAATCAAACTACATTTTAAACACACATTAAAGAATCATGACCACTGTGTGTCACTTTAAGAGCTTTACAGATTTCTATACTCTAGTATTTTCAAGAAAAAAAGTAACAGAAGATTAAAAGCTTTGCTGGTTGTGTGACTACTATGTACAGCATTGAGTGAAACCTCTTTGAATATCAAGTGACTGGAAGATTTTTGGGGGCCAGTTCTTCCTTCACATACACTATGTATAGTCATCCATTTTTAAAATCACTTGGACCTGTGCACCCTTATCTAAAAGCTGGAATTGAGAACCAGGGGGTTATGATAATTGATCTGGGCCAAATTCTGCTCTCACTGGCACTTCATGGGAGTAACAGAGCAGACGTTAGCCCATTGTTTCTTTAATTGAAAATGTCAGAGACACAACTGCTGAGAGTAGATGTGAAGATGACTACATTTTTTTATATTTAGTATATTATCTACTCTCTATCAAAGACCTGTGTCTCATATGAAATGGTAGTCAGACACCATAGTGACGAGTGTTGTATAAATAGTAGGACTAGTTTGGGACAGACATAAAATATTGTATACTGGCAGGCTCAGCAGCAAATGGAATTGGAAATATCTGTGTATCAGACACATATTCATGTCTCTGTGTAGAGCTGCTCCATCTATAGAAATTGCCTATACTTTAGGAAGGGTGAGAAACTCTTTACTGAATTATAGTATAGAATAAACTTTCCTCTTCACTGCCTTCTCTTTTCCTCGGGAGGAGGAGAAGAGATGGCTGCTCCATAGTTCTACTTAAATTGTGCTCGATGCTAATGCTTGGTTCAAATTAAGACAGTCACTATAGACACCACAGCCACACAATTTACATGGAACAATTTATGTTATCTGATTATATAAGAATTCAGAGAGATGTTAAAGATGAGAGTCATTTAGGGTCCGGTTTTCAATACTGGCCATCAAAATTATGTCCATAAGCTATGTCCATCTCAAATTGGGTGTGCAAAATCAGTATTTACTAGTTACATAAACAGTTATCTGACTCGTACACAAAAAGAAAGGTGTACATGAAATTCTGTGGCCAGAATTCAAAGCAAATTTTGGCCTTTATATGATAAAAATTTACTGAATTGTAGAAATCGAATAGTTTACTATTCTTAACTGTTATTTATAAAGATCACTCTCTTTCCCCCAACTGGTATTTGTAGCCTTGAACATTACAATCATCTACTCTGATCTTCTGAATAAAAGACAGACCATATAATTTTACCAAATATTCCTGCATCAAGCCCATAGTTTCTTGATGAGTGAGAGAGCACTTATGTTCAGACAGACTGTAAAAATATATATTATAGACTTTTAACTTGATCTTTGTATCAAATCTGTTAGTTTCCAAGGCTACATTTTTCTTTAACAGTTCTGTTAAAGTCATAAATCTCTACTTATGTGTTGACTTCGTATCTATGATTTAGAAAACTGACATAGCGCCTGCATAGAAAATGGATCTAGAATTACCTTTTTTCTGAAAAGCCAGAAAGTGGCACATTGAGGAAAATAGATCTTTGCCATATATTGTAGCTAGTAATGATACAATTTTCAGTTTTGCCATTACATTCTGAAAACTTCACTGTAAACAAAAAAAATGCTTTTGCAAACATTTGTTTCTTGGGGGGTGGGGGAAAGCACTTTCAGCCACAGACTGAGGTAAGGTGAAGAATATGAAGAACTAATGGCTTTTGAAGTGAATGCATTTGCATCTGGCAATGTCGCTAGTGTGTTTACCAGCATGAAGGTAAGCTATTTGATGCAAATTGTATCTTCTTCAATAGTCCCTTGAGGCACAAAGTCTTATATTCATAGGGAAAGACAAGTACTTTTAAACTATTCCACATGTATGTTTCACAAATTATATTTCTGAAGTGAAGTGCATTTAAGCAGATGAGAAAATGATAAGAATGCCATTAGGCCCAACACTGTTGCTCTTACTCAGTCTTATGATAAAAATCCCATTAGTCAGAGTATGTGAGATGTATTAATATAAATAAATGGTGTTGGTAATTTAAGAAAGGAAAGATGATCTATGTAAGAAACTTATATAGCTCCTCTTTACTGTAGTATCTGAGCTTTTTACTCTCCTAAAAAAAAAATATTTATCCTCAACACCCCCATGAGATACGGAAATTCTATTTATCTCCCATTTTATTATTGCTAGGGAACTAAGACAGGGAAAGACTAGATTCACAAAGGGGGGTTAGGCATTGCAAGACCTAACTTCCAGGTGCTCCACTGCCCGGGGAAGCCAGAGCCATGATATAGGCACCTAGGCTACCCAGGCATTGTATGGGGAGAATTGGGTGCTTCAGAAAGGGATTCACAGAAGCCAGAAAGCCAAATGAAGAGCCACCTAACCGAGACAGAAGGAAATGTTCAGAAGAGGCCCACCCCTCAAAAGGCAGATAGGTGCTTATGAAAGGCCATGTATTTATCAAGTGCTGCTTCAGCATTTTCAGTGTCTTTCCCATCCAAAGTTTTGTCCCTCTGTGGGGACCTTTCTCCACCTTTACCAGATTCACAGGTACAGGGGATTATCCAGCTGAAGGACTGTTCAGCCTCTGAGTTTTTCTTTAACAGAATCTATAGAGGTATGGTTTGTTTATGGTTGTTAGGTACAGCTAACCCCCATTTCAGAATTTATCTCCAACCCCTCCCTGCAGCAATCAGCTTGTACCTGATCTGGTGAGTCCTTGTGGTCACCAGAGATCCACAGGATGTCTTCTTCCAAGACATCTGTTGAAAGAATCAGCTAACTCTGAAGCATAGTAGATTTCCTCCTGGCTTCTAACCCTTCCTGTGGTGTGCCTCTTTAGTTAGGGCTGAGTCCAAAGGAGCTCTTTAGCTTTCTCCTAATAGGCACTTATTGAGAGTCTGGGGAAATGCAGGTGGAAGCCCATCCTCATCTAATGGCCATTCTCTGTCAGCCTAAGTGGGGGAGCTACTAGATCCAGGTCTTAAATAAATATAGGGAGCAAAAAATGATAAAATAGGGATAGGAGTCTCCTGAGGGGCTTTGTAAGAGGGCATGCCAGGTTGAATTGAGGCACCTCACTCTTTTCAGGATCCTGAACTGTGAATCCTAGCTGCCTAGTAGTCAAGAGAAAGATTTACCCCCAAAGTTTTCCCTAATAACTCAGTGGTCAGGAACATAGGAGTCCTTTCTTCAAATCATTGCACTACTTGATTGGGAGTAGGAAGACTGGAACCTGGAACTTTTACACCCCAGGGAACTGCCCAAACTACTGGGCTATTAAACACATTCCCTGCAAAACTTCACCTGCTCAGCCCCCAGTGTCATTTGTGCAGATTAGGTAATCTCAGAACACCAGACTGGTGCTCACAGGTGAGGTAGGCAGGGAAATGCTTAATTTGAGAATCCCACCAGGATTTATGTAGGATATAGATTACCATCCAGTTTAGGCAGCTGTATGCATACCACCTCAGAAATTTAGGAGTCAAGGGAACTGTACCCTCAAAGTTAGATGTCTAAAGAATCTAAGTTTTATGACTGTCAATATTTTAGACTCATATGTCTAAATTCCCTTTGTAAATCTAGCTCACACTGATTTGTGCATGGCAGAGGAAATCTATGGAAGGGTAGGATGCTGACTATATCTCCCAAGTTAATGTAGGCTAATATTATGATGCCTGACTCATCCTGATCTTGTTGTTCAGCAGAGACTGGGACTCTAGAGGTCTGGCCTTGATTTCCTGCTCTGCCAGAGATTTCCTCTGTTTCTCTGGGCAGGACTCATGAGCTCTATGTCTTAATCTCTCCCCTTTAAAATGGGATTATAATATAATACTGGTTGTGTTTCTCTTGTCTATTTAGATTGCAAGCTGTTGATGAGGAGGACTGTTTCTTACCTGTATATTTGCAGCACATATCAATACAAATACAATCAACCAAACAATCAATACAAATCTTATCTTGGGCCTCTAGATGAAATATAATAATAATAGTTTACTATATAAATATTACCGAAGAGTACACTAGCTTCTGTGGGCATCAATTATTTCCTGAAGGTTTAACTGAAAAATCCTGCAGTGAAAAATAGTTTATATGTTATTTAATGTTAGTCAATTGCTAAGCAAGCCACTTGAAAAGGAGCTGTTTTTCAAGAGACTCATAAAGGAATAATAGCTATAGTGATAATGAATAGTATTTATATTTCATACATGAAGTACCAGCAGCATACTAATTATGGAAAGTCACTATCCAAGGAAGTGAGGAGTAAGTCTCTTAACCATGAAGAATGATTAAGAAAGTTTTTCTTTCATAAGAAATTCTAATCAGTTTTTATTTTTCAGTGCCACGTGCATTTAAATAACAAAGAAAAGGAAAAATAATAATTTTCTCCCTTAAACCATGCCAGAAGATAATTTTAATATTTCCCTCCCACCTTGAAATCTATATAGGTTAGAAAAGGTCTCTTACTCAAACTCCTAATGTTAGTGGTTTATACCTTTACTATTCTCATCATTCCATGCATGCTTTCTGCCAAGAACAGAATTGGTATGAAAACTCTAGCAAATTACCATTTTTGAGGTCCACTAAAGGTTGAAAAACACTGTTCAAAGCAGCTCTAGATGAGTTAATATTGATTTAAACAGAATTTGCCCCATATCAGAAGCATGAAGCTCCATTTCAGAAAGTCAGTGGTTAGTGTATACCTTTTTAAAGGTAGCACAGGGGTAACTTGAGCCAAAGTCTCCCACATTCCAGGTGAATGCTCTAACCACTGAGCTAAAAGTTATAAATTGGGCACTGCCAATCTACTCTTGAAGCCATATTTCTATAGGACCTGATCTGGTAGGTAGCCTCTGAGCATGCCTACAAGACTGGGCCCTGCACACCAAATAGGTAGCCAAGCATCTATTTTCTCTTGATTTGTGACTCACAAAGGAGTTGCCTCAGGAGATACTCATCTGGATGCCTAAGAGGGGGCAGCAATGCACATGCCCAGAGGCCAACACATAGGCATATAGGGAAATTTTACCCTCAAAAGTTAGGCACCAAGGATATGTCTACACTTGCAAGTTAGTTCAAATTAAGGAAGCTTAATTCAAACTAAACTAAGCCTTGGCCACACTAGGCTTTCATTAGTTCGAATTAAGGGCTTCCTTAATTCGAACTAATAAATTCGATTGCTTAGTTCAAATCAACGGTTAATTTGATCCGTTAATTCGAACTAAATCAAATGTGGCCATATTAGTTTGAACTAACTGCTTAGTTCGAACTAATCGGCAGATTGACCTTCCTGCAACTGACTAACTCGAACTAAGCAAGTGCCCTATGTGGCCATGGCTAGTTTGAACTAGCATTCTAGTGGGACCATGCTAGTTCGAATTAAGTTAATTCGAACTAACTAAAATTAGTTCTAATTAGTTAGTTCAAATTAACTAATTCGAACTAGCTTTTGTAAGTGTAGACATAGCCGTGAGCTGAGGTGCCTAGAAAGTTTGGTGGGAGTTTTGGTGGTTGCAGTGGAGGCTACACCTGAGATTCAAGTGCCTAAATATGGGGTTTTATATGCCTAAGTCTGTTTGTGGATTGGAGCTATACTGCTTACTATACTTTTTAATTTAAGTTAAATAATTTTAATACATTTAGGGCTTAATTGGGATTGTCAGTTTCAGATTTAGTTTTAAATAGATTTATTTAAAAAAAATAAACCTCTCATTTAAATAAACAAAAATACATGGTTTTAAAAAAGAGAAATATGTTTTTCAAATAGAGGTACATTATCCTGGTCAGGATACAGGCATTTATGGCATAGCCTTGTGAGTAAATTTGCACATATGCTGCCTGTGATGCGGATGGCCAGAATGTACTTCAGTCTTTTGCTTTCAGGAAGATAACTTTAAAAATGCATGAAAAACTTCAGGTTCAATTCAGAAGGAAGAGAAACTTATTCAAGTGAAACAGGAAGCTTTTGGACCAAACTTTCAAACTGGCCTTACCCAAGCACCCCGAAGTGTATTGGCGTCTGTTGTGTGCTATCAATGGAGACCACAAACAATGATGGAATTCAGATGTGCAAAATGCATTTTCACTTGATTTGAAGAAGTAAATGAAGGGTGATGAGGTTTGTGCATAAACATTTCATTTTTGTGCACAAGTAATAGCAGCCAGTAATTATGCATGGAGTTAAGGCATTTGTAAATACTTGGGCATGTTTTGAATATTTGGCTCTTGAAGGTAAGCAACTAATTCAGGCAAAGGCATGCAGAGTATCTATATACCTAAACGAGAGATGTATATATGCACGGCGGGGACGCAGCTGAGCGCGCAGCAGCTGAATCCCCGTCTTGCTGAGGCCAGGCTGGGGAGATTCAAATCTCCCGCCCTGAGCATGCTCAGAGAGAGCTTGCTCAGGGTGGGAGCGGCCTGGCCGAGAAGCAGCTCTGCCGGCCGTCCCCGCAGCTCCGAGCCTCCGGTCAGGTAAGGGGGCTGGGAAGGGGCTGGAGGGAGGCCTGGAGAGGGGTGGGGGGGACAAAGAGAGAGGCCGGGTTAGAGGGGTGTGTGCGGGGGGAACAAGGAGAGTGGCCGGGTTAGAGGGGGTGGGGAGCTGGG
>ML685791.1:14754961-14820413 GCA_007922175.1 Pelusios castaneus
GGGGGCAGGGAGCGCACGGCTGCCCGCCCTCCCTCCCACCCAGCGGTGATTACCATTTTTCAATTTGCGATTCTTTAGAGAATCGGGGGTTTACTGGTATAACAATAACTGCTTGGTAAATGATCCTTGAAAACAAAGTCATAATCAACTATTCCAAAATCAATAAATAACACAACTCATTGATATGTCAGAATGATTGATAGTGATTCATTTTTTTAAAAAGAAGTTTTTAAAAAAACTGTAGTCCTTTAGATTTTAGAGATTTAGGGTCTGATTCTTAACTGGTCTGAATCAACAAAGCTGTCATGACCATTACTGCCAGTTTTGATCCCCCTTTTGATTTAAATCTCCAAAGCTCCCTGCATGAATATACATTATGGAGTGGAATAAATATGAGAAATATTTTTGGAGCTAAACAAGAAGAGTTCATGCAGAGAAACTGTCAATGAAAACTATTTATATTCGAACACTAGAAGTGATATTGTAGAAAGGAGGAGAGTGGGATTAAATAAACGAAGGAAAGGGCAAAAAGATTGGCTAAATGTCTTTTTTCAACACACAAAACATTTCATGTTCTCCTGTTCCAAGGGAGCCATCAGAAAAGCCTGTAAGGTTATCAGGCTGTAAAACTTAAGAACTATTTTTTTATTGTTCTTAATAGTGGTATTGGCTGGTATAACATGATTTACCTTGTATCTCAATTTAAGAAGAAAAGATAGCAAATGGTGCAAACTTTAAATTTTGAACTGACTTCATCTATGAGTGACCAAAGGTTAAAAGACTGGGAAGCAGAGTTAAGTTGCTTTTGCATAGCTGTCAAATCAACTGCCAACTTTTAAATAATGTCCATATCAGAGAATGTTAAAAATTTAGCATATTTTTGAGGAAAGAAGAGCAGATTAACCAGTAGTCTGGGTACAATCTGTAGTATGGTTTTGATTAAACTATGATATCTTTAATAAATAAAGAAAGAAAGAAAAAGTTCCATCAGTGTTAAAAACAGACTAGTAAAATAGCACTCATTATTTATTGGGTCCTAAAAATGATTTACCTTAACTCACATGTTGCAATTTGCTAACAGCATCAGCCTACATTACTGCCATATCATTAGTTTTGTTATAATTTACTGATCAATTGGTGATAAATTATTTTATTGGTAACAAAATGGAAAACTTTCTGATTAAATAGATGGCTTCAGATACACTTTACATCCATGACAAGTGGTGAACCTTTCCATGGGTCGAGATCTAATCACAACAAACTATTGCTTAGGCACCTTATAGAATAATAACTAGTAATGGAACCCAGTCTCTCCCTGTGTATGGACTCCTGGCCTCTGGAGCATCTTAAAGCAAAAGATATGAACTGCATGTGCTGTTATGTTATGGTAATAACAACAGGCAATTTACAGCCCCCACGTGAAGGTGGAAGCCTTTGTCTGCATGCACTGAACACATGATATCAATACAGCTTCCAAGAGCAATCTGTAAGAAGCTTAGAACATCACACACAACAAACGCCAGCGACCCCATTTATAGAACAACAATCGATACCAGTGTAATGGCTCTCATGACTGTGTGCTTGCACTAGGGCACTCTTCTGTGAATTGGCTTTCCAAAAGACAGAAGTAGAGATGAGCATTTTGTATTTTCAAGTCATATCAGAGAATCTTCTTGCTTGGAGCAAATAAGTGAGTCAATCAATATGTTGCTTTTCTTCTGCCTGGTGAATACTTCTCTTCAATATTTAACAGGCTTCTGGCAGATCTGTGTCTGGTTTCTTCAGTCAAGAGACATTACTTTCTCTTAAAGTCATCTCTGATGCTTCAGGGCAAAATCCAGTGGGGGACAGGAAAACAATTTCCCCAAAGTGTGGCTATTCCTTAGTAGTCCATTACAGAATTAATGTACTGCACTTTCCTGTGATGCATCTAATTGTGGCAGAAACATTACTGGACTGAGCAGCTATGGCAATTCCTATTTAAATTTCTAGAGCAAGAGTGAGAGAGAATATGTAGCCTTTAAAGGTTGCTCCAAAGCCCAGTGAAGTTAATAGAAAGATCCCCGGTGATGTCACTGAACTTTGGGTCAGGCTCTTAGGGTGCATCTACACTTACAAATTAAGTCGACTTAAGCTTGCTTAAGTCGACTTAATTTAATCTGCATCCACACTACATTTTCCTTAAGTCAACTTAAGCAGCAGCTTAAGCAGTCGACAAATTAAAGTCGACTTTATTAAACCTTGTTTTAAGTTGACTTTGCTGACCAAGTTGATTTTATTAAGTCGACTTAGCCAGTGTGGACGCAGAATAGCCCTAAGTCGACTTTAAGTCGACTTAAAGGGCTTCAGGGCTTCCCCACTGCCCTCCTTGTCAGGGTGGCTGGCACAGCCAGAGCCTTGCATGCCCCCCCACAGGGCAGGACAGTGCCCTGCCCACCCTGCTCCTATGTCCTGCCAGTGTCCCTGTCAGGCTCAGCCCTCATTGTACCCAGGTACAAAGGGGCAAATGCTAAGCCCCCTGGCACTTGGCAAGGGGTACCCCCCCGCTACCGTGGACCAGTCCCAGGTCCACCTAGCCCCTACAGGTTGACTTAGGCATCCAGTGTGGACTCTCTAAATCGGTTTGTCAGGGTCCCCTTTAAGTCAACTTAATTTTTGAGTGAACTTTGTTAAGTTGACTTAGCTAAGTTGACTTAAATTAATAAGTGTAGACATAGCCAGAAATATTAGATGGAAACAAAACAGATCTTATGGAACTATACCAAATTCCTCAAATAGCTGGTTTGAATAAAATAGAGTTGAACCCCTGTGAACATTACTCAAAAAAATGTAGAGCCAGTGCTGGGATACTCATGCTATTTAGGAGAGTAAGAATGCAGTGTATACACATTTGCGAGCAGCATTTATTATTTGCTTAGGAATGCCTTTTATTAAATTATATGTAAGACATTCACGCTGCTCTCAGGTAAATGACTTACAAAATATCAAAGATGTATGGCTACATTTTGCTGGAAATGGATGGAGTTATTTCAGTAGTGTAATCAATTTACTAATGGCAATATAATTAATGCATGTCTTTTTAACAGTGTATTGGTTCATAAAGTGTTCTCTGGGTACTTGTGCACGTCTCTACTGAATCTCTCCAGGTTTCTGAGTTTTGTCTCAGTGATCACTGTCTAGTACTCATGCAATTGCTTAGGACATTTGCTTCTTAAGTGACAAAGCAAATCTGTGTATCTCAGTCTATGTCTACACGGATGGTGGTGAATTTGCCACCGTCAGATCAATTTATCTGGTTTGCTTGAGCGGCAGTTAAGACACACTCAATTGATCTGGAAGTCCATCTACTAAACCCAACTCCTTAGGCTGTGTAGCGCTGTGTTGATGGGCACACATTTCTCATCAGCACAGGACAGTGAAGACAGCACATGGAAGAGAAGTTATGAAGTTGACGGGAGTTATGCAAACTACTCTGCTTAGCTTGCATAATTCCTGCCAAATGCCACCAAAGTTTGCTGGCAGTCTAGACTGGGCCTCATTGCTTATGCTGCAGAGCTTCAGAAAGTTATTCTGACACTTTTCCATGTGTTTTGGAGCTCTGATTTTCATCCAGCTGCCTCTAACCTCTCCATACATTTCTTATTTTCTGTCTTCTCTTTAGCCCCTGTAGCTTCAGTCTGTCAGGTCTGGGCCATATCCTTTGTCACTAGCTAGCCCAATTAGCCCTACTAGTCTGGAGTTGGGTGTATATTCCATATTTATTTTTCACAGATTTGAGACAGTATGGAATATTTAGTAGAAATGCATAATATTATAGCAGCACAAAAAAATCACAGTATAGCTCCATTCACTCAGGCAAGATTCACCTGGTAACAGGTTAGAAACTTGAAACTTGGCCCACATTCAATACCAGACACCACCCACAACATGAGTCCTAGGGAGGATTTAGGGTGCAGCCCTGATATTAGTTGAATTGAACTTTATGTTTTAGACTCTATTAAACCAAAAATATCAAAGTGAAACTCAGGAGGTACAAAACCACTTGAACAGAAAAGTGTTGAAACGTTTCATGTAGCTTCAAGCTTACTTTGCTAATTGTTTCTTCCTTCCAATGATGATATCTTTAGGCATATATGTTAAGCAAAACCGAGCATATATGGAGCATCTTACCAACTATGGTCTACTCTAAAGAAATGCAATATACACAGTCAAGTTTACTTATCACCCAGATGGCCTTCACTAGGAAATGTCTGCTTTGGAGGGAATGGGACAAGAGGTCAGTGGATGCAGTGCTTTCTGTAACCAGGTAAACCTTTTTGTTTTTCCTACATAAAATTTCAAATAACCCCTATAGTGGACTGTTTGCTTTCAAACCCATAATCTCTTCTGAATAAGATCTATTCATTTCAGACCATCAGTGAGACTGTTGTGGTATTCGGAATTGCTGTCTAGTCTATTCCGTCTAGCTCTCAGCGACATTAATGCTGATAAACTAAATTTCAGCTGAAACTATACTGGTGACAGAGACACATTTTGCAATAAATAATACTGTGCTGGAATAATGCTTACTCATTACTAAATGTTTACTATAGTCTACAGATGATTTGAAGTATTTCCCTGGCAATACAAATTATTTGGCACAGTTGAAAAAGCTAATGTGTACTTGATCAGATACTCATATTATATATGTAAAATAATCCATGCCTGTAAACTGAATATAAAGATGAGATTAAATTTACTGCATGACTATTCAGTGCTGGACCACTGATTTGTAAGGTGGACATATTTTGTAAGATGTTATATACTTTCTTTTTAAGTAAATGAAAGCAAGACAAGCTTTTGGTTTAGCAAAAGAAAGTCAGTGAGGAATTTGATATGTGGCATTCAGGGAGATTGATAACTCGTACTGGAGTGTGAAGGAGACATTTTCAGTTTTGTAATCCAGCTGGCAGCCAATAAATTCAGGTCCAGTATATGAGTTTTCTGCTTTCTCTGCAGTATCGATAATTACTTCACATGTGAAAGTGTATCATAGCTAGCTTTATGTAAAATGGAGTATATTAATATATATTTTTTTGTAAATTTGTCTGCATTTCTTTGTATTTTTTCCTTTCAAATATTAAAAAGACAGACCCCAGTCCCCAAATGCTGCTCTAGGCTTTAATTGGCCATAAAAGATTTCCCCTGACATAGGAGCAATGTAGGACTGACATAAATTGCTCTGTCCTGCCCCTCTTGGCAGGGTCTGGCATAAAAGGAATGCCAAGCTTGGACTAGGATCAGCTAAATCAGGAGGGAGTATATGGAGAGCACTTGATACTTGGGGGATTCTGGCCTTCCTATTTTATGTTGGAAATCGCATATATTATGCCAGGTTGCTTTGGCTCCCTCTGTCTTCAATATAGGTGTGCAAAGGTAACTGAAACTATTCCTCCCAATGTAGCACAGAACGTAGCCCAATAGATTTTTGCTATAACTTTCTTCCTAGTTCCAGGCAGACTTACAATACAGTATGGCATTATTGTCTCTTTCGCCAGCAGACTAATCATGCCAACATCTGAGCAATATTACAAGTCTCCTGAAAATACTAGCTAAATAAGACAGAAAATGACATGTCTTTTTAAAATATTTTTAATCGAAATTTTACTCTTGGGAGTCCAATTGTATTGGAATCTTAGGCAAAATTCTAATTGAAATCAATGGGAGTTTTTTCTGAATAAGGCCTGCAAGAAGGGCCTGGAAAATAGAGTTCTGAAACATCAGTGATCTGCTTAAGTTTCAATTGGCTGCATCGGATTCTGTTTCATTTCAGGCCTCTTTCTTTGGCAGTTGTACCAATTATGAGTATATAGATTTTCCTTTTTCCAGCAAACTTATTAGCAACCAATTTCCTCTTTGTGGCTATGTCTACACTTAGAAAGTTAAGTCGACTTTATTAAGTCAACTTAATAAGGTCAACTTCAAGTCGACTTAAAATGGACCTTATTAAGTCGAGTTAACACAAGTCAACTTTTCTAGTGTAAACATACCCTTTTCAACCTTATTAAGTCGACTCAGCACTTTAAGTCGACTTAATAAGGTGGATTTAGGCGCTAATTCCCATCCACACTGGCTTAAGTCGACCAAATAGTGTCAATGTAAGCGTTAAGTCCACCTAAATCGAGATGTTATTAAGTCGACTTAACTTTTCCTTAAGTTGACTTAAGGAAAGCCCAGTGTGGATGTGGAGTAGTTTAATTGACTTAAGCCTCCTTAAATTAACTTAATTTGTAAGTGTAGACGCACCCTGTGCGTGTTTGTTTGTGTGTGTGTATGTATGTGTTGATTAGAGATTTTTTCCCCCGACAAACATGGAATATATTTATATGCATATTTGCAGAAAGAGCACATTGGACAAAATCTATCTAAAGAAATGTCGCTTGATATGATAATGGTGGGTGAAAAATGTTGAAGGGAAACAAAGTATCAAATTGGTCCAAAGATTTTGTCATAATCATGAGGAGGACAAAGTACATGTGATACTTCTTACCCTGTGAACTACTATATCACTGACCCGAACATTTTCCCCCTGGGTTTTTAGCATCTTTTACAAATTTCACTTCTTTAAGGTAAATCAAAACAATACATTAATAATATATATATATAATAATAACAAAATGGTTAAGGAATGATTTTTAAAATCCATCTTCCCTTTTTCTGCCTGCAAGTTTATGGGAACAAATTGCTGACAATGCACTGACAATTTGTGGATGGGACTGATGTCATTTGGATGTCAAGGTACCTGATGATATTAGCAAATCCAGAACTTAGATGTCTAAATAATTAAGGTACCTGCAATTTTTATTTGCCTTCCACAGAAAGGAAGGTGTGAAAAGAGAGGCAGATTAAAGCACCACTGCAAATCAAGGCCTTACTGATCACTCTTAATTTACATCTTAAAGATAGAGTTTTTCTCATGAACATAAACAAACTAGCTAAATTTAGACCCAGTGCAACAGGAGCTATGAGAATTCCTTTTTACTCTATACCAAATCAGTGCTTACTCCTAAACTGCATGTGTACTAATACTCCAGGCCAGAATCGTTCCAACAATGAGTATCCAATCCTACAAAGTGGTGAACTCTCAATTCCTATTGATTCTAGATCCTTACAGATTGGTTTTCTGATGTGGACAAATTACCAAAAGGGACTAGAATGAGAAACTCATACTCATCCAGTGGTGGTCCCAACTCAGCCCTGCACGCTATTTGTTTTATCTCGCTAAGCTGTCTAACCCCAATGAATCTTCTTTTAAAGTTCTCAGAGGCTATATTTTTCAATTTCTTCCCAAGTCTGTTTGCATTGATTCATTCTTCTGTAAAAAGGAATGGCTAAAATAGATGAGTAAGCTGTCTCACCCATGGCAGTTATTATTTTATATTTTCTGCCAGAGGCTTTAGAAGCACATACTTGGGCACAGTGTTGTTGCTTTGATGAAAGTAGTAAAACGAATATGAAACTGAAGTATTCTGTATGAATTCTCCTTCGATACTGTAACAACCTGATCATACGCAGTATAACCAATACAGCCGACATGCTAGTTCTGTATAGGTAGAAACTACTCCTTTTCACTATATTTTTACCACTTTTACATCTCTTTTCCAATCTGCCTGACATGAAGGGAAGGAGTTTTCAATCATTCCATGTAATAATATGGGGTCATTTCAACTCATCAGGATGCACGATTTTCACTGGAATTATTTTATAATTGCCAAAGGCTGTCACTTGGGTGACTTGATCACAGTTTTGAAATGTTCTTTTTTTCTAATTAATGTGATGGATTTGACTGAGAAAGATAATTGTAACTCTTTAGCATTTTTTGATAGTTTAGATATGGTTGTGATACCTGCACTGTACAGCGAGGTTTCTAGTAATCATAACAAACATTTTCTTGTACAGAAGCACCAAAAAGGTAATCTTTTAAGCTAATTGCCGTCATTAAATTTTTAAGGTCCTCTGCCTCTATAAAGGGGAGGGAGAGAAAACTATTACAGTTTGGCAAAGGGGATGAAACTGGAGAGTGTTTGTGTGCCTCCCTCCAACTCACAAAAAACAGCCAAAAAATTAATGTTGATCCCCTTCAACATTAACTTACATCGGTTTCCACCACAGTGATGGGAACACCACCCCTCCACTCTCCCAAATGGGAAGTTTGGGGACAGAATGGCAGGGAGGAAGTTGAAATACTATCTTCGAAGAAGCTGTTCTGTCAGAAAGCTAGTACAGAGGCTCAGAGTATGTGTCAATAGGCTTAGCCTTTGGCAGCTATCAAGGAATCTGTGAACCATCTTTTCATTTGGTAAGGTGGGCGGCTTCTGCTTAATCTCCAGTCATGGCCCCAGTGAAATCACCAGGAAGAAATTCAAAGAATAGCACTAACCGAGATTTTTCACATCTGAAAAATGTCCTCTTTTACCAAAATGGATTTTTTCATAGAAGTTTATTGACATTTTAATGTGATAAAATAATCGTTATAATGATTTTTCCAATATTTTTATCAAAATAATCTATTTTTTTTTGTTTATTGAAAAAAATGGTTTCCAATAAGAAAACCTGGTTTTCAGTAAAGACCAGTCTAAATTCAATAATCAATTTTGAAAATGATTCCAGTTCAAATTTTGATAAAAATATTGATTTTAAAATGTCATGGAACATTTTTGAGAATCAAATTAAAATGTTTTTATAAAATCATTTTCCCATTTTGACCACTTTTGTGCATGAACCATTAATAAACTAATAATTACTACTGAACTGTAGAGCCAGATATTTTTACATTATTATTATTATTATTGCCATTCATAGTTACTAGGAAAAAAGCAGATTTCTTCTCTGTAATGAGCATCTTGCCATTGCTTCGATCATTCTTTCATAATGTAATCCAAGTCTGTAATACTAAAATAAGTACAATGGGAGTGAATTGGGAATGCATGAAGTTCTAAATGTTTCAAAATTCTGGCAATAAAGGAGTTGTCCTCTTTTACATACATATATCAAAGTATCAATAATAATCAGCCATCATAGAGGAGAAAATTCAGAACAAGTACCTGTTCAACATAAAACGGTTTATATTAAAGTTTATGTTAGTGTGACAGTGATTTTTTATGCTCTGATTAAAATCAAAACTCATCTCCCAGTGCATGTTACAGTCTTTTTTATTTTAAGGAAACCAGGACATCACTTTTACACCATTTTATCCTCTTGCTAAAATATTTTTTCCCATAAGAATGAAATCTATACAAGGGCCAAATTCTACCTTTAAGTGAATGTAAATTGAAGTTATTGACATTCACACAAGGAAGTCCAAGAGCTGCTTTTAAATCTAAGCCCAAGACATTTTCAGTGCTGATTGACTAAAGATAGCAGATGGTATTTGGAACTCAGGCAATACATCCTGCTGCCTTTGATTGGTATCTCTGCATTTATTCACAATGTGGCAGTCCTGGAAGTGCTGGTTGGCTGAAAGGCCACAGCACATTCAGAGAACAGCATACTTATTAAGAAGGCACTATTGATTTGGCCAGATTCCAGTGGTATTGACCTTTTATTTTTCAGCCTAGTCATTTATTTTTTCTTTTTATTTCCTGACACTCTGAAGATGCTCTTATGAATTTTCTAAAACGGTATATAACAATCACTGACCACAACAAAAATTGCAGTCAATAGAGTTCATTCCTCAGGAGACGCCAGGCTACTTCCAGATAACTAAACTGAAAATAACAGACAACATGCACGAAGGCTTTAGAGGAGACTGGAATACAAAGCTGCACAATATTATCACCAAAAAGGAACATCAGGGACAGGAAAGAGAGAAAGCGACTGCAAAAATACATTGTAAATCTGACTTTTTATTATTTTACCACATTGTGTGATGTCCATCATTCCAAATTAGCACAGATTAAATTAAATTGTGAACTGGGACCAATAATCCATATGTACTCCACAAAGGAACTCCACAAATCAAGTAAATTTCAGATGCTGGCAACTAAACCATGTACTTTTAATGAAGTTGCAAACCAGCATTTGGAGAAGGTGATAGGATACAGATCGGGAGCAAAACGTCTGATGAAGTGGGATTTTCCCTCACAATAGCTCATGCGATAAATAAATTTGTTAGTCTTTAAAAGTGCCACAGGACTTCCTGTTTGTTTAGACTGGAAGCAGGACTCAGTAGTTCTTCTATAGTCTCTCTCTTTCTCTCATGCACATGCCTGTATGCACATATAGGGTATGTCTACACTTGCAAGGTAGGTCGAATAAAGGAAGTTTAAGTCGCCATAACTTAGTCCAGGTCCACACCAGACTTTCATTAAGTCGACTTAAGAAATTCCTTAAATCAACTTAATGAAAGCTGAAGTCGACTTAGTAAGAACTGCCAGTTAGGTCGACCTAACCCTTAAGTCGACTCCTTAGGTCGACTTAAGCACAGTGTGGACATGCATTAACCCTTAAATCGACTTTATTGAGTCGGCTTAAGGGCAGTTAGGTCGACTTACTAAGTCCCAATTCAGGGTAATCACTTTGTTAAGTTGACTTAACAAAGTCAACCTAACTTTTTCTAGTGTAGACATAGCCATACACTACACAAGCCAAGGTAACAGCAGAAATGCAAATCAAAACCTTGGAGAAGAAGCCAATCAGACACGTTGCTGTTAGAAAGAAAAGGTAGGTGAGGTTATATCTTTTATTGGACCAATTTCTATGGGTGAGAGGAACACATTTTTGAGCAACACAGAGCTCTTCCACAGGCCTGGGGAAGATCACAGCTAAATACAAGGTTAGCAGAAGGAGTTAGCACCAGGGGTTAAAGTAAGGGGCAATGCACCAGAATGCAGTTCCAGGGCCCCCAAATTTGAGGGGCCAGAGTTCCGGGGCCCCTAAAAATATAAAAATCCAGCGGAACGCATGTTCTGCCCTGCTCTGCCTGCTGGCAGGTCCTAGGCCCCTCTGTTGTTAATCACAATACTTTCTGTGTTATGCAGTGTTTGCTAGTTTGTGACAATAATTGCTATAGACATAAATGCCATATAAAATTATAAATATTTTTATGGAGCAATAACCGATGCATGTGGTACTGAGAAGTGATTGCAAATGCGTACCTGGGCTGGGGCTCGCACATGCATGAAGGGGGCCCAGACAATACGGGAAGAGGGCCCAGAGATTAGAAGGTTTCCAGGGCCCGTCAAATTATACTTTAACCGCTGGTTAGCACTTAGTCTAAGGGACCATTCTAGATGAAGTGGCCTGTTAATATCCCTGCATCAGGGGGCAAAAAAGTGGGGTCGGGGGGGGGGGGGAATACAGCTTGTTGTAATAAGCCATAAATCCAGTGTCTTTAGTAAGATCATGAGTCTAATGTCTAACAAAGTTATGAATTCAATATTACCTCACCAATCTTATCTCTGTAATATCCCGGGACCAACATGTCTACAACAACTCTGCATTCAGTTGCTGTTGGACACATGCACATAGCACAGTGTGGTATCTGGGTCTTGCAGCTGCCAAGTATTTCTTTGGACCAACCACAAGCACTTTTGGCCCAAGTGGTGCAGAAAATCCAGAAGGGTAATGGGGAACATATTAATTGTTTGCCAGCAGGAGCAGGAGGCCATGCCAAGTTCCTATTGAGTTACACACATGTGCTACTTTCTGCTGTAATCACATTCTTGTTTAAAAGGAAAAACAATGTTGGATCCAAAAAGACAACTTCTGTGTAGCTCTATTGTACATAGTAGCTCTGCAGTTGTTGTTAAAAGGTTATACAATGGAAGTCTATTATGAGTGAGTGTCTGTGTTGACAAATGGAAGAGGGTGGAAAACATTTTCGAGATATACAACTGTTTTTAATGTCTTCTATCTCCATCTATGAGTATATCTATTTTTTTCCATTCAAGCACCTCCATAATGAATGAAAGCATGCTGTAGGTGGAGGATCTCTTCCGAAAAAAGGGAAGTAATCTTGAGAGTGGTGTGAATGAACTTGGTGAGTAAATTGCAAAGCTTATTTGCAGTAGGTTAATATCTCCCAAGTAAGACTAAACATCTGATATTTTCTGATTTATATGTAAAAGCACAGAAACAAAATCTTTCTATTTAAAAAAACCTATACATCCCAGCTCTCTTTCTGTCCTACTGAGGGTCTAAAAAGAGATCAGTCATTCTTCAGTGCTCCCTTACAGAAATGGACAGGTTAAAAAAAAAAAAGCCTCTACTCAGATTATGACAAAATGTCCCTTTTTAGTTTTCTCAAAGATTCTTGTAATCACAGAATTTCCTAACCATATTTTACCATACGACTGAAATTGTAATTTATCAGATGCCTCATCTGGCATGTGGTCTCTTTGGCTGCGTCTACACTTGTAAATTAAGTTGACTTAAGCTTGCTTAAGTCGACTTAATTTACCCTGCGTCTACGCTACAGTTTCCTTAAGTCGACTTAAGCAACTTGCTTAAGTCGACTTAAGGAAAATAAAGATGACTTAATAAAAATTAAGTCGACTTTATTAAACCTAGTTTTAGGTCGCCTTAGGGCTTAAGTCGACTCCCTAGAGTCGACTTAAGCCAGTGTAGATGTGGGGCTACCTCAGGACTGCACCAATGCCCTCCCTGCTGGGAGGGGAGGGGGGCAGAGGGAGAGACTGGCATGCCCCCCACAGGGCAGGGCAGAGCCCTACCGACCCTGCCCCTATGCCCTGCCAGGGTCCCTGTCCCCCTTTGCCCCATTGTACCTATGTAAAATGGGGCACAGGCTGAGCCCCCTGGCACTGGGCAAGGGGTGCCCCCCTACTCCCATGGACCTGCCCTAGGTCCCCCTAGCCCCTAGAAGTCGACCTAGGGGTCCAGTGTGGATGCCCTAGGTCGACTTTGTAAGTTCCCCCCCAAAGTCGACTTAAAATTTAGGTGTAGACTCACTAAGTCGACTTAACTAAGTTGACTTAAAGTCGACTTAGTTAAGTCGACTTAGTTAAAGTTGACCTAAATTTTCAAGTGTAGACATAGCCTTTGTTTTTGCCCTCTATAACTTTCACTATCCCTCTTTCCATCCATTTATCTCATTGCTTTTAGAGATTAGTTTTATTTTCTTTTTTTAATTTTCATTTTGCCTATTATTTTCAATTGGCCATTTAAAAATAAAAATTACACAGCCTAAAGGACACCTCACTCTTATTAGGTAGCATTATGTTTGATTTTAATTTACGTAGACTTTTGTGGATACTATAGACTCTTCAATTAATAACTGAAAGCTATCATTCTTCTTGACTATTTTTTCTGGCACCTGTTTTAGGAAAAATTAAAATGATTTAAAAAAAAATCCCTTTCATCAAGAAAAGTGAAAACTAAATGACTGCAATATGTTAAAATATGATAGGAAAAAGGAAGGTTCAGTCATGTAAAAACATGTATAATGATAGTTTCAAAAAAAATTTCTTCTTTCCCTTTTTTTTGTTTCTTCCCATTATTTACTTTACAAAGTCCTAGGAAATGTGTATTCTTGATGATGACATTTAGGAGATGAACAGTGGTCATATAACAAGAAAACCTAAATTGATAATGTATTACAAGCAACATGTGCTCTCAGATGGCTTGGGTCATCTCCCTCATTTGTGATGTTTTCATGCCCCCGTTTCACAAGTACAATGCAAAGGGACATACCTTCTGATGAAGCAGGACTGTTTTTATTAGGGTATCTATGATTTAGGCACAACCATTTTTTTTAACTACACACTATTGTAGTAACAACAGCAATTACCACACTGTTTAGCATTAATATGAGTGGCAGTGCAACAGCTGTAGTGTATAATGTGTGAGCATTATTATACTAGATGAAGCAGAATTTGGGAAGCCTCTCTGCAGGTAGAACAAATGTTGATCATAACTGATATCATCTTAAAGGTTCACTGTCTCCTTTCATTATTATTTTTATGTATTTATTACACAGCATCATGTCTGTGCACGACATTTCACAATATATGTAAAAACAGGTCAATTATTTTCATTTATACTAATGCCACTTTACACTAGAATACAATAATATTTTGTGTAGGAGATATACAGAATAAATTATAAGGGACTTGTTCTCCATTGCCTTGTATCTGCACAAAGTGGATTTAAAGAACTAGCATTCCGATCTGGTAACATATCATATCCCTTTGTACAGCGGGAAAGTATTACACAAAGTGTAAGGAATGGAAAATTAGGCCCAAGATGATGGTGTTACAGCTTTCCAGTCTGCAACTTTTCAGGAATATTCAGTACATGGTTGCTTGCTACTGTCCATTAGCCAGAAGAAGCAGCCAGCTGCTGTTCTAAAAGGTGCTTTATATTGGTGGCAAATGAATGCTACCTAACATAGCATCCTAATTAAACTATTCTAGAGGGTAATAAATAGGCAGATGTCATGGAGCGGTTCTGTGAATATAGAGGTTTTATCTTACAGGTTTTATTATTAGTTTCTCCTTTGCTCTAGTTCATGCCCTGAATTGTGAAGCTGATTAACTGAGTATTCTTTTAATTTTCCTTTCCGTGGTGACCTTGCTGAATCCTCTTCTTTCTCCCACTTCTGAGTCAGGTGCTATCCTTCAAAGAACCAGAGTGTAAAAGCACAATAATTTAAATGTGGATGACATGTTTTTAAATGAGGATGTTACTGAACTATCCGTGATAATGGGGCAACATTTTAGCATCACCAATCTGCTTGCAAATAGGGCAGCAGCCCATTTTGTTTATCATCCATGTGAAGCTTTTTTCTTCACCCAATTTTTGTTAAAGATGCCTACAGTGAACATCTACTATAAAAAGAGAGGAAAAAGGCTTGAATGCAGAAGCAGCATACTAGTGAAGAGCAGTGGGAATTTTACAACCCCTACGTCTACTTTTTAATTACATCGTACTCTTTGGGGGTATTTTCAGAGGCCATCACCAAGGAAACAAATAGAGGATCATGAACATGCACTCTGAGCAGGCTGTGCAATTAGCATGGTCTTGAGTTCCAAGAGGAAGACTCTTGCTAAATATGAAAAGTCATTGATTTTTGTAATAATATAGAAATAAATAATGATGCTCCATGTGTCTAAAGCATCTTTCATTCCAAGGTCTCTAAGGCCTTTCCAAGCATTAATTAAGATTCAAAATACCCACTCCCCAGGTAGTTAACAGTTACACTCATTTCACTGGTGAGTAACAGATGAAGCAGTAACAGGGCCATAAATATACCCAGTGATACTGGCTCTCAGTTCTCATCACGGAATAGATTTCTTGTCTAATTGGTGTTAGAGGTTGAGGAGTCTGACCAGCTGACAGAAGTTCCGGGTCTACAGACATCCACTCTAAGCCCAAACTGAACTAGTCACAACACATTTTATTTGATTATCTTAGCCCCTTTTTCTGTTTGTGATTGATCTCTGAACTGAGTTAGATTTTAATTAATTTCTTCCCTACTCAGAATTTGATGAATATTTTATCAGAATCTATTTCGGCTTAAGAGTTGTTGGCAACTTCTGTTTTAAGTTATCACCGTCTGTTATTCATAGCTCTCACTAAGTCACATGGGTTCGCTTCTACTTCCTAAATGGATGACTCTCATCCACAGTTAGCTTTCAAGCTAGCTACATGAACATGTGAATACTCTTGTCAGTATGTATTTACATAGGATTCACAGGCACACAGCTGCCTGCCAATTGCCCCCAATAGGAGTTTGAAAATCGGGTTTATAATGAGAAACTAACATTATTGCAATCTAAACTATGGAGCAACTGCCAACATCCCATGCTATTTCCAAGAACTGGTTCTTTTTGGAGAAAGTATTAGAATAGATGTAAGGAAATATAAAGCACTAAGTCCCCAAAGTAGCACTATAAAAAGCGATTCCTCCCATGGTGAATCAGTACTGAGAAATTTTTTTTTGTCCACTGGTAAGGTAGAACCTTTGGCCCTCTGCTGCTTTCTTATGATGTGCACAAGGTTACTGGCCTGCTCGGAAAGCTTCCATTTCTCTGCTTGAAGGTACAAGCTACTTGTGGATTGTATTGAACAGGACTGTCAAAGGTTTGACCCAAGTTGTCCTGCACATTCCAACTGTGATTTGTGCTGACAGGTTTTTTCTCAACACATTTCGCTTTCACAAGCCTCCTGAGTGTGACAGATAACATATCATTCAGACTGGTTTATTTTCACTGGAGAAATACATTGAGCCTTCTAATGATAAATAACATGCTGCACACACTCCCCTCCATATGTCCCTGTGTGGCAGATGCACCCTGACTAATGACAGGTCAGGTGCTGCTCACTCTGGCATAGACTGCCAAAGAAACACAAACATGTTCCTGTTTTGCAGTAGGCTTTCATTTCTGTTTTTCTTTTAAAATCAGGAAGGTCCTGCATTTTGTTAATGGAAGAGAAAAGAGGTAATATCAGGCAGGTGCACTAATATTGGATATTATCATATGGTGCTAGAGACAGGGAAAAACAATCTCATGCTATAAATGAATTGAAATGCTGTTTTTAAAAGGAGACTGCTAATTACATGCTTGAATTGGGTAGTGTAGCTATTTATTTGTGATTCAGGGCAGGCTTAATTGTCTGTTTGTCAGAGGCCTCTTGAATATTGGTAAATGGAAGCTACATTTAAGATAAAAATACCTGGAACAACGCCTGATCTAAGAAACCAAGAAGTTCCAAAACAACTGTGAGCAGGGTAGGCAATGGCATGCAGCCCTGAGGTACTTAGATTAGGGGAAAAGTAGATGCTAGAGAGGGAGGAAATAGTTTGGAAAAATATGCACACATACCTCATCTTCCTTCCTTGCATTCTTACAAATGGACTTGAGAAATTATTTTTGAGGGGGATGTGGGATGTCTGTCTAGAACAATTTAGGAAGATCAGATAGTGAGTAAGGTAAGTGATTATATAAAACCTTACTGTACATTCCCTGACAAATGCACAGGTATCAATTATAGGCTCTGCAGTGAGATAATCTAGAGTTTGGCCCTCAGTGTTTGTGTAGAGTTCAATATGTATATTTTATAAATCATTTTCTTTTCCTGCAAGAGAAGTGGCCATGAAAACATTTCCCCAAATGCTTCTGTTTAACCCTTCTCATGCTGTATTTCTGAATCTAGTCATTGAGTTCAGTGGACAAAGAATCAGAACATGTACATTCCAGTGTGACTAAATGGGCAACATCTCAAAATAGAAACCTTAGAATTTCTCATATCAAATTAAAGAGATGATCTACCCCAATGGTGCCCAACTTTTTTGGCTCAAGGCCCACAACTATAATTTTTACAGCCCTGAAGGGCCACCAGTCTATTTTATTAAAATTAATTAAAAATAATTAAATTTAAATAAAAATTAATTTAAATTTAAATTGAATTTTTTAAAATGGTTTTTAAAAAGGGCTGGATGCAGACCAGATGGGAGACAAGCAGCCAGAGCCTGACTCCCAGCCTTGGGCTGGAACTGGGTGGTAGGCGGGAGGCTGCAGCTTGGCTCCCAGCTAGCAGCAGGGGAGCGTGGGCCACTTGAAAAAGCCCCATGGGCCATTTCTGGCCTGTGGGCCAGGGGTTGGGAACCTCTGGTCTATCCAATCTGATATTCTGTTGCCAGGGCACCAGGAGAGAAATCTTCAGAAGCTGCTTGGTTTATAGTGAGAGGCTTTAGCGAGGAAATATTCCTTCCTGAGTTCTGTAGCAAGCAGCTAACTCTCTAGGGTATGATACTTGATCAGTCCTAGTTTTGCAGGTGCAACAAGAGATGTTGTTATAGAGATTGTGGAATGACCCATCCCCCTCTTAATCCACTACTGTACCTCCTGTGGCAGTCTGTTAGTTCTACATGCTGTCTAGCCACTATTTGAAGGAATACTTTCTTTTACAGGGCTAAATTTCCCTTTCCACAACCACAATAACACCTACATATGGGAGATAAAAGGAAGAAAATCTTAATCAAGTTCATGTGATTCCACTGGAGCAGGGGGATGTGCCCCTCCCTCCTTCCAAGGAACCATCCAGGAAGTTTCTCCTCTTCCAGACTCTGCTTGTCCCCTAATTGTTGCCTACCTTCTGAGCACAATGACCCTTTGGAGCCTGCTATCAGGATCCCATTAAGCCCTGAATGCTGTCAGTCCTCCCCACCCCCATAATCTCTAAACGGGGAATCTCTGACACAGGGAGATATTGGTTCTATGACCTTTCCTTGATAAGCTCTAATAAACCATAGGGAAACACAACCCACAACACTGGCCCATCATTTCCCATGGCTAAATCTTCTCTACCACATAGCACTCCACACCCATTGTCACCTCCACAGGGTCCAGCAGAAGTGGAAAATGGTGCCACCGATTTGGCTCAGTCTCTCTTCTGACCAGGAAAGGGAGAGCTGTGTGTGGAGCTGGGGGAACACAATTTCCATATGGGTTTTAAATCTACCTGCCAGTGATGTTACTGACTGTCCCGTCTGTCTCCTATTATGGTCAGATTAAAGAGAAGGGACAGCTTAATTTTTAAACATTTCCATAATTTGAATTCTTGCATTAAGTCATCTTTAGCACTTCTCCACACACATCCTGAATGACCCCGAGCAGATCTTTTAATTTGTTGGTGTTCTTTGTACAAAGGAGATAACGCATCCTGACCTTACCTATCCTCCACGGAGGATCCATTCATGAATATTTATTTTTGAAGTGCTCAAGTATTTCAGTGATGGGAACTATGTACATATACAAATAAACTCATTTTAAAAATAGGATTTATGTAAATAATCCACACATTTTAATGAGAAATTGTGTAGGAGTGGGAGGAGGACTGTAGTAAAATATGGATTTCAAAATCAGAAAAGAAGTTTAGGTAGATTAAATGGAGACTTCTGTAGAGATCCACATAATAGCTATAAAATGATGTTCAGAGGTACTGGATCCAATTCTGCCTCCATTGAAGTAAATGAAAAAACTTCTGTTGACTTCAGTGGGACTAGAAATGCATTGATAGCTTTTTACTACCTGCAGTGAGAATAATTTGCATTATATCAAGCTGTATGATATTGGGTATGGTGCAATATGAACCACGCCATGTGCTGTTGAAAGGGATACAAAGAACTGGTTTCAACCAATTAAGAACTAGGAAAGGTCATTGCTGTGAAACAGCTGCAAGTAAGTTCAGGAAAGGTTCATCCTTTCAGCCTGCAACTATCAGTTTCCCTCTCTCAAATTTACA
Organism: Pelusios castaneus; assembly: GCA_007922175.1. NCBI lineage: Eukaryota > Metazoa > Chordata > Testudines > Pelomedusidae > Pelusios > Pelusios castaneus. The sequence continues at coordinate 14,774,207 of ML685791.1, forward strand.
AAACTTTTCTCAGCATAAAGAAATAAATCACTTTCTTCCATATCTGAACTCATGTAATATTGTACATAATACAAAACTTAATACTATAATATATTAAAAAAAAATCAGTTTCCAGGAAAAAAAAATCCTACTGATAATTTAAATTAAAAGAGGATTAATCAAGTAATGTAGGCTAAAAATTTGCTTTCTCTGAAGAGTTACAGTTAGAGGGGAAGGGAAAGAAGGAAGGGAATGGCCATTTATTCATCCCAAAGATTTCATATAAACAAATACAGCAAGTATCGTGGGACAGGTTCTGTTCCCACTCTCGGGCTACGTCTACACATATTAAGTTAAGTCGACTCTGTTAAGTCAACTTAACAATGTCGACTTTAAATCAACTTAAAGTTGACCTTGTTAATTCGACTTAACAGAATGGCTACACTTTAAGTTGACTTAAGTCAACCTTGTTAAGTTGACACAGTAGACATAGCCATCCACATTGGCTTTAAGTTGACTTAAGAAGTCGACATAAGGCTTAAGTTGTTATTAAGTTGACTTAAGGAAGCACTTAAATTGACTCAATAAAAGCCCAATGTGGACGTGGTTTTGTGTAGGTTGACTTAAGTGTCCTTAAATCAACCTAAGTTGCCAGTGTAGACACATCCTTGGTGCTTTATGGAACTTTAGATATGAACTGGGCCATAAAGGACAAAATATGCCCCCTTGGGGAACTCTTACAAATTATTTTTTTTAAATATTTCTTGATACTCTGAAAATATCCCAGCTCAAAAAGAAGTGTAGTGAAATTCCCACAGTTTCCATCTTTCCATGATGAAGTTATTATATGAAATCTGGAAATTTCACTCACCTCTCTTATTGTAGAAGGGGAAAAGTTGCTGTAGAAATATATTTTAACAAAACCGGATTCTTTTTGAAGTTCCATCTGTTGGTTCCAACTAAAAGTCAACATTTGCCAGCAGTTCAATCCAATGATATCAAAGTTCCTCTGTTTCTCTTTATACTTAGAAATAGGAGATATCAGTGGTAATTTTTAACTCTGTGATAGCATCTAGCAAATGTTGACATTTTAATGCCTTTTGCTGTAGTATGATATGAACTAAGATGAATCTTGAAACTGGTTGCATTAACTATTTGTTTTCCAGAAATAATCTGAAAAAAAAAATCATTTTCTCTTTCTCCTACCCAGTCCTACTACATTTAAGGTCAAGAAGTAAAAATGCCCCATCATCACTGTAAATTGCCTAGAAAATTGGCATAGAATTTGGCAGACAGACAAACTTGAGTTACACACAAGAATGTGGTTCTCATGCCACTTATACATGTTTGACACTAATGTAGCTCCTTTTATTTCTGTGGAGTTATTCTGCATTTACACTGATGCGATTGATCCAACTTGATTCAATTCTTAAAGAGCCATACAATGGTTCATAATTGAAACACAACTGAATCAAATCAAAATGAAGAGTAGAAAAGCTGTATAAAATAGCTTTCGCAGTCTTGTGACATCTCTACATTGCCCCATTTTTTGCTCCTCTGGCAGCCCTTGGCCATAATTTATGCATTACTGCATTGAGGAACTTTTTTTTTTTTTTTAAGTGAAAGTTCTGCATAATGTGTAGAAAGCTGCTTGGGTTTGAGATGAAGAATTGACTATTTTAACTATGGATGAGCTCAGAAAAGTGCATAATTTCTGGAAATTTTTCCTTTTGTTGGAATCCATTTGCCTCTTTATCTATTTGTTTGGTACTATCCACAGCATGCTCCTCCAGATTCTAAATAGAGTACATGGAAATCAAACTGTTATCAATTTGCTGGAAGGTAATCTTAAAATAGAGTTGCAGGACATACCTGTTGTATTTGTCAGGAGTGAAGCAGTTAATGTTCTTTTGACCTGATGTTAATGATGGGATGTATAATTAGTGTGTCAGCCTTAGTTTGTACAGGGTTTTCTTTAAAAAATCAAGTACTATGATTTTGTGCTGTTAAATTAGCTTATTTGTTTTAGGCATAAAGTAGTTCAGCTCAGCAGTGCTCTCCATATGTATGACAATTATTCAAAGGCTCTAAAGGAGCCAAAAGAAAGAGGGAGACTACAAATGAAGGAGATGGGACTAGAGGGAAAGAAGAGTCTAATTACTGCCAGCTGCTTCCACGTCTCAAGTATGCTCTTCTTGAAAAAGATAAGAATGTGCTAGTGAATCAGCTCCAATAATGCCTAGATCCTTTTAGCTTCCTAGCTTCTTTCCAGTGTGGCTTTAGACTCAGGGTTGGTGTGGAGAACACATTTCGGTGAAATTCCCTTGTGAGGGATAGAGATTAGGTGTACAGCTGCATGGCATAGTTCTAAGAGAAGGTTACACACTGAGGCCTAATACTGCCTCCACTGAAGCAAGTGACAAAACTTCGATTGAGAAAGAGAAGTTGGGTGAGGTGATCTCTTTCAGATCAATTTCTGTTGGAGAGAGAGACAGGCTTTCAAGCTACACAGAGCTCTTCTTCAGCTCTGAGAAAAGTAATCAGAGTGTTATAGTATAACACAAGGTGGAACAGATTAAATATAAGGAACTAACACATGTTGCAAGAGACTATTCAAGATGAATGGGCAATTAACACCTTTACTGTCATAGAATAAAGAAAGGTTAGTGTGTTACAGATTGTTGTAATGTGACATAAAGCCAGTGTCTGTACTTAATCATGATTTTAGTGTCTCGCAATGTTATGAGTTTAAGTTCCCAGCCTCATCTTTTGAAGGTGTTTCACAGGCTTCAGTTGAGAATGAGGACTGAGAAAACAACTATTGTTTAATGAAAAGTATTCATCCACAGGTGATGTGGTGGTTTTGATTTTTATCATTTCTCTATGAGTTCATTCAAGAGTGTAGGGACTGTTTAGTATCACACACCATGTGGGATAATAGGTGACAACTAGGGGTGTACAGGCAGTGGGATTTTTCCCCATATTGAATCAGGTTCTATGAGGGTGTTTTGGTGGCCCATTCTATGATGTGATCTGTTTCTCTGGTGGTGAAGAAGGTTATAACAATATTAAGATAACTATGCTGATCTTTCTCCTCAAAGCATTTTTGTGGTATCTAAGGACCTGACTGCAAATTACAGATTTCTTGGTATGTTGGGGAATGGGTAATAGATCTGTGAAGGTGAGTGCAATGGTTTATGGGTATCTTGTATACAGTTGTCTCTATGATTCCATTGGTGAAGCTGATTGTGCTGTCTAAGAAGTTGGTGCTCGCATGGGCATATTCTAGAGAGTTTTATGGACGGGTGGTGGTTGTGGAATTTGTGGCAAAAGTCTATGAGGTCATCTTTCCAGGGGATGAAAATATCACTGATGATATCATTTGTTAAGTGGTAGATTTTCCTAGAAATTCTTTTTTGAGGTGGCCTGTGAGTAAGTTGGCATATTGGAAACCATTCTATTACCCATGGCTATTCCTATGGTTTTGATAAAGGGCTTGTTGTTGAATATAAAGTTGTTTTGAGTAAGGATGAACTGGATGAGTTTGGCTATATGTTTGGGATGAATATCTGAGTATTGTCCATTGTCTTGTACATATTTGAGGCAGGCAGCTATGTTGAAGATGAACCTGGGAGCTTAAATGCATAACTTTGCTACACACTAAAAACCATGCGTGCAATATAGAGACACTAGTTTTATGTCTCAGTACAACAAACTGTAACCCATTAAATCTCCTATGTTTTATGACAGCAGAGGTGTTAACTGCTTACTTCATAGAAACAGAGTCCTGTGGCACTTTTAAAGACTAACAGATTTATTTATTGCATGAGCTTTCGTGGGAGAAAATCCCACTTCATCAGACACTTTGAAGATGGGAAACTTACAGAATGGGAGGAAATTAAATGCAGGGAAGTGTATGACATAGGATCAGGTCAGGCTGTAACAGCAAATCAAAATAGATGTTAGGGTTCAAAGACTGGGGAACAGCATATAGAGGAAGGTGAGGTCAAATCACCTTTTGTAATTAGAAAAAAAATCCATAGTCCCTGTTTAACCTCAGGGCAACTGACTTGAATTTGCATATAAATTTGAGTTCTGCAGTTTCTCTTTGAAGCTGTGATTTGTTATCCATGTTATCCAGTTATTAGCAAGTCTTCAATGGAGTGAGCAGGGAGATTGAAGTGTTCCCCTATTGGTTTTTGAATGTTGCAATTTCTGGTGTCAGATTTGTGTCCATTTATTCTTTTGCGCAGAGACTGTCCTGTTTGTCCCATATATAAGGCATGGGGGAATTTCTGGCACATGATGGCATAAATTGCATTGGTGTATGAGCAGGTGAATGAGCCCTTGATGGTGTAGGTGGCTTGATTTGGTCTGTGATGGTGTCTTTAGTATAGACATGAGGGCAAAGTTGGCAGCATGGTCTGTTGTAGGGATATGTTCCTGCCTTAATGTTTCTGTTGTTTGATCTGTAGCTGCTGGTGAGTATCCTTTTAAGGTTGGGGGGCTGTCTGTAAGCGAGGAGAGGTCTGTCTCCCAAGGCTTGAGAGAGTGATAGATCATCTTGTAGAATCGGCTGTAGATCTTTGATGATATGATGAAGAGGTCTGACTTGGGGGTTGTAAGTGGTGACCAATAGTGTTCTGTTGGTTTTTTTTCTTGGGCTTCTCCTGTAGTAGTTGACTTCTGGGTACCCATCTGGCTCTGTCAATCTGTTTCTTCTTCTGTGGGTTGGTACTGTACTTTTAAGAATGTTTGATAGAGATCCTGAAAGGGTCTGTCTCTGTCTGAAGGATAGGATCAAATGTGGTTATATCTTAGGGCTTGATTATAGACAATGGATCGTGTGGTGTGTCTTGGATGAAAGCTCGAGGGATGTAGGTAACTATAGTGATCAGTAGGTTTTCAGTATAGGGTGGTCTTTATGTTTCCATCACTAATTTGCACTGTAGTGTCCAGAAAGTGGATCTCCTGTATGGAGTGTTCCAGGCTAAGCTGGATTGTGGAGTGGAAATTGTTGAAATCTCTATGGAAATCTTCAAGGGCATCCTTACTGATGTGTCCCAATGATGTCATCAGTATAGGATAAGTAAAGTAGAGGTGCTTTGGGCTGAGACGTGAGGAAGTGTTGTTCTAAGTCGGCCATCAAAATATTGGCATACTGTGGGGCCATGCAGGTACCCATATTAGTGCTGCTAACTTGAAGGTATAAATTATCTTCAAATCTGAAATGGTTGTGGGTGAGTACAAAGTCACAAAGGTCAGCCACAAGTTTTGCTGTGGCATCATCTTGGATAGTTCTTGTGATGGCTTGTAATCCATCTTTGTGTGGGATGTTGATGTAAAGAGTCTCGGCGTCCACAGTGGCCAGGATGGTATTTTCTGGAAGTACACCAATGGATTGGATTTTTCTCAGGAAATCCATAGCGTCTCGCAGATAGGTAGGTGTTTTGATAGCATAGGGTCTGAGGAGAGAGTCCACATAGCCAGATAATCTTTCTGTAAGTATACCAATGCCTGAGATGATGGGGCATCTGGGATTTCCTTTTTTATGTATTTTTGGTAGTAGATAGAATATCCCTGGTTGGGGTTCTGGTGGTTTGTCTGTCTTGATTTGTTCCTGTGCTGCTTTGGGGAGTTCTTTGAGTAGGTAGTGCACTTCCTTTTGGTATTTCTCAGTGGGGTCAGAGAGGAGTGGCTTGCAGAATGTTGTGTTGGACAGTTGTTTATAAGCCTCCTAATCATAAACTGATTTATTCATGATGATGACAGTGCCTCTATATGCTGTTTCCCAGTTTTTTAATCCTAACATCTATTTTCATTTGCTGTTACAGCCTGCCCTGATCCTATGTCATATGCTTCTCTGCATTTAATTTCCTCCCATTCTGTAAGTTTCCCATCTTCAAAGCGTCTGACGAAGTGGGATTTTCTCCCACAAAAACTCATACGATAAATAAATCTGTTAGTCTTTATAAGTGCCACAGGACTCTGTTTGTTTCTCTGCAATAGACTAACACTGCTATCCCTTTGGACCTTGCTTACTTCATATTGATTGGTCTCTTGGAATATGTGATAACTCCTTCTACTTAATCTATTCCACATTATATTTAGCTGTGACACTCTGATTACCTTTCCCAGAATTGAAAGAGCTCTGTGTATCTTGTAAGTTTGTCTCTTTCACCAACAGATGTTGTTCCAAAAAATATCACCTCATCATCCTTGTCTCAGCTTATGTCCTGAAGCCAGCATGGCTACAATAACACTGCAAAACATTCCATTTTCTTAAGTACTGTGAAATGTCTCATACTGTGAAAATAACAAAGATGCTAAAATAGATAGAAAGAGAAGATGGGAGAAAAGGTGACTTCAGCAATGGTCCTTTCATTAAGTTACTTTTTATATGATTTCTGCATGAGTTTTATTGTGTCTACCAGGGACAGAAATATCCAGAAGCCTAAGCTCTGTGTATGTATTTTAAGAACACTTTTAGTAGCACAGCTAAAAAGGTTCCGCTAAAAACTCATTTTCCTGCAGGGTGTTTATATAGCCACTCAAATCGGAATATATTCATAAAATCAAATTGCAGAACTGAATGACTAACTAATAAAACTAGATATTTTCCCCATTCCTTATTCAGCCATTAAAAGGCCTAGTACCCAGAATGAACAGTGCAAATATGGACTCAATATTACCTATAAAAAAGATAGGAGGATTCTTCAGCACTGGACTTCTTGACAAATACCAATGGCTCAACATTCTGTTTCCACCTTCTGTTAGGTTTTCCTTTCTGTGCCATCCGTCTCCCTTTTTTAAAATCTATATAAATAAAATCAGATGGTTGTTTAACTCTTAAAGCTAAATTTATTGTCAAAACTGACAGATGAATACTGCTGATATTCCACCGGCAGCTAACCCACTGGCATCACTGGCACATATAATATGGAACTTGATGATTCATCTAATTGGATACAATGGAACTGGGTGATTTAGGATGTGATCCATAGTCCACTGAAGTCAAGAGCATTCTTTCTATTAATTTCAATGGGCTTTGGATCAAGCTTCTAGAATTGGAATGTCAGTCTTAAATGAAGATGCAGATTTTCTTATTGACCTGGTAGGCCATAGAAGTGTTTAATTATATTACATGCAAACACAAGACTTACAACCACCTAAACTGGCTTCATGCTTACTGAGGGACAAAATGCAGCATGAAGATCCTTAAAGAACCCAGCTTCGATTCAAACTCAGAGACTCTTGAACTTTCATTTTGCTTGGTACTAGCTTGTGATACACTTAGAATGAAGTGCAAAAATTAGGCAACAGTTTGAATATATAAATATGGAATCCTGTGGTACTTTTAAAGACTAACTAATTTTTTTCTCCCATGAAAGCTCATGCGATAAATACATTTGTTAGTCTTTAAAAGTGCCACAGGACTCCTTGTTTGTTTTTCTGAACTAGACTAACACAACTACCCCTTTGGAATTTGTCAGTTTGAATATATGTTATTGTTACTTTCAGTTTCCAAACACCGTAGATAATGATTCCTATCATGCTGGTCAACCATCTTTTTAATGTTCTCTGGTTGGATTAGTAGCTAACTCTCTTGTGTTCTCTGATTTTTCCCAATGTCACACTCCTCCTCGGTAATATTCTTTTTTAGCTCCTAGTCCTTTGAGGTGTCAGACAATCACAACTCCTATTCACTCACCATCCAGCTAAATCAGACCCATTCTAAAACTGGGGGCAGGACCGGTGCCTCCTTCTGAGTCTTGGACACAGCAAATCACACACAGTCAGAGCTAAACAAACAAGCAGTAAATAATTAATAACAATTAATAATATGATAGACCATAACTGCTCCCTTGAAGACCTTATGGTTTAGCGTGCAATTCCAAATAGAGAAACTTTCATATTACGGTCGCTGTTGTAAGTCAAGATCATTTGAGCACTCTGTAGTCATTCGGTTCTTGATGCAAACTCTGACAGGTCCTACAGAGCATTTGTTGTCAAGAACTATTCAGAAGCTTCCAACTTCATAGCTCATGGTACACAATTGATCCTCCTGGTTATGAAAGAGTCCTTGCAGAGTGCTCTGTCAGCTCAGCTGCTGTTTACAACCACACTAAGTCCTTGGGCCAAGAAACTAGATCTGCATGACTCTGTGAATTCCCTGCTGGTGTGTTAGGGTTTTTTGTTGTTATCTGTTTAATTTTACTTAAACCCACCACAGCTCATGAATGTAGTCAATAGATATTTTTTTTTTAAATGTAGTTTTTTGATATTGCTGGCAAGAATCTAACAATAATGCACATTATGGCACTGATACATTACTTTTTGGTTTGCATACACTGCCGCAATTGTTTCACATTTAATTGGGTGTTTCACATGGTGAGCAAGTAATACAGTATTTAAAGGAACATGCAAACCTCCTTCCCAGAAGATGTTGTAACTATGAACAAATTCTCAAAGCGAGAAACTATTTTTTTTTAATCTTAATTTTAAAAGGAGGGGAAATACTGAATATTCAGTCATGTATAACAATGTGCCTCCAAATGGAGTTTATTTTGTAAAATGATTGTTCAGGTTTTATTATGCATGGCAGATATGATTGGAATCCAAGTATGAAAATTGTATTTTCCAATTACTATAAATAAATTAAATTAAACAAACATATTCAAGCATTGAAAGTGGCATGTATGTCTTTTCCAGACAGTCTGATAAACTATAGAAGATAAAGGAAGAAATAATTTCCTACTGGTATCTCCATTATTCAGAGCTATTTAAGTAATTTATCTATGGGGTTAGGAGAGGAAAGGCTGGTATTGAAATAGAAGGTAAATTCTGTATGTCTGATAGGTTCTCTCACTCGTCCTATCTAGATTTCATCCTAGATTCTGATGAGGTGCCACTCCAGTTTCTTATTTCATATTACAAAAGCCTAGTATGGGCCTATATTTTAAAAAATAATTAATCATTTTTGGGTGCCTCAATTTTTGGGTGCCACCTTCAGACAGCTTAAAAGCTGAAAAACAACAGAGTCCTATGGCACTTTTAAAGACTAACAGATTTATTTATCGCACGAGCTTTCATGGGAGAAAATCCTACTTCGTCAGATGCTTTGTGGGATTTTCTCCCACGAAAGCTCATGCGATAAATAAATCTGTTAGTCTTTAAAAGTGTCACAGGACTCTGCTGTTTTTTCTGCAATAGACTAACACAGATACTCCTTTGTAACTTAAAAGCTGAGGATCAGTGTTCAGCATTAAGGCATCCTAAATCCATATTTGAAAAATTAGATCATAATCTCTTTCCATTCACTTAATGGCCATAGCCCTTTGGCCTCTTATTGGTTTTTTAACAATGGACAACCCAAGATCAGGAAGATCCAGAATGACATAGGTATCTCTGACAGCCTCAGAAACCCTAACCTTGGAGGCACCTAACGTTCCATTGTTAGAATTCCAGAGGTGCCTATGGCGTAGTCTACACTACAGAGTTTGGTTGACAAAAGTCAGTTTTTAACAACGAAATAGTGAAGGTGAACACACTGAAATGCTTCTCCCACTGATATAACTCTTTTGTTATCTCAACAAAATAAAACCACCTCAATGAACAGCATAGAGCTTTTTGCAACATAGTTGGAATGGGTGCGTCTACACTAGTAAATTAAGTCGACTTAAGCATGCTTAAGTCGACCTAATTTACTCTCTGTGCACACTGGCATTTCCTTAAGTCGACTTAAGCTGCTGCTTAAATCGACTTAAGGCAATTCAAAGTCGACTTTATAAAACCTCCTACAAAATCGACTTTGAAGCTTGTTGACTTAGGGCACAGGGGAAGGGAGCTTCTTTCTCTCCGGGACCACTCAGGTCCCAGCAAGAAGGGACTGTGGAGCTCCCTTCTCACCGGGACCGCTTTTTCTTTCTCTGTCACTTCTAACTGATGCATCTGCAGGTTATAGCAAAAGTTCTTGTTCTTAGTCCCATGATCTTGTACTTTTCATTTTTAAATTTCACTGTATTTCTATTACTCCAGTTTACAAGGTTATCCAGATCTTCTTGTATAATATCCCAGTCCTTCTCTGTATGAGCAATATCTCCCAACTTTGTGTCTTCAATGGCTATTTTTTTTTAAGTCCATTTATGATAACAGAATTTGGCAATGTTTTCCACTCATTTTTCTTTCTACTTCCCACTGCCGCGGGTATGTAGGGAGCCAGTGTTTTTTATGGCTTGTGTATCTTTAACAAAATAATTAATTAGAACTAGTTGGAAAAATTATATTTTTTGATAGAGAAGTAGTCAGAAGTAATATTTTTGGGAAAGTCAAAGACCAAAAACATTTGATTCAAAAATGCCTCAGTGGTACCTCCTGGGAGTTGCTATTGGATGTCTCATTCTCTTCTCTGACTCCCTAGCCAGATTACATCTCTGTTGATGCATCCTATCTCTCCTCTCAGCGAGTCACAGTGATGAAACATGGAAATCTCTGGCTGCTCTGCAGCATGGAAGATGCAGTTTAGCTGGGCAGCGCAGTCCATAGACAGGAATGAGGGCACGAGTCTCCTGAACTACAAATGCTCATAAGGCAGTATGGCAGCACCATTGAACTGAAATATTTCAGGCTGCCAAAAAACAAACAAACCCAGTCATCTGAAAAAGTTGAAATTTTCTGAGGAAAACAGACACTTTTGATAAAAAAGTAAGTCTTGTCAAGTATCCAATTTTCCATTAAAACTGTTTCTGTTGAATATTTTCAACCAGCCCTGGTGAATCTAGTAATATAACATATATCATGACTATTTCCAGAGGGGTAGCTGTGTTAATCTGTATATAGCAAAAAACCCGAAAGTCCTGTGGCACCTTAAAGACCAACAAATTTCTGTGGGCATAAGCTTTCGTGGGCTTCAACCCACTTTGTCAGATGCATGATGAAGTGGGTTGCAGCCCACAAAAACTTATGCCCAAAGAAATCTGTTAGCCTTTACGGTGCCACAGGACTTTTGTTGTTATAACATACATCATGGAAGACAGAATATAATTTGACTTTGACATCCCAGGCTGAGTCTTTGGGGCTAAGGACACACAGTCCTCGATGGAAGAAGAGGATGAGATTTCTTTAATTCAACCGAAATACTCCCTTTAGTTCCTAAGCATCCAGTAAACATCCTTATTTGATTGGTGTGGTGTCTGGTTTCTATTTAAGACTGCTGTACCAAGTCTCAGTCACTGCTTTATTGTTGTTTCTAGTGACTCTCACCTTTTCACATTCCTTCATGTCTCTTTTGTTGCCTGACTTTGCTCATAGTGAACACACCAAAGAAAAAGACAACAATTTCACTAAAGAAATATATCCGCTACAAAAATGATTGGTCCTTTCATTCACCTCCTTTTTCTCTCTTTCACATTAGCTTTCTTGGAGAATGCATTTGCAAACATTCCAGTCCAAAGCGGTTCATGTCACTGCTCAGCTTCTTCCCAGCTCTGGGGTGTAAGCACTAATATATTGATTCTCACTAATGAGTTTTCCTTTCATTGAAACAATCAGTCATGTCATTTCCTTCATTAAAAGCACAGGTCAGGAAGTGCCAGTTTCAAATCCATTTAAAGTTCCCATGCCAAACTAATCTCATGATACAATTCCTTGAACCCAGACTTTCCAGCAAACCTACTCACAGTGCTTTGGGACTATCTGTTCCTCATAATAACTGGAATGTGCACAGAGGAAAAAAAATTACCCAGTACTAACACAAAAACTCTAAGAGGATTTGAGTGTGAAGTGGAAGGCATGATCTTTAGACTTTTTCTTTAAAAAGAAAGGGAGGGGGGGGGCTTCCACACATACAGACTTTTGGTTACTAGTTTGGTGAGAAGGAAACTGAAAAGACAAAATCACAGATAACAAAATATTGGTGCTTTCATAAAATTCAAGGATTCTGAATAAACTTAAATCCTAAAGAATAAACTGACCATAATCCTCACCTATATAACATTCAGTTTTATTGTTAACATTTTTTGCAGTAAACTAAGATTTTTACCTGGTAGTTCTAATTGACTTTTAAGTTATCATAGTCATCATCAATATATACCAGCCTGGGCACCGAAATGTGCAAGGTCTCCTTTAGTTTTGTGTTTGTTGCCTAATACAGTGGGGTCCTGGTCTATGACAAGAGCCCATTGTTGCTACGGTGATACAAAGACCTGTGACAAAATAATACAATTGTTCCTTTAGTTCCTGATTTAACTTTCAGTGAAGTCAATGGGTGTCTTCTCACTAACTTTAACAGAAATAGGATCTAGCCTGTAAGGTCACTGGTACATATCGGATATACTACACCATCTCAAAGCTTGTGAAGGACTGTCTCAAGGAGCACAGTTCCAATCAGCGGTGGTTGGTTAGCATGTCTTGTTTTCCCACTCTATGAACTGGTGTGTCAGAGCAGTCTCTGTCTGGGGGCGTGTGCCCTTTGGGGCACACAGGGAAGCAGTCCCTGCATTCCTCAAAGTATAGGGGACATAATTGTGACTGATGCTTGTGCAATCAAGCATGTGAGGATAGCTCTCTGAATGCTCCCCTTTCCTGTGCACAGTTTGGCTATGTCCACACTAGAGGCTCTGTTAAGTTGACTTAACAAGGTAGACTTTAAGTCGACTTAGAGTCGACTTTGTTAAGTCAACTTAGAACGTCCACACTAAAAACTTAAGTCAACTGCCTATGTCCATACTTGCAGTTGCTAGGTCAACCAAGGAGTGGTGCATTCTGGGTAGCTGTCCCACATTGCACCGGGGCCTAGAGTCCAATTTGGTCAACTTAAGGGCACTCCCCATCTACACTGGCTTAAGTCAACTTAATAAGGTCGACTTAGGAGTTAAGGCGACCTTCAGAGGTAGAATTATTAAGTCCACTTAAGGAAGTGCCCAGTGTGGACACAGCCTTCTGTAGGTTGACTTGTGTCGTTAAGTTGACTTAAGGCGCAAGTGTAGACATACCCTTTAACCTCAGAAGTTAATCTGTCTCTGTAAGATGTTTAACCTTGCTCCCTAGGGGCATGATCCAAAGAACAGTGAATTCAATGGGAGTCTTTCAACTAACATCCGTGGACTTTGGATCAGGCCCTGTGGTATCAGACCATTGTTTGTGGTTAAATGTCTTTTCTCCATATTGAAATCTAAGCTTCTAACAGAAATTAATAATCAGACGTAAAAGCTAAGTAAATTGTAGCACTGAACAATTCTTTATTTTATTAGCAAACACATCAAGAGGATAATCTGGAAGCCATCCAGGTACGGCAGGTATTTAATCAACGATCAAGTCTAACATGGAATGTAATGAATTAATTCTGTTTTCATATAAAACTCAGTCAGATATGGTGTCCTGACTAATACTGGAATTAATTATGCCACAATTAATGGCCATTTAAAATGAAAGTTCATCAGATGGATTGCCATAACCTCCATACCATACTGCATACAGCCTAATTAAATGATAGCAAAGTAGCTGCTACCTCATATTATTATTTTAAAATAAGTCTCATTAATTGTAAGTTCATTAAACATTTCCTGGACTTTTAGCTAGTCAGAAATGTTACTGAACCAGATTTCTAGCACCTTGCTCCAAAAAACAGACTCCCAGGCCCTTGGAGGGAGGTACACAAGGGAGGTACTACTTATCAAATCATTATGGGTAAGGGTATCGCAGTATGAGCCCCCAGTGTACACTGGTGTTGTCTAGTTAAAGTAAACTCAAGTATCATTCACTATAAGGTTTAATTCCACTCATTTATGCTCAGCCCTGCTTGTATTATATTACATAAAAGAAAATAACAAACCAAAATTTCAAATTATATGTGTGACCGGGGCCTCCTGGGATACCCTCCTGGACGTGCAAAAATCAGGGCAAGTTGCAAAACCGGGAGCCAAACTGCCCAAACACTGATGGGCGGTACACAAACCAATTTCCCTATCAGTCACAAACGGGCTTCTGGCACCCCACACCAACTACCAAGAAATCTGCTCAAAATAGAAACAGCTCCCTTTATTGCACTCCAGCTCCTCTGGCTCCCACCTAGCCACACGGTCCCTTAAAGAAATAGGTTCTCCTGACCCCAAAGGGCCAGCCACATCACACAGAACAATATAGGTTTGGATCTTACCCAAAATACCACACTGGTAGCCAATCCTTTAGCAACTACAACTAAAGATTTAATATAACATGAAAAGAAGCAAAGTATGAGAGATGTTAAAGGGTCAAAGTGAATCACATACATACAAATGATTTAAAGTTCATGTAAAGCAGTTTGCAGGCTTGTTCCTCTGATAAACACCCAGCACCCGGGTGGGCCTCAATCCTTTGTCCAGTCGCAGAGGAATAGTTCCAGAGATGGGTGTTGGCTGTACACTGGGGACTTGAGAATGAGATGGAGTCGGGGCTGCTGCCTTTTATCACCTCTGGCCTTCTCCATGCTGTGTGCAGTTCTCTCCAATCAAAATGGAGTTGAGTCACATGTTCAAGTCCTAGTGGCTCAACAGGTTTCTCCCTGGGCCCATTGTACCTGGGAGCTTCCTTAATGGGCCATTAAGGGGACAATGGCTGTAGACATTCAATCTGGGGAGTTTCCCCAGAATCACACAAGTTAAAGTATAGATATAACAACCATATTCCTAACTTCTAATACAAATACAATTCCTACACATAAACTATATAATAATTCCCAACAAATTACTACCTTTCTATTCATACCAAACATGGCATAGTTCCTATGGATTATAGCAATTATGAGATATTAATACAAAATCATATCATAAATGGTTCCCTAAATCCAGATAACGCCACAATATGTACACACTGAAACGCATAGTTAGGCCCGTAAATAAGTGGCCAAATTATGCCAGCTGAGGGTCAAATCCTTTATGTCTTGGGATTTAAAACTTCACAACTTCAAGACTTGTCCATCATTACTATTCTTACCCTCTGGGTTGCAGAATACAACACACAGAGCAGGCACAAATGTGTTAACTTGGAGGAAAGGGAAAAATGTCTCATACTGAATCATAAAGAATAGGTAATGGCCCCCCTAATGTGTTCAGACTGATACAATACTCACAATGGGAAAGGGGGATGGGGATATGGCAGAGGGTCTCTTTCATCATACTGAGGTGAAATGAGGCAAAATTATCACCTTTTCTACTATGCAAAGCACCATGTATTGGACTCTTGAATAATACAAATGGACTTTGGAGAGCTCATGGAAGTCCCTTGAAAAGGGCTTAGATTCTTTTTCTGAAGTGTCTTTATTTTTTCCTTTTTCTTTCCTTTTTTGTCTTCTGTTTTGGTCTTATTAGCCACATTCAAACATGATTGCTGACAGCAGGTGACAAGTGGAAAAACTATGCAAGGAAATGTTTTGACTGTGCTAAAAAGGATATAGTTATTTCCCTTCTATTCTCTCTCTGGAGGATTATGTATCAGGTGTTTGGTTTTAAGTTGTGTAACTATATATGTATTTCTGTTTTTAAAAGCTGGCAATAAGATAGTATTACAAAAACGATCCATTGTAAGAAGTGTGACTGAGTGATATGGTGGATTAGGTTAGTAGCCTTTTACCTCTGGAGATGTGGGTTCAAATCCTTGCTTGCTTAGGTCACAGAGAAAATGTATCTGGTGGTTTCATCTTGCTCCAGATCTGTGCATATCACAAAACCATGAAAATACATAGTCCGTCGGGGAAGAAAGATTCTGCGAGGTTCTCCTCACTGAGGTTTCCCCACATATTTCTGTTGAAATGGGCAGGTTGACTCTGCTCAACAAACAGTAAAATTTGCACCACAATCTACATGGATCTCAGAGGCAAAGCACCACTATCTGCATAAGCTTTGGAGACCCGTCAGCAAGTGGTTCAACACCAGTGAAGACATCACATACTTCCTGCCTACAGCTGCCTCTGTGTCCCTACCCCTAAACCAACTTGAGGGGATGGTTTTGAAGCACAGAAGTTACCTCATACATAAGCTAATAAAACCTCAGCCTGCATTAACTTTTTGGAGGATTCTCCAAGAAGCACAGCACTTTCCTTGGTCTGCACCCTCTCTACTTCTTGTCTTATCACCCTTCCCCTCCTGCCATCCATGCTGGGACTTTCAGGACCAGCATAAAATCCCTCTGCAGCTTTTTTGGGCAGAAGGTGTAGAAGCCTGATGATCTTTCACTAGCACATGGGCATGGAGGGATTTTCTATTGTTTAACATTTTCATGCAGTGGTGCCCAGGAGCCCTATTGTGATAGATGATGGACAAGCAGACATTCCTACCATGGGATAGCTACAAATGGAGGGAAGCACTATTCATAAATCCTAGAGAGTCAATGATCTGTGCTACAGTTTGGCATTGTTTGAAGTCTATGCCCCAAAGAAGCCTGTCACAGGGCAAACTCACGGCCAGAACACCTGCTCATGCCAGGGCACAGAGTTGCAAAGGTTCTGTTCTAGTGCCCCGTCATCTGTCATTCTGGTGCTGTAGCAGTAGCTACATTCTGTGGCCTGACCCTGCAGGCCAGTGGTTTTCAAACCATGGGTCAGGACCCAGTACTGGATCACAGACCCTCAAAGTACTGGATGGCGGCGCCCCTCCCCCCTACCAAAAGACCATAATGCATTGTTCAAAGATGTAATTGTTGAGTCGTGGGCATAAATGATTTTTTTCAATTGAGTCTCAAGAAAAACATTTTGAAAACCACTGCTCTCAGTACATACTTTCTGCTTCTGTCTTTTTTTGGGGTATCAGAAGAGTTCAGACACAAGCAATGTTCCCTCTAAGGTTTGGCGGCTTGTGTGCAAAATTTTCAAGCTGTGTGCAAAACTTTTTCTGAATAAAATTTTTGTGTAAACTCACATGACAGAAATTATAGGCATTACTTGAAGTTAAAGTAATTGTAAATAGAATTAATTAATTGTGTTTAATTGAATTTGAATGAATTTTGAATTGAAATTTAATTTTTAGAAAGGTTTTTATTTAAAATTAATTTTTTAAAAGTTTTTTTTAAAAAGGAAGGAAAGAAAGAAGGAAGGAAAGAAGAGAGAAAAAAGAGAGAAGGAAGGAAGAGAGAGAAAAAGGAAGGAAGAGAAAAAGAAAGGGAGAAGGAAAGAAGAGGAAAGAAGGAAGAGAAAGAAGAAAAGAGAAAGAAAGAAGGAAGAGAAAGAAGAAAGAGGAAGGAAAGAAGAGAAAGAAAGAAAAAAGAAGGAAAGAAAAAGGAAGACAAAGAAGGAAAAAAGAGAAAGAAGGAAGAGGAAGAAAGAAAAAAGAAGGAAGGCAAAGAGAAAAAAGGAAAGTAAAGGAGAGAAAGGAGGAAAGAAAAAGGAATGGAGAAAGAAAAAAGAGAGAAGGAAGGAAGAAAAAGGGAGAGAAAGAAGGAAGAGAAAGGGAGAGAAAGAAAGAAAAAAGAAGGAAGAGAAAGAAGAAAGAGGAAGGAAAAGAGAAGGAAGAGAAAGGAGGGAAGCAAAGAAAGAGAGAAAGAAGGAAAGAAAGAGAGAAAGAAAAAAGAGAAGGAAGAGAGAAAGAAAAAAGAGCAGGAAGAGAAAGGAAGGAAGGAAGCAAAGAAAGACAGAAAGAAGGAAAGAAAAGGAAACAGGAAGAGAAAGGAGGAAGGAAGGAAGAGGAAAGAAAAAGAAAAAAGAAGGAAGAGAAGAAAGAGGAAGGAAAGAAGAGAAAGAAAAAAAGGAAAGAAAAAGACAAATAAGGAAAAAAGAGAAAGAAGGAAGAGAGAGAGGAAGAAAGGAAAAAGAAGGCAGGCAAAGAAGGGAAAGAAGGAAGAGAAAGAAAGAGAGAAGCCAAGGCCGCTGGCGGGGGAGGACCCTACCGCGGCCCTCGGAAGCTGCTGGTGGAGCGGAGCAGACACCAGCCCTGGAGGCTGATCCCAGCCCCGTGCTGGGAGGCCAAAGCCGTTGGATGAGCCCGGCCCCGGGCCAGGAAGTCAAGGCGGTCGGCGGGTGGGAGCCCGGGAGCCCACCGCGGCCGCAGCCACCCTGCTGCCCCAGCCGCGTGGGGCAGGCAGGCAGGCCCGCGCACCTGAGCCGAGCCTGAGCCTGCCTGTCCCGCCCTGGGGGCGGGGAGGGCCAGCCCAGAGGCCAGGCGCAGGCCGGGTCTGCCACGGCAAAGCCGCAGCCCCGGGGGTCTGGAGGGAGCAGCGGGGGCTGCCGGGCTGCACGGGGGTCCCTCAGTGCTGCCCAGGGGGTGCGACGGCCACTGTGTGGCCGCGCACCCGCGCAGCTTAGAGGGAACACTGGACACAAACCCCCCAAAGTCTAATGGTCTTTATGTGAAGTCTTCAGTTCCCATCTGGGTTTCATCAGTCTCTGCCTCGTTTCGTTATAAGCCTCAGTTTTACTAGGGGAGGGGAATTCAGGCTCACCATCTTCTGTGGGTTTCAGGCCAAGGGCCCTAATTTACTTAGTTAAGGACCACCCCTTACAATCCATCACTGCTTTCCTCTGTTTCTCCTACCTTTTCCCCTTTTGTCCATATCTCTAAAAGGGCTACAGAGGCCACTATTTAAGGCCTGGATTTCTGTCTCCTGATGTGACTTCTTCCCACATAGCTGCTTAGGAGCTTCCATAAATTCAATATCAGCTTCTCTGTTTAAGCTACAGCCTTCTATATAATCTGTAGGTAATTAGCCCCTTTTGTGGCAGCTGGACAGGCCATTGGTTCATCTATTAACTCTTTCCTGGCTGTCCTACTTTGAGGTCTATACACCCCAGCATGAGGACCATGACCAGAATGGCAGAGATGCTGTTGATCAAGCTTCAGTCATATTACTAGAGATGCATGTACTAGAGACTACAAATGTAGTTAGGAAAAAGAATTCTTATTTGCTCTTTATTGCCTGTAGTGGGGAACAGCTAAAAATCAGGGGTTAAATTCTCTTCTGCTGTAGCTCCATTGACTTCAGTAGAATTTCCCCAGCAAATAATTTAGCTCCTTATGTCTGTTGGTTCTTATTTCTTTACTCTAGCCACATCTCATGAGTGGCTTTGTGCCAAATATGTTGCTGTCCTATTTAGTCTAACTTATCTGTATCCTATTTTGTCTGAACTCAGGTTTATTTTTTTCAGAATCATATATCAATATTTGATATTATTAAGTTTATATGTAATTTTCAGATTTTAAGGTACAGAAGAAAACTTTCAAGATCACTCCTGCAATGAGCTGCCTGTGGTCAAACAACCTGTCCCTAATTAGAGCTCATAGCAGGATTGGAGCCTTAACATGTAACAGTTTAAAACAGGGTTTGGAAGATGAAAACGATCTTTTAAAATAAGTAAATAAAAGCAAAGAAACCATTAACAAAGAAATAATACCTTGGCTTGATCAAACCCTTAAAAGGAAGCTTGTGACAAGTCCAATATTTGACTGGTACTTGAAGTGATTTGTATGCATGTGTTTTTTCTTCAGTTTTTATGCCCTTATATTTTGCTTTTCTTCAGGGTTTATTTTATGTTATTTTAGGATGTCAAAATCTTAGCAATGTGTTTGAAAAAGGAAAGAAAAGCAGATCATAACTGAAAGTCTGGATGGCCGGAGGACTTTTTTCCACCCCAGATTCTTCCTTATTTACATTTAACCTTAGAGCATTAACACATTAATGCATGGAAATACATATTAATGTGTCCCGTCTGATCTGCCATGAGGAAAAATAAAAACCAGTGAGGTATAAAAAACAACAACTAGACACAGTATTCTGGACAAATGTTCCTGGGAAGAAATGGACACATCCAGTTCATTTATTAGTGAAGGAAGAATTTATCTCTTGTAGTTCAGTCTTTCAGCAAACTGAAGACCTGCTACATAAATTGCTAACAACATCGATAGAGGCATATACAATATTCATAGCAAAATATAAAATTATTATTTGATTTATTTTCATTTGGAACTAAAAAATGAGGCCATATTTTTCAATTAATTCTTCCCCACCACCCCCAACGGAATTTGCCAGAATTGTGCTTTTTTCCAGTCATAATGGGCCTATGGTCAAACAAAAATGAACCCATTTCTGAGATGGTTCACACATACAAAAAAGGGATGAAAATTCACATGTTCAGTGTAAAACATGAGTATTTCACCTTTTTTTATCCTGTATTTCATGCAAGACAGTTGTGTGGGATCACAAGAAAATAAACTCCAAAAATCTTTGTCCAGTATTTTAGGAAACAACAAACCAGGCTTGGTGATGCTGAACTTTACTGCAGTTAACAATGTATTGCTTTCAGTGGCAATTATGACTACAGACTCGTGTAGAATACTGAGCACCCTGAATTCCCATTGAAATCACAGGAGATAATTGTCTACCACCTCCAGGGATAAGGCCTTAGAACTAAGAAACTTGGAGGTATCACCTCACAGAGATTCATGTGAGAATTGTCTCAAGTTTCAGTCCATGAGTCTTTATCAGAGATATAAACTCACCATTGGAGATGCAGTGAAACATGAACACAGTAAGCACTGCATCATTAATGCACAGTCTGGTCAGTTCTCTTGTTATTCTATTTCTCTTAATTCGCTGCAGAAAGATGATCTACAGAGTAGATTATTAACCTTAATCTTACTGTGATGTGCAATTTCCCCTTCTAAACTAATCAATGAAAAGAACATTTTTACAACAGTCCATTGTTTTCACTTTTTCTTTTGGACCTATTTCACTTTGTTACACAGTGTACCCTCTAATAGACAGCATGAAATTAAAAAGGCTGAATTACATTTTTTTTCTTCTGTTTTTGGACAAAATATATATTTATATTTTTGTTTAAAAGGGAATAAAGGCCTATTAATTGCAAAACATTTTAACTCAAGGGTTTGAAAATAAAATTCTCCACATCTGCTATCTATGTTTAGAAGGTGATAATGTTTACAGAGTATAAAAATGAAATTGAATGGTCTGAAAAGAAAGCTGTGGCAATTTCCCCCCTCCCTTTCCCCCCTCCCCCCAAATCAAAAATAAAAAAAACTTATCCAAAATTCTGGACTGAATTTAAATGTATGTTTGATTTTAAGCCTTTGTTTAAGTTCCATTCACTTCGCTGGGACCTAAATACACAATGAGGCGCTTTTGTGATTAAGTATAATTTCCAGAATCAGAGCCTAAAATTGCTTCCTCACTATGTTAGATTTTGCCACATAATGGTACCTTTATCCCCTCCAGGGGCTGGTACCCTTTTATTCTCTCCAGGCCTAAACTTTGATAGATAATTTTCACTGACTATGAAATGCCCTTTGTGAATTTGACCTCACAAGGAGTCCATCAACACAATTATTTTTTTCCCCTCCATAATCCATTGTGTGGTTTAGATTTCTTAACACACCTAAAGAAAATATAACTACACATGTGCAAGAACCAGAATTTCCATTTAATTGGAAATTGTGTCATTTCAAAAATTAATTTTGGTCTGAATCAGAATAAGAAAATTTCAGTTTTACAAAATGATATTTTCTGATGGTAAAACATTATGTCATAAAAATTTCGACCAGCTCTACCTAGAAACATTTTCACTTATGTTGTAGACATGCTATTCCTTGAGTAACCATGTAGTCTATCAAACTTCTCTCTCCATTTCCATTACTACCACATGTTTGTTGTGATTTAGACTTCATGTTCTTTGGACCAGGGAAATTATGGCCTTCTGTTTTCACAAAACAAACAAGGAGTCCTGTAACACTTTTAAAGACTAACAAATTTATTTCTCCCATGAGCTTTCATGAGAGAAAATCCCACTTCATCAGATGTTTTGAAGATGAGGAACTTATGGAATGGGAGGAAAATAAATGCAGAGAAGTGTAAGTTATAGGATCAGGGCAGACGGTAACAGCAAATCAAAGCAGTTGTTTAAATTCAAACACTGGGGAACAGCATATAGAGGGAGGTGAGGTCAAGTCACCTGTTGTAATAAGAAAAAAACCCGAGATCCTTATTTTGCCTTGAGGCAAATCTGCATATAAATTCCAATTCTTCAGTTTCTCTGCGCAAAAGAATAAATGGAGACAAGTCTGACATCAGAAATAACATTAAAAAACCAATAGGGGAATACTTCAATCTCCCTGTTCATTCCACTGAGGATTTGTTAATCGCTGTACTTAACCAAATGGATAACAAATCAAAGCTTCAAAGAGAAATTGCAGAACTGGAATTCATATGTAAATTTGACTCTGTTGCTCAGGGTTAACCAGGTACTATGGATTTTTTTCTCATTACAACAGCTGATTTGACCTCACCTTCTTCTATATGTTGTTCCCCAGGGTTTGAATCTAAACTACTGCACTGATTTTCTGTAATAGTCTGGTCTGATCCTATGACTTACACTTCTCTGCATTTGTTTTCCTCCCAATCTGTAAATTTCCCATCTTCAAAGCATCTGACAAAGGGGGATTTTCTCTCATGAAAGCTCCTGGGATAAATAAATTTGTTAGTCTTTAAAAGTGCTACAGGACTCTTTGTATGTTTTGCTGAACTAGACTAACACGGCTCCCCCTTTGGAACTTGTTTGCACAAAGCCGTTGTAACACTTTTCAGAATAGAAGAATCTGTGAATTTAAATACCACACATAGGGAATTAAAACAGCTTAATCCCCAAAGGATAGGGATACTATCAGTACATTGAATTCCTAGCTATGTGCAAGAGTTTGTACTGTATAACTTAATATTCTGACAGGAGTGGAATGAAATCCCTTGTAGATGGATATATATAACAGTGTTTCTCATTTTCAGAATGTTTCCCCAGCAAGAAGAAAGTCAGAAGAAAGAAGAAAGAGTAGTTGGACTGGTATTTTTTTTTTTTAAATAATAAACTGAGTCATTTGTAATGCTAGGACAAGGTGACATGAACAAAGGATATAACATTTGTGTCCCTGTAAAGAAATGTTTCCAAAATTACAATTGGGTGAATCTCAAATGGCTCAGAGGTTTGTTTTGTTTTATGTAAACATCCAAAAATATACATCCAAACATAAATAACATAAATAAATATCCAAAGCTTATTTAAACTTTTATGAATTTCTTCACTTAGAATACTGGAGTGTACATGTCATAAAATTTGTAGTGCTTGCTGATTCTGATCCAGGCATAAATAACATGAGAATAGACTTTCTTGACGTTTTTTGATGATTCTGGTCCAGGTTGAAATAAAGTCTGCAGTGGGGATCAGTATTAAATCAACATATCCCATAGTTGTTCTGGCCATGTTTCCCTCACCAGCCGGTGCCACACACACTGGGGGGCTGTATTAACTGCTTGTAGGGCTTGGTAGAGTTGACAATCTCCAGGAAGACTTTCTCCTTTCAAATTCTCTCTGCCATTGGGAGAATACCCTGAGTGATTTTAGCTTGTGGCTAACTTTTTTTTTTATTATGACTAAGTAATATCACAATTTAGAGTGATAAAAAGGGTAGACAGAGTTGACATGCAAAGGATCACTCTGTTATATATCAGATTGTCCACTCTGTTACATATCAGATTGTAAAGATTTTGCAGACACAATGTACTGCTTTGTCTTTTCACTTACTTCATGGAAATAAAAAGAGTTATTACAAACTTACATTAAGATAACTGAGGGTAGACGTCAGTTTATGTTTGCCTTACAGGTTAAGATAGTTTGATGGAGATTTAGAGAAGCATCCAAAATGTTAGGTGTTAATCTGATCAGAACATTTTAAGAGATGCATGTCATTAACTCTGGGCAAGCCTTTTTTAGAGATTGGCAGCTGAGGATCTCTCTGGAAAGGAAGAGTTTAATAAAGTAATTGTACAAAATGTAGTTATCAGTTGAGCTTGTTTCTTATTATCTGTCATTGTTATGGCTAATTATTGTCACAGTTATTTTTAGTAAAAGTTAGGGACAGGTCACGGGCAATAAACAAAAATTCACAGAAGCTTGTGCTCTGTCCCTGACTTTTACTAAAAATAACTGTGACATATTAGTTCTGACTAGGGAGGACTGAAGCCCAAACGGAGGGGGTGGCACCCAACAACTGTGGCAATTTGAAACCTGTAGCCCCACCCCTTTGCCAACAGCAGCTCAGCACCCCAGGGCACCCTGCTACCTGTGGCAACTCAGAATTACGGGGCTAGTAGCCTGGAGTACAGGGTCTTCCCACTACCCAGGATGGCTGAGAGCTCTGGATCCTGCCGCTGCCACACAGTGGCTGACAGTTTGTGTCCCTCTGGGAGCTCTGGGGGTGCATCTACACTTACAAATTAAGTCAACTTAAGCTTGCAAGGGTGGGAGAGAATATATAGCCTTTAAAGGTTGATCCAAAGCCCAGTGAAGTTAATAGAAAGATTCCCGGTGATGTCACTGAACTTTGGGTCAGGCTCTTAGGGTGCATCTACACTTACAAATTAAGTCGACTTAAGATGCTTAAGTCGACTTAATTTAATCTGCGTCCACACTAGATTTTCCTTAAGTCAATTGAAGCAGCAGCCTAAGTCGACTTAAGGAAAATTAAAGTCGACTTTATTAAACCTCGTTTTAAGTTGACTTTGCTGACTAAGTTGACTTTATTAAGTAGACTTAGCCAGTGTGGACGCAGAGTAGCCCTGAGTCGACAGTCGACTTAAAGGGCTTCAGGGCTCCCCTACTGCCCTCCCTGCCAGGGTGGCTGGCACAGGCAGAGCCTGGCGTGCCCCCCCCATAGGGCAGGACAGAGTCCTGCCCACCCTGCTTCTATGCCCTGCCAGTGTCCCTGTCTGGCTCAGCCCCCATTGTACCCAGGTACAAAGGGGCAAATGCTGAGCCCCCTGGCACTTGGCAAGGGGTGTCCCCCCCGGCACCATGGACCAGTCCCAGGTCCACTTAGGCTCTACAAGTTGACTTAGGCATCCAGTGTGGACACTCTAAGTCGATTTGGCAGGGTCCCCTTTAAGTCGACTTAATTTTTGAGTGGGAACATGCTAAGTCGACTTAAATTAACAAGTGTAGACATATCCTGGGACTGGTGGCTTAGAGCCACTTGGCAACTGAGCTCTGCAGGGGGACCCTGCCACCCAAAGGGGCTCTGAGCTTCAGGGCCCTGCTGGCTGACAGCTCTGGCCTGCCACCCTGGAAATGTCACTGAGGTCTCTGAAAGTCATGGCATCCATCATTGTATTCTTAGTCATTGATCTTCATGTTTTTTAAAAAAATCAAAATTATTCAGTGAATGTTTACATTAGAATATTTCAGCTTATGGAGGGAGTCACAAACTATTTGTAGAGAGTCTTGCTCTAGGTATTCACTATTTTAAATATGCAGTGTGTGCTTTATAATTGATCACCTATATCACATGGTATTGTTTATGCTCTCTAGGTGGCCACCAAACCCAAACGAAGTGTTCAAGATGCCTGCAGGATGGCTTCTGACACAATTACATATTCATGACATATTTTCCTTCTGCAGACGTCCTCATAAAAAAGTTTTTCTCACATGAAGATTCACAAAAAGCAAACGAAAGAGGCTGTGAATACTGCTAAAGAAAATACTTGGGCATTATTTGAACAAATGTTTGTGGTGTTATGGAATATTCTGTCAACTGTAGAGTGGAATTTTTGTTGCACAGAATATAAAATTGCATTAGAAAGACACTTTCAAAAACTTTTTAAAATTATTTTAACTGATTATATTAAATTATTTTATTTTTAAGAGTAAAAAGTCTAGTTTCCAAAGTTACCCAAGCTCTAATTCCTAACAGCTCCGATGAGTATAGCTTGAAGAAATGTTGTATGGGGTTTATCAGGAAGGGCAGTTCAACAGTAGCACATGCTATAATTCTTTGATGCCTGTTTCATATCTTAAGCACGTCATAAACACTAGACTCCTGTTTTCTTCTCTCCTTTTCTCCTTCTTTTGCAGATAAATTTTCGCAGAGGAGGTCAAACCTCATAATTAAGGCTTGATGATCTGATGTTCTTCAGACAAATAATTGATGGCACACCACACTATGCTTTAGCTGATCACAAGAAAGTGGCTTTGTGATGGGCTAGATAGATTTGTATAGCTTTTCATTGGATATCAAACCAGCATGAAGGAAAGTCTGGCTTGTTTTAAACCTCAAAAGGAAATGAATAAGCTTAAAAGGGGGAAGTGAGGTATATCACCAAAAATAGAAATCACCTGCAGGACAGGTATGCATTAAGGTGAGGTAATACCGCACTACATATTCTGTAGCTATTTCATGTTGTCTCTGTCTGGAGGCATGCTCATAATTAGAGGTAATGTTGCAAAACACACAACATCCTGAGATCAGAGAGACCTTTATAATTAGAGGTGCTCAAAGATTTTCACTTTAACCTCTTTTATGATGAAAAATAGCCCTTTGACAAACACATTTTTTCCTGGGGAAAAATTGTTTTAAAAAATTTTCTGATTTAAAAAATAAATCTATAAAATTTGGGAGGAGGAGAAGACTTGGGTTTTATTTTAACCCTTTCCCTTATTTTTGTTCTCTCACTTTTTTATTTCACTTTTTCTCCCTCTTTCTGTTTCCCACTGAAAAAAGAGGTGGGGGGGAAGGGGAA
The DNA here is from genome assembly GCA_007922175.1 of Pelusios castaneus. Classification (NCBI taxonomy): domain Eukaryota; kingdom Metazoa; phylum Chordata; order Testudines; family Pelomedusidae; genus Pelusios; species Pelusios castaneus. Next base: position 14,800,721 of record ML685791.1, read on the forward strand.
GAGGAGGAAGATAAAAGTTGAAAATAAAACAAACAAACAAAAAATTAAATCAGAAAATTTTGAAATTGTACCCTAAAAGGGATTTCAAAACAAGCTCATTTATCGCCTGCCTTGACCATGCATTCCCGGGCTAAAACCAATCATTCCTCAGTTGTCTGATTGCAGGTCCCTTTTAGTAGAAGAGAGGTTGCATCCTCCTTTACCTCACTGCAACCCTCCCTCATCCTGATAAATAAATGTGTTAGTCTTTAAAGGTACCACGAGATTTCTTGTTTGTTTTTCTTTAAGACTCTAGCACTAACATGCTGATTCCCTGACTTTTCTCATCCCCAGCAGTGTGTGATGTCGTGTGGGGCAAGCTCAATAAATAATGTTCACCGTTGGCTTTACTTCACACAGACTAGATTCTGAGAATTAGAATCTTTAATTGATATTTAGTGGTAACGTGTTGACTCTGTGGCTTATTAAAACTGGGCTGCCGCTGTATAACAGTCATCAGATTCACCTCCTTTGTTTAAAAATACGGGGCTAGTAGTGTTACCTCAGACTCACAGTGTAAGCTGCAGGCCATTTTTTCTCAAAATTGCTTTAAATAAGAGTTGTAAATGGTGTAATGCTTTGGAGTTTCACCCAGACCCCTAAGGGGCCCTGTCACTGCCTGCTATGTGACCCTGAGTGCCTCTGCGCTGTGCAGTTTTGGCTCAGAGCTTTGACACCTGCAGCCTGTTTACAGTACAAAAGTCCCAGCTTCTATTAGCCAAGTTATCTTTGCAGGATGACCCTCAAACCATCTCCCTGCAGTATCCTATCCCTCTCACTGGTGACTCATAGGGACAACACTATATTTGCTACCTTGAAGGACACAATACACACAACAGCCTGTTAGTTCACTTCCACTTTAATACACAGTTCTGAGATACAGTGCTTTTTTCGGCTATGTCTACACTTACAAAGTTAAGTCGACTTAACAAATTGGCTACACTGTAAGTTGACTTTGTTAAGACGACTTGACAGCAGAGACAGCCCTTATATTGGCTTTATGTCGACTTAATAAAGTCGACTTAGCATTAATCCCCTTCTACACTGGCCTTAAGTCAACTTAAGGAGTCGATTTAAGGCTTAAGTCGACCTAAAAGGAGGTGTTATTAAGTCAACTCAAGCTTTCCTTAAGTTGACTTACGGAAATGCTTAAGTTGACTTAAGAAAAGCCCAGTGTGGATGCAACTTTGTTTAGGTTGACTTAAATGTCCTTAAGTCGACCTAACTTGCCATTGCAGATGCACCCTTTGTGACGGAACGCAGGGGTATGGAATACCAGCACCTTTTTTGCCGGCCGCAGTGCCCAGCTTGTGGGGCGGGGTCAGCAGGCAAAAGGAGCGCAGGGCTCCTGTCCCTTGCTGGCCCCGCTGGCCAGGTGGGGGGCAGGTCAGTAGGGAAAAGGAGTGCACTGCTGTAAGGAGCGTGGTGGCACAGAAAGAAGAGGGGTGGGAAAGGCATTTTTCAAATTTACTATCAAGATATGAGAATCAGCACCTTTTAATTATTATTATTATTATTATTATTATTATTATTATTTTATTACAAAAGAAGCATGGCTGAGCTATAAGTAAGAATAAGGGTATTAATAGTGATTTAAGGGATCCCGAGCCAGAGAAATAGTGATCGTAACGATTACAAGCAAACAAAAGTAAAAACACACTTCCTGTTTACTAACCCTTTACTTAAGAAACTGAAGATTGTGTTCATTTGCTTACTTTCAACAACTTCTCCAGCGTGACTGACTCTTCCAGTTAGGATCCAGGCCTCCCAGGATCAACGTGCTGTTTTCTTTGTTCCCTGAAAGCCGGGTTTTTTTTCCCCAGTTCCTTGTTTTCCACTAAGTTCATTGTCCTAGTGGCCAGATCCAGGAAAATCACCTGGGGTTCAGTCTTGGTGTCCCCCAGTGACCCAACACTACGTTAATCCTTATCCTCTTCCCTCTCTCCTCACAGTTTCTAATGCAGATATTTCTCCTGCAAATTCTGATGCAAATGTCCCTGGTCTCTCCCTTCTCATCTGCATGGGAAATGGTTGTCTCACTCCTTTCCCTGGAAGGAAACCTGTTTCCTCCATTGTTTAGTTTAGTTTAAACCCATATTAACGGAGTGTCCATAATATCACATATAATGTTGTCCCAGTTGATGGGGTTTACAGTTACATAATGGGGAGCCCTTTACCATTGGGTTGTTCACAGGGTAAGACAAGGTAGTTATTTTCCTGAGATTTGTTGCACAATTTAACTAAGGTAGTCATGCTCATCTCTACAGTTTCAGTTTATATGGGGTTCCTTATGTCTTGGTCTTTACATTGATTAGGAGAGGGGAATCCTCAATATGTATGTATCTTATGTAAACTCTGTGCCATATATATGCTATGCTTCAGAATAGTTCCCTCTGTCCCTTCCCTCCTCACCAGATTTGAATGCAATGCTCAAGGTATCTGTTCTGGTACCACATTGGCTTTACATTTATAGAAGTCAGAATTAGGTCCATAGATGTAATATGAAACTTCCATCTTTGTTAGTCATACTGCAATGCTACATATGTGCCATAGTACACTGCTATTTACCTTTATATATTCTGATCCTGTTTTGCATAAGTATAATGGAGGCATTGGCCTCTTACTCACAGATGGGCGGGCTCATTGCTGATGATAGTCAGGCTGACATGGTAAGGAGTAGGGAGCAGCTTGCAGTCTGGACGTGTGGAGCTGCTGAAGTGAGCGGGGAATTTTATTTTCAACAATTCTACAGAGCATTACTTAGAAAATTCTGTTCCTGCTATATGACTCAATAGGACGCTTGAAACACATATAGAAAAGCTTGCATTAACAGCATTATCTGGCCTTCAAGGGATGGGAATGCTTTAGAGGAATCATGCTCAGTCCTAGTTGGGAGTGGGTTAAGGAAGTACCATGCATCACTGAATGGCAACCCCTGTGGTCACTTAAGAGAGCTATCAATTGTACCGTTCAATCTTCCTTGTCCAGTTAGAAAAACTATAGTTGCGATGCAAGGCCTCAGGGTTATTGTTTTTGTAGCATACAGCAATAACTAATGTTCCCTTCACTGTGGTTCCAACAAAGATACGGAAAAATCCCAGGGAGGGGTGGGATTCCATGATTCTTGTGTAATACACATGTGAAAAGGGATCACTACCATGGATACTGAGAGATTGTGCTCACATGCTTACATGTCCAAAACATAGCACTCTTTGGGTGCATCTATACTTGTAAATTAAGTCGATTTAAGCAGACTTAAGTCAACTTAATTTACTCTGTGTCTACACTTGAGTTTCTTTAATTCGACGTAAGCAGTTCCTTAAGTCGAATTAAGGAAAAGTTACTTTGAATTAATATAACCTCGTTTTACTTCGAACTATTCCTTAATCCTAGTTAGTTCGAATTAAGTCAATGTGGCCATATTAGTTCGAACTAACTGCTTAGTTTGAACTAACCGGCACATTGACCTTAATGTAACTGACTAATTCTAGTGGGGCCATGCTAGTTCGAATTAAGTTATTTCGAACTAACTAAAATTAGTTCGAATTAGTTAGTTCGAATTAACTAATTCAAACTAACTTTGGTAAGTGTAGACATAGCCTTACTTCCAATGAAATGAATAACTGGGAAAGAGCTGAACAAACAGAGGAAAGCTGTGTTAGTGCTGGACTGGAATTTAGGAGACCTGATTTCTGTTCCTAGAATCGCTACAGATTTTTTTTATGTGATGATACAAATCCCTCTGCCTTATTCCACAAGGGCTGTTCTGAGGCTAAATGCATACATAAATGCTGTCTGGGACCAGATAGATAGATAGACAGACAGCCCTTGTGAAATAAGGCAGAGGGACTCATATCATCAGACAAATTATATGTTTTTGAGGGGGTGTGGGATATCTGTGGTGATGAACTCTATAAAAATGTGTATACTTCATTTTAAATGAAGATTCTGGCACAAATAATCTGCAGTTTTTACCGTTACAGAGGGTGTAGCTAACCTGGCCAGAATTAAACAAATCCAACTGAAATTTTACAAGTTGGAAGTAATCAGTCAAGGTATTCATGAGCTGTGATTAAGAGAGAGCAGATGTATATCACTTTTCTGCGAACATCCTAACATTAGAGCTAATTTACATTTTTAGAGGTAAAATGTGTATTGCAAAAAAAAAAAATAGCCCTTTTTTCCAAAACAAATATTTTCATGGCAAATTTATGACTAAAAATTATTTTGAAGCATAGTTTTCAGTAAAGGAAAAATGTAAATACCGAGTTTGATAACATCTTCAGTAAAAGTTTTGATTTTAAAAAAAAATCACTAAAAGATTGATGAAATTAAAAATGAGTCCATTTTAAACCCTGCAAAAAAGGTAAACAAATTTGAAATATTACAATTTTTTAGCCAATAGGTTTTTTTAATTATTATTGTTTTTCAATATTCAAACAACTCTAACAACATGCTTTGGAAATTCACACCTTAAAAATGACTTTGGATTATTTGGATTATTCCATTAAGCTGAATGAGAAATGATACATATGACATTTTTTGTTAAATTTGGTGGGACTATTTAAAATTATTTGTTATACTTATTTTACAGCATGGAGTAAAATATTTTTTTTTAAATTTTTATGACATACATAGCATTGTAATAATATTGCTATGCAAATTGATTAAAAAAAACTATTAAATTCGAGTCACAGGGCATGCCACCTTACTCCGATTGCTTTCTTCTTCTGCACCACCTATAGTCCACATAAAGTGATGAAGGGAGAAATTAAAAAAAACATTGCAAGTGTGGTGCACAGCACATTAGGTAAAAGAAGAAGAGGGTCACCTTACTAGATTCAGCTTAGCCCGTCAAGGAACACCTCCAAAAGGATCAAGTGTATGCAGTCTGGAATGAAAAATGGAGAGAGTCAGGTTACCTCATGTAAAGAGCATTACATCTGGTTAAAGAGAGACATTCACGAGTCACATATTGTGATATCAAGGGCTATGTCTACACTTGCCAGTTAGGTCGACTTAGGAAGTCTTAAGTCAACCTAACTTAGTCCCTGTCCACACCAGGCTTTCATTAAGTTGACTTAAGGGCACCCTTAAGTTGACTTAATAACTACCGTCTGTTAGGTCAACCTAACTCTTAAGTTGACCTTATTAGGTTGACCTAAACCCAGTGTGGACGCCACTGTGGGCACCGCACCCAATCTGGGCAGCACAGCACGGTGGCGTGTCCCTAGGGGGCCCTGTCCCAAAGGACAGGGCTTGGGAAACAGGTGAACAGTCAGGGCACAGCAGCTACTGTCAGGCTGCACACTGCATCAGCGAGCTAGCTAATGGGAGGAACTCTGTTCTCTGCTTCTCTCCAGCAGCTCCGGTGCCCTTGCCACACACCACTCCTGGGACCCCGCCAGCTGCAACCAGGAGGAGGAGGAGGACGCCACGCTCGCGGGATGACGGTCCCACCAGTCGCTGCTGGTTTCCCGTGCCCAGGGGCGACGAGGCACAGGGGGCACCATCAGCAGGGCGGCTTGCTGTCTGCCTCTGCACTGTCAGGGTCCAGGTAGAGTGTGCTTCAGTTGAGCAGAGCAGAGCACTGGGCACTGCAGAGGAGGTATCAAGCATCCCCCTGGCAAGTTGCATCACCAGAGTGCGGTCCATGCCCTACTCATGCTGTATGTTGCCAGGCACAATGGAAGGTGCTGAGCTCACTTCTTCTTTTATTGGGATTAGCTGTGGGATTGGGTCTTCTCAGGTGCCATGTTGGCACATTTCCCATGATGCACCCCTCCTAAGTCAACCTAGCAAGTGCTGCATAGACTAGGTGCTAGGTCAACTTAGGCTTCTAGTATGGTTGTGCTATGTCGACTTAGTTAAGTTGACTTAAGTCAACTTTGTTAGGTCGACCTAACTAAGTCGATTTAGCATTTTTAGGTGTAGACATAGCCAAGAATTTTTGTCACTTTTCAGCCATCATTCATCCATGATGTTTTCAAAAAATTACTGTGGTAGATACACTGTACTATTAGAAACAAAGAAACAAGCAAATCTAGCAGCAGGGAAGGAGAACCCATTATGTGGTCATAGAAAGTGAGATTAGAAATTTGGTGTTGTAGGAGAGGCTAAGAGAAAATAGAGGCTTGATCTATTATCATCTTCTCAAAGCCCTGAGCAGCATAGAGCCATTTGTGAGAGAAATGACCAAAAGATGGGCTTCAGGGTTTGATTGAGGATTTTATGGAGTGACATGAGAACAGACTACATCTGAGTCAGATAAACTAGGAGGAGCATAGTTATGTGGGTTATGGAGGTGAGGATAAGAATCTTAAACATCATGTTGTGAAGAATGGGAAGCGAAAGGAGAAATCTGAAGAGTGGGAGACATGGTCACATTGATAGGCTAAGAAGATGACCTTAGAAAGTGTATTTTGAATGGATTAGAGTGGGATGTGTACATCTCAGGGAAGCCAGACTAGAGGAAGTCATAGCTATTGGGACAGGAGGTGACAGGAGCTTAGAAGGGAGATTTGCTTGTCTTGTTAGGAAAAAAAAATCCTACATTGGAAAGACTGTGAAAGTGGCGCACTCTGGATAGATAAGGCTAAGTAGCTTTGGTTTATTTCTCTTGGGAATGACATGCAGGACTTCTCTCCGACCAAGAAAGTTAAAGAACACAAATGTTTAGTACAATATGACATAACTACCCCAAGTCTAGGCAAAGCCTCACTAGGCAAAATAACTCTTATAGTTGCAGGTCTACATTCTATGATTGTTCCTCTCAGGAGGTAGCAAAAGTGTCTTTAAGTCTCCTGGATTTTGCCTGTTTCATATCATTTTCTGTAGTACTAGATAGCTGTAGTGTAAGGCATAATGTCCACTGTCCCTCTCACCCCTGGCATGTAACCTCTTGTCCCTATGCCCTTATGCTGGAGGCTGCTTGGAGGACAATGTAATGCTGAATTCTCCCACCCTATGCTGTTACTATGCTGGGATAATTCTTCCCAATGTCCTTCTATGTCAGTATATAGAAGCCAAAGTGAGGACCAGAATCTGGCTTTAAAAATAATTTTACCTGTGCTAGATTTGTGCAAAGTAGCTCTTCTCCCAGCAGCCAGCTGTAGCCCATATTTTTGTATAATGTGACTCACCATCTCTCTTCTCTTGTTCACCCCTCTAATTTGGCTTGTGTACTCATGTTTATGTTTTGAGTAGTCTTTGAAGTTCAGGATATCAAGTTCCCTCACTAACACTGAGAAACAATGTCAGTCTTTTAACAAAATAATCTTATTCTCTTAGACTGGGCTCACATTTTTAATAACGGCCTGATACTCAAATTGAAGGTAACTCCTTCCCAGAATGATCAAAGTTTATTTGCTCATATCAAAAGGGTTCAGGGTGAATACAGCTATACAGCACTTAGGTGTCATCTGGCAATTTCCTACACTATAGTCATACCCCTGCTGTGGCTGTGAGCAACATTTCTTTTTTTGGCTTTCATCTCATGACAGCCCTTTGTTTCCTAGTTGAATTGCTAGCCAACCTGAGATAAAATTTAATTCCCCTTAGATTCACTTGAAAAATTGCTATATTGCTTCTATACACTCAAGTAAGATTTTGACCATATATGTACCACATACAATGCAGATATTCAGTGACTTGCTGAGTCATAGATATAATCAGTTCCCTTGGTTCGGTTAAGCTACAGTCTTGAAATATGGTTCAATCATTGTTTCTGGGCCTCTAAATAGAGAAATATCTGAAATTTAACCTCTCCATCACAAGATAGCTAAAAGTCATTGGTCATTTTTATTGAATTTCAGCTGTTCAGGTGCCATTGCCTGAGTATTAAAGGCAACAATTTACTCAAATTATAATATTCTTTTTCCAGAAATCAGTCGTAGTGAGTGTGATGCTACCACATGGTTCTCATTTAAAGTCATCAGTTCTATTTAACAGATTTTAGTCAAGTAAATTTTCATATATAGAGAGTAGGTAGTTACAAGACTTACATCAATTTCAATTATATGTGCTGCCACTTACAAGATGATATATAGGCTCATGGGAATAGCATACTGCACATTTATTCATGGATTGATGCGGGAGGGTTAGTGACAAACATCAATATTAGGAAAATGACTCATCCCATACATGGCCAACATAGAAAATCCGCAATTTAGGATATACGAGCAATGACACACCCTGGTGATATTAACACAGTGCATGTTTAGTTTTGTGGTGTTTTATGATCTGATGACATAACTTCATTATTATGAGCAAATATCAAAATTGTAAGTAGTATTACTAGAAGGCAGAAAATCTGTGTATCTATTAATATGGTGTCTCTGATTAAGATAAAAGACTCATTTTATTGATCACAGGCCCCTCTCTTCAACTGAAAAAACAAAATTGAAGAATTTTGCAACATTAAAAAGTGGAAGCTTGCCAAAGGTGAGTGAGTTCACCACAGGCACTGAAAATGGTAGCCTACATCTCTTGAAGGCCGACAGCTGTCAAACTAGAATCAAACATGATTCTTCCTGGCAGTAACTCATACTGTCAGAGCTGTTGCCATACATAGCGAGTGGTGGACAAACAACAAAAGATTTTGAGTTCAAGAGCTGTTTGGATAATCATCCAAGAGTTCAGAGGGCAGTTCTTCAGCTACTATAAATTGTCATAGCTCTTTCTATGGCAATTTACATCATCTGAGAATCTGCCTTAAGCTGTGTATCTGAATTATCAAAATATTTCACCTGCAAAATTGAGATGGAAATCTTATGATAACCAGTTTTCTTCCAAGGTTTCCAGAACTTTGGCCAGGTCCACACTATAGATGTACATTGGTATAACTGTGTCACTCAGGTGTAAAAAATTCACACACAGCCCCAAGTGATGTAGTTATACCAACCTAATCCCTCATACAGACAGTGGTATGCCAACGGGAGAGCTTCTCCCCTCAACAGTTGCCCTTCTAAGCAGAGGTGGAGTAACTATGCCAATGGGTTTACTAGGGGCATTCTCTGTATTTATTTTATACATTACACATTCCAGTAGTTTATATAGTATATACTGTAATGAGTAATCTCTTTGTAAAGATCCCTAGTACACATTAACATAGTACTGCTTCAAACAGTTAATGCATGTTAAGAAACCTTGATTGTACATCAGCAGTCTATATGAACCAGTGGAAGTGTAACTCCTTAGTGTATTTTAAAAATCACCCCCCACCTACACACACGCAGTTCACATTACTGCTCTGTGTAGACAAGCTCTTATATACAAGGTGTTTTTACTTTATTTTTTTTGTTTGTATTAGTGGCATTTATGACTTAAAAGTAGTAATCAGAAGCCTTATTTATGTGTCCAATGTTGCCAGAACGCTGGCATAACTGCCATCTCACTCATTCGTAGAATACATCTGATTGGTCATAGGGGAAAAACAGGAAAGAGTTACCAGTCAGTCCTTTGGTTTCCAGTTGTCATCAAGCTGCTAATTTATTTGAACTAAAATAATGAAGAATCATTTCAACATAGTTATTTTATTCAGTGCTCTTTTCCTCATTCTAATGGAACACTATGTTACAACATGTTCTTCCCATATTGTCTATTATGAAACAAAATTGATTAATTCAAAATAAAATCAAACTGACTCTCAAGTAAACTGACTAGTGGAAGGAAGTGGATTCAGTCCTCAGTGGCTTTCATTGCTAAAACAAGAAGCATCAGTTATCATTCTAAAATTTCATTTTAATGACTATTGCACCCAGTGGAGATACATGAGGAAAACCTACTGGCATTTAATCCACACACTTTCCCCCAGGCATTTTAATAATCTGGGAAAGAAAGACCAATATTTTAAAATAAATAAGTAAGGATTCTTTTAATGTCGAGTAACAACAAAGATCCAGGCTCTCACCACCTCCCAAATCTTCTTTGTACTGTTATGCAAATGAGGTTTGAGGCTTCCTTAAGGCAGCACTGGGAATTCCGCTAGCATCCCTTTGGTCTACATCTGCCATTCCTAGGTCCTTGTTGTGGGGTGGAGTGGACTATGGTAGGTTTCAAGGGGTAGTCTATGCTGGGAATTTAGGTAGACTTAAGTAGCCTTAAGTTGACCTAAATTACTCCTCGTCCACACTGGACTTTCATTAAGTTGACTTAAGAAATTCCTTAAGTCGACTTAATTAATGCTTAGGTCTACTTAGTAAGAACTGCCGGTTAGGTCGACCTAACTCTTAAGTCGACTCCTTAGGTCGACTTAAGCACAGTGTGGACATGGATTAACCCTTAAGTTGACTTTATTAAGTCAACTTAAGGGCAGTTAGGTCGACTTACTAAGTCCCTGTTTAGGGTAACCACTTTGTTAAGTCAACTTAAGAAAGTCAACCTAACTTTTTCTAGTGTAGACATAGCCAAGGATCCTGCATGGTAGTCTCTCTTTGGGAGCTGTTACCAATGAATGTTTAACAGAACATCCCTGAAGTAGCTTGATCTGAGACTTGGAATGTTCCATCCCATGACAATCCTCAGTACTATGAATGGGATGAAGGAAAAGGTGGAAAAAAACTACTTCTTGCCTCCTGCCACCCCAAGTGTGCTCAGTGTTGCTATCAGCCCGTGTCTTGATATTTTTAAACACAGGAAGGTTTTTTTTGTTTTTAACATTGCTAGAATAAAACTGATTACAAATTGTGCTGAAAGACTTATCTCCATTAATGCCCACAAATGCATCTTTTCATTTTTGGGGTTCCCCCAGTGATTTCCATTGATTTTGGATTGGTTTATCAAAATAGGTTTTGAAGTGAAACTGCCCTCAAACTGATGTCAATGCAGGGTTATAACAAGAGCATGCCATAATGTTTCAGGGAGATCAGTTATAAACTGTGTTCAGAAAAGATGTCTGTTTTGTCAGGGATTGTAATTTACTTTCTTTTTTCCCCTACATTTGTTTCCCATTAATTTCCTTTAAGATAAAAGGTGTTTTTCAGATGCATTTCAAATTCAGTGGCACAAGAGTGTTTGTAGCAGGTTTTTTTCCTGGATCTCCATTAGGGTTTAGGGTGATTAAAATGGAAAACTTGGAGTGTGATATAATAAATGAGACCTTAAGATTTCAATGTTGAAATTCATATGCAGCCATACTTTCCACTGACTGGATTAATGAACAAAGAAACAATATTATATTGATATCAAAATGACAACTAATGACAAAGACCAGCTAATAAACGATGTTAATTGTGGAGAATTTTGCTTTTAAGCAGTCAATATTTTCATTCTCTCCTTCAGTGCCTTTTCTATTTACCAGAAAGGGAACAGTATTTTTGTTTTTTGTCTTTCTTTCCATTAGTTGTAAACTACTGCACAGCAATCAAAAACTCAATGGTCCAGTTCTTCAGCTGGCATGCACTAGGACAGCAGCTTTATTGATTTCACTGGAGCTCTGCTGATTTATTCCAGTTGAAAATCTCCCCCCATATTTTAAATTCCTTTTTCCTGAAAATTGCAAAAGAATGTGTTCAGTGGGAATTGAAGGATCGTATTTCATACTTATGGGATGTAGTTGGATATGACAGTGAGAATCAGACACGTCCCAGTAGCAGTGGGGGTAAAATCCATGAAGAAATAAAAAATAAACATGCTTTTCTTTTTCAATTTTTTATTCAAGTCTTGTTTCTGAGAAAAAGGATAAATTAAATTTGTATGTTCAGAACAAAATGTTTACAGAGAGACCAAACCACACTTAAACTCACAAACTTATGCGTAAGGCCCACATATCAGCATTGTTGCAGAATTTTCTTTTAAAGAAGAATGTTCTGTTTCTTATTTTCATTTTATAAACACAATAAGAGCTGCTTCTACTGAATTTTGAAGTACAGTGTATTATTAAGGCAATGGTTATAAAAATATATAAAGAGAAAGAGAACAGGCTTTCATCTTCTCATGAAAAAAGACTTTTAGAGAGATTCTATTCTTGTCTTTCCTGGGAAATATCAAATAGAGAGGTGCAGACTTCTGGAGTACATGTTGATTAATAAGCTGGACCACCTATTTGTTCAAAAGAGCTACAGATATCTGAGCTGATTTCTCTTACAGTGAGATTACCAATGGAAGTTGTATTCCTGCAACACATTTGGCTCATAAGCACCAAGGGTATGTCTACACTAGAAAAAGTTAAGTCGACTTTGTTAAGTCAACTTAATAAGGTCGACTTTAAGTCGACTTAACAAAGTGGACTAAGTCAACTTAAAGTTAAGTCGACTTAGTCCACTTTGGTAAGTCGACTTAACTGGCCTTAATTCAACTTAATAAAGTCAACTTAAGGGTTCCTCCCCACCCACACCATCCTTAAGTCGACTTAAGGAATCAACTTAAAGCTAAAGTCGACCTAATAGGCGGTTGTTATTAAGTCGACTTAAGGAATTTCTTAAGTTGACTTAATGAAAGTCAGGTGTAGACATGGAGTAATTTAGGTCGACTTAAGGGTCCTTAAGTCGACCTAAATTGCTAGCGTAGACATACCCCAAGGTGACAGGACTCTTAGAAATACTTGAGGTAAGCATAAAACATTTAAACAGATAGGTAACGCTGCAAATGTGCTTTTACTCCCATTCATTGATTTTGTTTGGTGTCTGCTATGGTCAATGTTCTACTGCATGACTCAGGGGTAAGAACCCAGAGCGAGGAGTTAAGAGCTGGACTCATGTTCTGGCACTACCACTGACTTGCTGTGTGGCCTTGCTACTGCAGCCACGCTTCTATTTTTAGTGCACTAATTTGTCGAGCACTAGCATAGGGCAAGCCTACACAAGGTAGGAATCAAACCCCTCTCTCCACATGCAGATGTAGCCTAATTTACGCTGGATTGTAATGGCCTTCTAACTAGGACTTGTTAGGCTGCCTGCAGATCACAAGGGCAGAGTTTAGTCTAGAGATATCCACTTCTTCTCCTACCATTCTCCCATGTTTAGAGGGCCAGAAGATGGTATTGTACAGACTCCAAAGCTGGAGATTTCCTTAAAGGGGAGACTTTTCTGTTGCCCATTTAAAGGAGCTATGTTGGTCCTTTTCACGGGTGCAAAGGATCCATAGGATGGGGCAGATTTTGGCCCATATTGTATACAACATTACTGAGATTTCTTATGTGGAAAAGGCATTACAGCCTTTTCTTTTAATATCGAGTGAAGAAAGTTCAAACTTCCAGTCACTGGATACTGTTTACCTTCCTTTTAGAGCTTCTATAAGTTCTCTCAAGGGCATAGTCATCATTTTTATGAATTGTTGACACACGTGATCCTTTATGCACTAAAAATTCCACTGTCATTATCAGATTGGTTACCCACAATGGACTGCCAGAAGATTTTGCCTCCAAGTAAGTTACTACTATCTGATTGCCTATTAGCATATGTTCATGAGATGTCCTGGGAATTTGGAAGTATGGGCACTTCCAAAATAGTAACAGTAATTCTAGCTTTTTAATGTTGAAATATCTGATTATTTTCCCCCTTACAAAAAACTTTTTAAGGATGCTCACTATAACAATGAATATTTGGTACATCTATTTTGAGGAAATATCAGGAAAGTAGATGGAGAGAAGAAAAGTATTTTGCTTGATGCAATAACAATATTTTTACTTTTCATAACACAAAACACTTCTATATTTTCAGTGAAATTGTCAGCTTCTCCCTTCAATAGTTCTGAGAACTCCTTTCTGGCAGGAAGCCTGCTTTCTCCCTATAATAAAACTCTTCCATTCAAAAGTTGGCAATAAAGATACTACGAATGGACCCCAAAACAAGAGACTACATCTGACCAGCCACAGATTTTGGGAAGTTTGCTATTATGGACCATTTCTGAAAACCACTAATGTGGACTCTATAAGATCTAGATAACCACTGACACATGATCTCTATGGTCTTCTTGGACTTTTCAGCTTGAAAAAGAGACAACTAAGGGAGGACATGATAGAGGTCTGTAAAATTATGGGGAGAAAGTAAATAAGTAAGTATTATTTACTCCTTATAGCACAAGAACTAGGGGCCACCAAATGAAATTATTGAGCGACAGGTTTAAAATGAACAAAAGGAAGTATTTCTTCAATCAGTGCACAGTTAATCTGTGGAACACCTTGCCAGAGGATAATATAAAGGCAAGGACTATAACAAGATTCAAAAAAGAACTTCATAAGTTTATGGAGGATAGGTCCATCAATGGCTTTTAACCAGGATAAGCAAGGATTGCTGTTTGACAGAGGCTGGGAATGGCTGACAGAATGGATCACTTGATGATTACCTGTTTTATTCATTCCTTCTAAAGTCACTGTCACTGGCCAGTGTTGGAAGACTGGGCTAGATGGTCTACTGGTTTGACCCAATATAGCCATTCTTACTTTCTTTTGTCTTTATTCTATGAATACAGTTCTAATATTTTCTCCTATTGTCCCAAGGGATGTCCAATGTCATTGTTACTGGATATATGGCTGTTTTCTCAGTGGAAAAAGCAGAGCATCCTCCTGTTTACCACATTTCCCCAGGGCTTTTAAAAGGTGAAACATTGTTTATGTACTGAATCCTAGCCATTCATTTGACTGCTCCAGTTGCCCTATCATCCAGGTATGCCAACAGTCTCCTTCCAATGGATCTCAAGAGGAATTCAAACTACCATCCTCATTAACAATGTAAATACTCTTTGAGCAACTGAGAGCTCAGATATAATAATCTTTTATTGGTGCTCTCTCCATGGACATTCAGAAATGTTTTGTAATGCCAATCCACAAGAGTATACTCAAGTAAGTATGTTCAGGTATAATGAGTCAGATAATCCCCCTCTCTGACTTTTACTTCCAAAGCTTTCAAACTATCCACTTGAAAAGATTTTATTTTAAGAAAGCATTTACTGGCTTAGGCTTAGGACCAGGCTGCTATCTCTTGGGGTCTGTTTACAGCAAAGAGGGTTCTCACTTTGCTGATCCTCTTTATGCTCCCTCTCTTTTCTAGTAACCCTGATTGTAGGTACAGGGACTTCTGAAGAGCAAACTTTTATGGCAAACTGGATGATTTTTGTATATTGTCTGAAAAGTAATTTCCAACTTACTTGAAATTTCCATCCACTCTCTTCTGTTTTCAGACATGCTGAGAAGTCCTTTCACCTGGATATGTTTCAGTCTCCTGAGTGGTATTCTTAATCCCTATTGCCTAACGTTTTGCAAAGAATTTACTTTAGATGTCTTCAGATTTGCTAAGAGTCCTAGCATACAAATATATTGATATATCAGATTGTCTTCCTAAAGAGATGATTTTTATGCAAATTAATATTGGAACTCTATTTTCTCCATAGGCCATAGTGTTATTCAAATTGTCTCAAAAACTGTGATGTTACAACAGTCTTTCTCTGTATAACGTTAAGAAGCCAATAATCAGTAATAAATTTTGTACTAAACAAAGTACCTCTTCTCCTAGTTAGGACAGGTGGGGAAAAAAAAATCACTGGGACAATTCAAGATGAGGAATGTGCAGGACTGGGGAGGTGCATGCCTGGAATGCTATTTGAATTACTTCAACCTGACATATACTTGGTTTTGGAGCTGACTACTCATCTACTAACTAAAGGACAATGTCAAGTCACATTTTAGTGAAATTGACTAAATGCAAATAATTTTATTTTTTAAGTTTCACCTGGCTCTTTTCTTCAATTTTTTGGGGGGAGGGTTGGAGAGTGGGGTGGATAAGAGCAGAACAAAATCAAGGGGTGCCAAGTTTCCCTGTGTATGGTATTTGTTTGTATTTGCTCCCTATTGGCATTTGTGACCAAATGAAGCAAGACAAGCTGTTGCATAGGTCAGAAACCAGGGGCATGAACAACAGCACTGAACTCACTCAGATGCACAACAGAAAAGCACTTGCTTTTTAATTTAGTGCTATCCCCAAAGACCCACAGAAAAATATTTTGCAGAATTTTCCAGTGTTACAGAAATTCATGTGCACTTGGGCTTGAGATTCAGTAAATCTCTAATACTGAAAATTCAAACATCCCATGTGAACATTTATGTGTTACTTGCTTTGGATTGGAATGCTTGTAGTGGGGTAGTCAGTGCACTCTCTAGGCACTTGCTGTAGGAAAAGGAGGTGGGGACAGTGGGACTATTTGTAGCGTAGTGTAGTACCTTGGGCCTGGTCTACACTTATATGGCCGCAGTCGATGGGAGATACGCAAGCTACGGAAAATAACTTGCGTATCTCCCTTCGACTTTCTAATGCCCATTTACCGCCATGGCTCCACTGCGCTGAGATGAAGGGCAATGCTGTCCCTTCGACTCAGGGCTAGTCTTCTCCAGAGGGTGGACTTACTCTGTCAAATTCTGGATCAATTGAGCAGGTCTTCACTGACCACTCAATCGATCTGGAAAGATCAAACAGACGGCAACAAATTTGCTGCCGTCAGCTGGCCTTGGTTGGCCTCTTCTTTGCGCACAGACAGCAGTCTCATTACTCAGTGCTGGGCAGGAGTGCTTGTGCGGGAAAGATGTCTTGCATCCCATCCCTACCAGCCAGCACAGAAATCACAATTTATCCATTCTGCAGCTGGTTAGTACATAGAGCAGGTCTTTTAACAGCTAGTTGTTATTCTGCAATACTTTCCCTTTAGCAATGTAGCTGCAAGAGCAAGTTTGTCATGACCTTGATGACCTTGATCATTTCTCTTCATTTTGAGAGCTGCCAGGAATAACACAAAATATATTAACATTCAGGACTTCAGTGGATTTCAAGAACTTTTTTCTGGTTTTCTGTCTGGACATGAAGGCTAGATTATGAAAATGATGCTGTTGTGTATAGCTTTGCAAATGATCGCCCACTTTTCAGTTCTGATGCTAGCAGAGTGTAGTGAGGATTAAGCAACAAAAGGCCTCATTCTTCTCCTACTAAAGACAATAGTGAAATTCCCATTTACTTAATCAGAAGACAGGGTGCTGGCTTTTTAAGAGTATGGTCAAATGTTTAAACTTGGGTGCCTAAAGTTTGACTTCTACCTCCATATTTAGTCATCAAAATAGAAATCATGGCCTGATTGTCAAGGCATGTTTGAAAATCAAACGAAAGCTTCTCTCCAGATCTCGAAATATGACTCTAATTTAGGAAAACAGGTTTAAACATCGGCTAAGATTTTCAAAGTAGTTACGGATTTGGACATACATCTTGCATTTAAATTTATGAGAAGTCAATGTCTAGATCTCCTAGAAAGCATTGAGAAATTTAGCATTGGGCCTTAGTGACTGTCAGGGTGTTTTCTGCAACAAGTCTGCTTCCCTGCACTACTTTCTAGATATATGTTCCTTTAGTTTGGGGCATTGCCCCACACAGTCCAATCAATCAATCAATCATTTAACGGAAGGAGTCCAAGGGATCAGGACCTGCATTTTCTCAAAGGAGGAGAGGATGGTTGGAAAAAAATTTGCCTCTAGGCCCTGCCCACTTTATGTTCTGTCATCCTCAGACTTTTTATCTGGCTTCCAGAAGAAGAATTCCTCTCTCCTGCAGCCTGTCCACCATCCTTTCCATGGGTTATGAGCTCCTTTTAACCCACTTGTTTAGATGGTGCATGCTCATCAAACTCTGGGAGTCAGGATTGCCTGGCTCCAGTATTGCCTTTTAATCCCTTCAAGCCCAATACAGAGTTTATAGACCCCAACACATCAGGTAAAGTAACTTTCTTCAGGAGATCTGAGTGAGCTGGAGTAATTATATCTTCTCTGTAACTTATTCCATGAGCTGTTGCTCCTGTGCTCTCCAGTGGGCCCTCATAGTCTAGAAAGTCTCATTGGTCAAGCCTCTGAACCTTTCTTGGCCTGTCCTGCTCTCTGTTCCACAGACCCACCTCAAGACATTCCTCCATTATGTGCATGGGATGTCATAGGCTCCCCCCCCCCAGTTTTTCTCTATGGTTTGTCTCTTGTTCGAGGCTTTATACATATGTGGCATTAGTGGACTTTGGACCAGGCCTCAGCAAAATCAGGCTGGAGCAGGACAGGCTCCTTAGAAATTAGAACTAATTTAATGAGTAACCAAGGGCGACTACTCTGAATTAGTTTCAGAAACTAAGGTGGGATCTCCCTCACTGTTCTAAAAGCCTCTGTAAACTCATGGCAATTTTCACATTAAATATACATATACAGACTGGAAATTTGTTTGATAAATAATTCAAAGTTCTAATACCAGTGAAGAAAGAAAACAAGGTGCAAAACTTCAGATTTAGCTCTGCATTTTATATTATTTTCACCTTTTATTTGTTGAAGTCAAGGGGTTTTGTGGTTTGTTTGTTCGGTTTTAGTCTTTAACTAATTTTTTCTCAGATATTTGAAGCAAACTATTCCTGGAGACATCACTTGCTATTTTGATCCCTCTATTGAATTTAACTGTTTGACAACAATCGTGCATCTATCCTTCTGCCATGATGAAGAGAAATTTATCAAATTAAGTTTTATAGATTATAGTACTTAAGATTGATTAGGCTCAGATGGGACCATGCTTGTAACACTGCTATCAGTTGTTTTCCCACTATAATCTCTCAAAATAATGAATGGCCATTCACATCTTAAGGTCAAAGGGCTAGACTTGGATGAGTTTCAGGCGCGGGGGAGGAGGGTGGTGTCATTTGTTTATCAGAATAGTTGTACAATTTTAATGGTAGAGAACACACAGTGGAAAATCAAATTATTCTAATAGCAGCTTGGAGTGTAAGCCAGCATGATAAAACATAGCTTGCTATATTATAATGAAATCCTTTATCATATAAGATACATGCAACTGATGGGAAATGGGAAGAAGAGGGGTGAAAAAAAATAGGGCTGAAATAAATTGTTGCATGATAGACCTAACATCAACATCAAGTCAGATTTTCAGAACAGGCTGAACTGCACTCAGTGCAAGTCCAGATGGGTGGGTTGCAAAGAATTGCCTTAAGCACTCTATATTTTCTTCTCCCTTATCTCTTCTTTTAAGACTTTTCCACTCAGTTACCCTTGACAGAACTACTTCCAACATATGAGATGACACCATTACCATGCTAGTACAGTGGTCGGCAAACCGCGGCTTGCGAGCCACAAGCGGCTCTTTAGCCCCTTGAATTTGGCTCTTCCAGGTGCAAGCCTTGTTCCCTTTAAATGCAGACTGCTGCTGCAGCTGGGCTGGGGAGATTCAATTCTCCCGCCCTGAGCATGCGCAGACAGAGCGTGCTCAGGGTGGGAGCGGCCTGGCCGAGAAGCAGCTCTGCCGGCTGTCCCTGCAGCTGCGAGCCTCCGGCCAGGTAAGGGGGCTGGAGGGAGGCCTGGAGAGGGGTGGGGGGATGAGGAGAGTGAGTGAGTGGGTGGGTGGGTGGGTGGGGGGACGAGGAGACTGGCTGCCGCCTGGAGAGGGGTGGGGGGAACATGGGGAGAAGGAGACTGGTGGGGGCTGGAGAGGGGTGGAAGGAAGATGGGGAGAAGGAGACTGGCTGCTGCCTGGAGAGGGGTGGAGGGAACATGCCTGCTTTCTTGCCTGCCTTCTTTCTTTCTTTCTTTCTTTCTTGCTTTCTTGCCTGCCTGCTTTCTTGCCTGCCTGCTTTCTTTCTTTCTTGCCTGCCTGCTTTCTTGCCTGCCTGCTTTCTTTCTTTCTTGCCTGCCTGCTTTCTT